>PUFA01000349.1:687500-1022472 GCA_003508835.1 Eonycteris spelaea | reverse complement strand
TTTACTCTTGCAACACCAGTAGCCGAGTCTGTGCATGTCAAGGGCTGACTGTGCAAAGGGCAGTTCTCATATTATCTTCCACATAGAAGCTAATGTTTACGAGCGGATAAGTAATGAAGTGTGTTTATTTGAAGCTTACGCATATAGTGTGAAAACTCAACCAGAGTAATTATTTTGAAGTTAAATCAACAAAAGATCTTTTGCAGAGGAAATGATATTACTGACATTATTTAGTATTGCTGATGCAGGTAAATGTAAAAAGTAGGCCAGCTCTGACTCTGTTTTATTATTGTTTTTATACTTTCCACAGATCATTGCACCTCTGTGCTGCCTGCGCCCAGAGTGGGCTCCCATGCCTGACCTTGGTCCTGAAGAGGCTTCACTGAGCACTGTAGAGGAGATAAGATGAAGGTAGGGCCCCCTCCTAGCCTTCCAGAAGCCATTCTCAGGACTCCAGGGTCTTCAGCTTGGACACATGTCTTCTTTGTTTTTTAAGACCCAGCTCCCTCTCTCCTCCCCTAGACATTTGCATGACATCACCCTTTTCTACAACTTGGACACCTAAGGCCCAGCCACCCTGATCCTACAGGTCATGCTGGTCCTTGTCAGCACTGAGTCACTCTCAGGCGCATCTTAGTTGGTGCTTGGCTTCCAGCTCTGTTCTGACTGTAGCTGACTCCAACAGCACAGTCTGACAAGGCTGCTGAATGAGAGGGGAAGGCAAAGGGAAGGGTAGTCAACGCTTCGTGAGAAGACTGCAACCAAACGGTGGGAGAGCCCGAAAATGGCGAGATGTTCAGATGACGAGGGCTTGTCCTCCAGCCTTTCCAGGCTTGTAAACTGTTGCTCACTCCCACTTTCCTGGCGGGCTGTACAAGGTAGGAGATGGGAAGGGATCAGCACTCTTTTGCCCCTGTCACTTGCAAAGTTCCATGCTAGACACTGTATAGGCATGTCTTCAGCCAACACCCTTTGGTTCAGTACACTCACCTACCCCCACCAGCTGGGTGATAAGCAGGTCCTCTTAAGGAATAGAAGGCTCATCAAGGACAGGCAGACAAGCAGCTGCACCTAGAGAGGCCTGGAACCCACAGGACTCTTCAGCTGGTCAGTTTGCCTTCCTGCTTCTCTTTAGCCTTGTCCGCTGCCTGCTCATCAGTCCATTTGTGTCCCCTGCACAGCCCCAACTGAGCTTCTCTATTCAAGTCCCCCACTTCAGTGGTCCTGTCCCTTAATCTGGTTGATTCTCTTTAGTCTATACTATGGCCAGGCAGTTGGTCTAGTGGGTACTAAGGACCAGGATGGCACATAACTCTCCTATCTAATGCAGGAAAGACCTATTATTATTATTCCTTCATTTTACAAAGAGGACTCTGTAGAGAAAGAGGTTTACTAACCTGCACAAGGCCCACTGAAAGTGACTTCCCAAGACCCAGGTCCAGGGCAGTGCTGCTGTGGTCCCTTTGGAATGAGGCCCCCAGAAGAGGTGGCTTGCAGCTTCCTGGTCTACACTGGCTAACTACAGCTGATGCACTGCTTTGGTGCAATTCAATGAGTTATTTATTTGAAGCCTAAGTGTAAATATCAACTCTGTTTGGCAGAATAACTGGAAAAGAATTTTATTTCTGCTGAGCATTATTATGGGTATTAAGCTGAGAATCTGAAAATTCAATGAAACATAATAAACCTCCCAAAGAATAAACGTGGACCATCAACTCTCGTCACATGTGGGGTACAAAGGCGAGGTGGGCAGGACTGAGAATTCAGGCCCAGGTCCAACTGAACAGCCCACCTAAGGTCCCAGCTCAGTGGAAACCCCTTCCGCACAGGCCGCTCACCTGCTCCTTCGTGGCTCAGTCTTGCTCCTGCCCTAGTCATGAGGACATAGGTGACAAAAACACAGTCTCTCTGGCTACAGGACACCTGACCTGGCTCTGTAGGAGGCTAAGATGACAGGAAAAAATAAATGCAAGTATTTGAGAATTCTTTCTTTTTTTAATAGGTTTTTAGATTTTTTTAAAATTGAGGTGTAAAAGACATATAACATTATTTTTCCTCCACTAAGTAGATTGCCTTTGTTTGTGGTTTTCTTTGCTGTACAGAAGCTTTTTAGTTTGATGTAGTCCCATTTGTTTATTTTACTTTTTCTTCTCTGGCTTTATTGAAATAGACAATTAGTTGCTTGTATTTACATTATACAATTCAATGAGGTTTATTTTTCAATTATAGTTGGCACAAATAATATAGTAGTTTCAGCTGTACAGCATAGTGATTAGATATCTATATAACTCACGAAGTGGTCATCCCACTAAATCTAGTACCTCTCTTCCTCCTTACATATTTATTATCACATTGTTAACTATTTTCCCTATGCCACACTTTATATCTCCATGTCTATTTTCTAACTATCCATTTGTACTTCTTAATCTCTTTCCCTTTTTCATCATTCCCCCAAACCCCCCTCCCATCTAGTATCACTAAAAATATTCTCTGAATGAGTTTGTTTTCATTTCTGTTGTTGCTGTTGTTTATTTCATTCTTTCGGTTCTGCATATATGTGAAATCGTGTGGTATTTGTCTTTCTCTGACTTACTTCATTCATTGCAATATCTTCTAAGTCCACCAAGGCAATATTTTTTCTATCCCCTTCCTTTTAGTCTATTTGTGTCTTTTAATCTGAAGTAAGTCTCTTGTAGGCAGCATATGTAGTGGTCTTGTTTTCTTATCCATTTAGCCACTCTATCGATTGGTTGGAGCACTTAATTCTTTTCCATTTGTGGTATTTGTTGATAGAAATGTAGTTATTACCATCCTTTATTCTTGTTTTTGATACATGTTTTTTCTACTTAAAGAAGTCCCTCCAATATTTCCTGTTAATACTGGGTTGATGTTGATAAATTCCTTTAGCTCATTTTTGTTTGGGAAGCTTTTTATCTTCCTTTGACTCTAAATGATAGCTTTGCTGGGTAAAGTAGTCTTGGTTACAGATTCTGGGTTTTCATCAATTTGAATATATTGTGCCAAGCCCTTCTGTCCTGCATAGTTTCTTTTGAGGAATCAGCTGCCTGTCTTATGGGTGCCCCTTATAGATAACTAACTGCTTTTCTCTTGCTGCTCTTAAGATTCTCTCTTTGTATTTAACTTTTGCATTTAATTATGATGTGTCTTGGTGTGGACCTCTGTGGATTCATCTTATTTTGGGATCACTGAGCTTCCTGGGGTTGTATGTCTATTTCCTTCACCAGGTGAGGAAAGTTTCCATCATTATTTCTTCAAATATAATTCAACTTCTTGTTCTCCTTCAAGTACCCCTATGCCATGAATGTTTTTGCATTTAATTTTGTCTCATAGGCTCTTTAAATTATTACTATAGTCTTGGCTTCTTTTTTTTCTTGCCATTCTGATTGGGTGTCCTTGGCTTCCCTATCCTTCTATATCTGTGGCTTGATCCTCTCCTTTATCCACTCTGTTAATTCTCTCTAATATATTCTTCAACTCAGACAATGTGTTCTTCATTTGTGACTGGTTCCCTTTTATAATTTCATTTCCATTTTTATGGTTTTTATCTCTTTGTTAAAGTTCTCATTGAGTTCATCTACACTTACCCTAAGTTCATTGAGCATCTTTATAACCAGTGAACTTTGCATCTGTTAGATTGCTTGACTCCATATTCCTGGATCTCTGTTCTGTTCTCTCATGGTTTCTGCTTATTTGTCTTCCATTTGGCTGCCTCTCTGTGTCTGTTTCCATGTACTAAGCAAAGCTCCTAAGTCTACTAGTCTATTAGCATGGTTTTGTGTGTTAGGTAGATCCAGTGACACCGTCCTTTGAGAGGGGTTCAGCTGCAGGCCAAGTTTAGCCTTAGCCTGTGCCATTCTGGAGTCACCTGTTAAGAGTTCAGCAAGCAATCCACAGATGCTGTGCTTATAGTTGCTCAAGAGGCCACACTAGAAACTGAGGCCAGCTTCCACCAATGTGAGTCTTGGTGCTGCTCAGCAAGGAGCACTAGACTCACTGAGGGTATAACTGAATGTGGCTTGGGTGGGGCCTATGAGTTGGGGGATGCAGGGTTTCAGGAACCTTCTGGGTGGAGCGACCTCTGTTATCCAGTTTGATATTCAGTTGTTTCTCAATAGAGGAACGATGGATTCTGCCAGGACTTGCCCAGGAGAGAAAGCCTTGCCTCCGGCCCTCGCTGCGACAACTCAGTGTCACTCTGTAAGTCCCTGGCACCCTGGAGCAGCCCACCCAGCACTGGTGCTCAGAGTGAACAAGTCTGTCACTGGGAAAGTCTGCTCATGAACACGGCTCCATTAAGAGGTGTCTGCAGCTGTGCTGCTGCTGCCATAACCTCGGTCTCACTCAGCTGCTGGGGACAAGGCAGCCTCACATCTTTAACCCTCCTACCTTCTACCATTGCAGGGTTATTTATTTCTCTTCCTAGTTGTTATGCTTCTGTGCATCTAGATCCAGGCGACTGCTTGCTATTTGCTCCGTGTTTCTGTCACAACTTTGATTTGGTCAGAAGAGGGATGGACACCATTTTTTTGAATGACCTGTTTGTTTTACTTTCATTACTTTTGTTTTGGTGTCATATTCAAAATGTCATCACCAAGTCTGATGTCAAGGATCTTATGGCCTGTGATTTCTTCCAGGAGTTTAATAGTTTCAGGTCTTATGTTCAAGTCTTTAATCCATGGGATTTTAAATTAAGAATCCAAAGAGTTTTAGCAACTGAGTCAAACTTGACTGAATCCTGGTAAAAATATAAATAAAACAGCTTGAAAAGACCACCTTGAGACAGTCAGTAAAATTTGAATAGGGATCAGATATTAGAAGATATTAAAGAATTATTGTTAATGTTTTAGATGTGATAATAGTTTTGTAGGAGAATGTTCTTTTTCTTAGGAGACACATGCCAAAATATCTAAGTAAGAAATGTCATGATGTCTGCAACGTACTTTCAAAAGATCAGTTAAAAAAAAAAAAAAAGAGCTATTGATCTATGTGCATGTGTTGACAAAACAAATAGGGAAAATTTGAACAATTGTTGAATATAAGTGGAAGGCTTGCAGGTGTTCATTATACTATTCTTTCAAGTTTTCTATGTTTGCAATGTTAATAATTAAAAGTTGGGGAAATAAAAAGATAGAATCCCTGTCTTCAAGAGACACACAATCTAGAGAGTTCAGCTCAATATTTACCTACACAACCAGTAGCAAGTGAACTTGGCCCCGAGAACATACTGATGAGAGGCTAGGGACCCCTCCTGCGCCAGTTGCTTTCTGACTTCTGACCTAGCACTCACCTTTAGAATACAGAATAGCAGCTTCCAGGGGCTGGCTGTTACCTAATAGACCAGAAGGAAGAGAAGAAGACGATCACCGCATGGCACCGAGATGCCACAGGGCATCGGAGTCTTCTCATAGTGTAGTTCCTCACTGTGTCTGGGGGAGGGCAGGCCCTGAGAGCCTTAGCACCAGCCTGAGGAAGCAAGGGCCCAGTTACATGAACCGAATCCTTCTTGCATGGGGCTGGAAGCTTAGTTACTGATGAAATGGATCTTTGCCCTTAGAACACTGAAAAAAACATTAATTCCCATCAAAATGTCCCAACTGGGAGACCAATGGCAATAGGCTGAAGTGGAAGGTGCGGGACAGAGGCAAGACATGGTTGGGGCAGATGCAAACAGGCAGAAGGATGAGATTAAGTCAGGAATACGGGGAAGGTCAGTGATACTGGAACATAACTAGATACAGCTTACGATTTTTGATTTTACAAAGCTGAGTCAAAACAACTGTATCAGTCTCCTTGGAGGAATGATTGATGCCAGGGCCAAGGAAGGGAAGGTACAAGCTAAGTCTGGCACCTCTTTTCATGACAGGAAGTGAGGAGGTGCTTGGGAAACTGAAGAGGACAGGTCACTAGGACATAGGAGCCACATTGAAGGGACTCCTATGGCCAAATATGGGACAATTTAAGCACCAAAAGGAATATTAACCATTTTTTAAAAAACAGGAATCCATGAATCTACCAGTGATTTTCAACTGAGAGTGATTTTGCTCACCACAGACATTTGGCAATGTCCACAGACATTTTTGGTGATCACAACTGAAAGGTACTGGCATCTACCAGGAAGAGACCAGGGACTTTGCTAAACATCTTACAATACAACAAAGCCCCTCCACAACAAAGAATGATCTGGTACAAAATGTAAATAGTGCTGAAATTGAAAAACCCTGGTTTACGTTAATAGTAAAAAGGTAAACAGGAAATAACTAAGTGGGGGAGAATTGGCCTCTTGCTTACAGTGGACCACTGAGTGCTGACTGGTAATTCTAGGGGTGCACCTGAGGTGGAGAATCATCATTTCGCAACTATGACAGTAAAGATTGGTTCAGGAAAGAATTGTCAACAGATGCTGAAACAAGGGAGGAAACTGATGTTGAACAAGAGATTTGCATGATCTAAAGTGTCTCTCACAGATTGCACATTCTCTACAAGGGGGAAAACAACCCTATAATGTAGAGAATCTGGGACACATCTTGGGATGATCAAAATTAATGTCACAACATGTGCCTGCAGATGTGCCTGCATGTCCTGAGAAGGACATGTCGTTGTATAGTATTCCAACAGGAGGTGCTTGACCTGAATCTAGCCTAAAATGAGCAACATTACCCTTTTCAAAAGGCCCATATTTAAAAAAAATGTCAACATCATAATAGGCAAATAAAAAGCTGAGGATATCTTCCAGACTAAATGAGACAAGAAAACATGACAACCAAATGCAATATGTGATCCTAGACTGGATCCATACTGAAGAGGGAAACAAACGCTATAAAGAATACTCCTAGATCAAT
The DNA here is from genome assembly GCA_003508835.1 of Eonycteris spelaea. NCBI lineage: Eukaryota > Metazoa > Chordata > Mammalia > Chiroptera > Pteropodidae > Eonycteris > Eonycteris spelaea. The sequence continues at coordinate 1,015,612 of PUFA01000349.1, read as the reverse complement.
TGACAAAATTAGAATGTAACTGCAGATTTAAGTATTGTATCTATTTAAAATCTTTGATGTTGCTAACTATACTATCGTTATATAAGAGAAAATCTTTATTCTTAGGAACTACACGCTGAAGTATTTAATGGTAAAGGGGCATAATATATGCAATTTATTCTCAAATGACTCAGAAAAATTGGAATACATGTATATATGTGTGTACACCCCCCCACACACACTTTAGTAGGCTAAATAATGGCACCCCCCCCATAAAATGCCCACATCTTACTCCCTGAAACCTGAGAATGTTATCTTCTATGTAAGAAAAAAACTTTGCAAATATGATATAGTTAAGGACTTTGAGACAGGGAGGTTGTCCTGGATTATCTGGGTGGGCCTTAAGGTAATCAAAAGGGTTTTCATAAGAGAGAGGCAGGAGGTGGGACTGAGTAGTAGGAGATGTGACAACAGCAGCAAGAGGTTGTAGTGATGTGAGGAAGGGGCCACAAGTCAAGGAATGCAAACAGCCTCCAGAAGATGGCAAAGGCAAAGAAACTGATTCTCCCCCTGGAACACTGGGAAGAAAGCAGCCCTGAGCATTCCTTAACTTTAGTTTAGAAACTGATTTTGGACTTCTGGCTTTCATAACTGTAAGATAGTAAATTTGTGTTGTTTTAAGCCACTAAGTTTCTGGCAATTTTGTTAGAGCAACCACATGAAACTAATACGCAGACACAGAGACACAGTAAATCCTCATTATTCACTAATTCTGTATTGGAGAATTTGCTTACTCACTAAAATTTATTTGTAACACAAAACTCAATCCTCCCAGTGCTCTTTCAGTCATTTGCAGACATGAAAACTGGTAAAAAATTTGAATCACCTGCACACTCCTAGCTGAGGTCAAACAAGGTGACACTCTGTTTTCTTGTTTCCATTCTTAAATTGTAAACAAGTGTCCTTCTCCAGGTCTATTTAGTGCCACATTTTCACATTTTGTGATTTTTCTTGGTGATTTGGCTGCTTAAAATGACTCCCAAGTGTAGTCCTGAAGTGCTATCTAGTGTTCCCAAGCACGAGAAGGCTTACAGAGAAAACAGGTGTTAGATAACTTCATGCAACCACAAATTAGTGTTGTCAGCTATGAGTTCAATGTTAATGAATCACAATGTATATAAAGTAAAGTGTCTTCAAATGGAAACACACATAAAACAAGGTGTATGTTGATCAGTTGATGAAAATGTTGTGACCAGAGGTTGGAGGGATCCTAGCCCTGCATTACCCCAAGACAGTGGTTCAATGTTTGCTAATTCAGTATTCACGGAAATGTTATAGAGCATAACCACCAGGAATAATGGAATCAACTACATATACACATCTAAATATACATATATATATGTATATATGCACAAGTGATAAAGCAAAGAAAGCAGAATGTTATAAAAGGTGAATCTGAGTTAAGCATATCTGGATATTCTTTGTATTATTCTTGCAACTTTTCTGTAAGTTTGAAATTATTTCCAAACAAAATTTTAAAAGAAAGAGTGGCTGTGTCAAGCAGTTTCATCCAAATATCTCCCGTAAAATCAGTGCGTGAGCACTCCATGTTTTAAACTCAAAAAAGTGCTATGTTGAGGAAAGGCCAGTGGTGGCACCAGGGCAGGCTTCATAGTGATGCTGACCAGAGGGAAAGGCAGAGTGTCCTCCATGGTAGCCACAATGTGGGTAGCTCAGGAGCTTCCAGTACAAAGCAAAGGATCAGGGCACAGAATTGAGCTCTGGGGTTCTCAGTGGATCAGGCCAACTGGCCACCAGAGCTGCATTTCTGCTAAAGGCAGACACAAAAGCAATAAGGGAAAAGCAACCCAGCTGTATGCTTTGTCTATACTTCCCCTGGGCCGATAGAAACAGGCAGATAGCTTAGCTAATACCACTCTCCTTCTGAGGACCCATTAAAGTAGAGGGCCCCATCAACCATCTAATCACCCAGCCTGAAAACCTGGGCCCACCCTTGCCCCTTCCTGCTGCCTGTCCCCACATCCAACCACCACGAGCTCATCAACCCCTTTCATTTCCCCACATGTTACTGCCTGGTCAACATCTTTATTTGCCTGTCTCAGCTCAAACATAATAAGTACAAAAGTGAATACTTGGTTTCCCCCTAAATCTGACTCTCTCCTAGTTTTCTTCATTGATGTTCATGCCCAAAATTTTGGAGTGATTCTCTGACCTCTGGGATTTTGTTTGTTTGTTTGCTTGCTTGCTTTGTTCTTTTTCTGGTAAAATTTACTTGTGGTAAAATACACACCATAAATATTAAATTTGATATATACACTTGTATGACCAGCATCTCAGTTAAGATATTGAATATTTCCATCACCCCAGAAAGTTTTCTCATCTTCAGTACTTTGTTTGATTTTCAAATGTTAAACCAGCCTTGTATTCTTATGGTAAATTATACCTAATCATGATTACTACATGATTATGGGATTTGATTTGCTAATATTTCATTAAGGATTGTGGTAAGCTAAAGAATGGCCTCTAAAGATGTCAATGGTTGAATCTCTGGAACCTGTGAATGTTAACTCATATGGCATAAAGAACTTTGAAGATATTATTAAGTTAAAGATTTTGAGATGGGAAAATTATCCTGGATTATCTGGGTGGGACAAAATGTAAACATGAGGTTCTTATAAGAGCGAGGCAGAGAGAGCTTAGGCTACAGACGAGAAGGTGATATGACCCCTGAAGTAAGATGCTACAGGGCTCAGTGGCTTTGAAGATAGAAGGAGGCAGCTCTGGAAGCTGGAAAAGGAAATAAAGGAATGAGATTCTCCCCTATAGTCTCTGGAGGGACTTTGGCCCTGCTGACAACCTGCAGCTCAGCTAAATAAAACTGATTTCCTATTCTGACTTTCAGGACTGTAAGAGTTTAAATATGTATTGTTTTCAGCCACCAAGTCTGTAAGATTTGTTACAGCAGCAATAAGAAACAAATACAAGAATTTTTGTGTCTAAATTCATGAGGAATATTGATCTATACTTTTCCTTTCATACCTATGTCAGGTATTGTATCAGGGTTATTCTAGCTTCATAAAACAAGTCAGAAAGTATTTTCTGTTCCTCCATTTTCTGCAAAAATTTGTCAAATTAGTATTGTTTCTTCCTTCAGTGTTTGATAGAATTCGCCAGGGAAACCATCTTGACCAGGAATTTTCTTTCTGGAGAGATTTTTAAATTATAAATATAATATAACATATATGGGGCATTCAGGTTCTCTAGTTCTTAATGAGTCAATTTTGATAAGACATGTGTTTCAAGGAATTTGTCCATTTCATCTGAGTTGTCAAAGTTACTGGCACAAACTTGTTCACAATATTTCCTTTTTTATTCTTTGGATGTCTGTATACATGCAGTGTTATTTACTTTTTTATGTCTCATAGTAGTAATTTCTATTTGCTCTCTTTTTTTCTTGACAGTTCTTGCTAGTGGCTTATCAGTTTTATTTATCTGGTTAAAAATCAATATTTTTTCCTAGCTTCTTTAGGTGAAAATTTAGATCATTGATGTTAAACCTTTCTTCTTTTCAAATATATGTTTCAAACATTTCTAATTGAGATTTACCTTTAAGTACTAGCTTAGCTGCATCCCATGACTTTTGATGCTGTTTGTTCATTATTCAGTTTAAAAATTTTTTATATTTCTCTCATGATTTTTTCTTTGACCAACAGACTATTGGCTATTTACAAGTTTGTTAATAGCCAAAACTTGGGGGATTTTCTACAGTGTTTTTTGTTTTGTTTTGCTTTGCTTCCTAATTAAATTAGAAAGCATATTCTATGAGATTCAGTCTTTTGAAATTAATTTAGACTTATTTTATGGTCTAACAAATTGGTCTACCTTTGTGAACATTTCATGCGCCAGGAAAAACATATATTTTGCAGACTACTCAGGCTCAAATCTACGTCTCCTCCTTACTAGCCCTACAATATAACTTCTTTGAGCCTCAGTTTCTCCAAATTTAAAATGGAAATGAATGATGATATTACTGATCTAAAAATGTTGTGATGAGAATGAAATAAAAAGCTCTTAGCACACGGGAGACCCATCCAATGTTAGCTATTCTCCATTTCCATTTCCTCCTCCTCCTTCTTCTCATTGTTAATATTATTGTTATGACTATAATCATTACTATTACTATGGTTGTTATTACATCATTGCAATCACATTTAATTGAACTTCTGAGGTTGTTATTAAACCCTGCCTCCAGGAGAGTCGTTTCCAGTGGATTATTTTACAGTCAGTTGCAGAGTTATTCTCACCAGGATGATTATTCTCACCCTCATAACTAAATTACGTGCTTTACTTTTTCTCCCAGAGGCTATTGGTGGAAAGAAGCCCCAGCCCTGCCAAATTCTTGAAACCACAGTAGTGTGCCTGGTGCAGGTAGGTGAGGTTTGCTGAGTGGACCAGCCTTCTGGGGAAGCCTGGTGTTTGATCATACAACTTCCTCATTCTTTAATTCTCTGATTTGTTACTTTGAGGTGATGTAGAAGGTGTGTCTTCGTATAACTATGGCACACAGACTGGAGGTCTGGAGCTACTGCATATTAGAAGGCATATTTCAGTTGTCCTTACTTGTGGCAGGTGATTTGTCTGTAACATCTCAGACTGTAGACTTCAAAATTGCTTAACCACAGCTCCATTGCCTTTCTGGCATTTGAAGTAGCAGAAGAGAATTCTGAGGTTAGCTCAATTCTTATTTCTTAAAATGTAACTCTTATTTTTCTGGTTAGTGGCTTAAGGATTTTTTCTTCATATGTAATTCCTAAAGGTTTGCAAGGTGTGAGTATATATATCTTTCTTGATTGGTTTTTGCTTTTGAATTATTCTTTTTGATCCGCACATACAGCTCTTTAGCTGAGAAATCTTTTTTGATAGTACAGTATACTTGATTGTTACTTTTACATTATCATTTATTCAAAAAGTATTTATTGAGGACTGTGTTTTCTAAGACCTAGACACTGAGTATAACAGCAGTAAGTTAAGATAAAATTCCTGCCCTGGGGAGTTTATAGATTAGTAAGGAAAACAATCAATAAACAAGTGAAAACATTTAACCAAGAGCTCCAGGCAGCATCAGGCTGGACTGTGGTGAATAATAAAATAGCAAATGAGGGGCTAGAGAATGTGGTGGGAGGATAAAGTCTGATTTGGGGTGTGGAGGGGTAAGGGGTGTCATTGCAGCAGAAACTTCTTTCTTCTTAGGAATATCTATTCTAGTTCATGATGAAATTGGGTCTGTTCTCTGCTTTCAACATATAGTTTATTAATTTTTATCATTTGCATTGACATCTATTTTTTTTCTTTTTGTGGCAATCTAGGAGAACTTACCAAGCTTGTCTTCCACACCATGCATTCAATTTTTCCCAGTCCCTGTACTCTTCACTGCTTCTGGTGAGGATGTTAATTCTCCTCACACATGTCGGTTCCTTGGCACCGTCTCCATCTCTCCACACTACCCTGACCTTGGCACAGCCTCTGCCCGCCTCCAGGTTTCTGGTTCTTGTTTGGTGGAGGTCATGTCCCCTGCATCTTGTGGAGACTGCTAAGCAGTTTGCTGAGATTTTACCCTGGCTCTTGCAATGAACTATTTTCGTGAACCTTTTCCTCTGAGTTCATGGAAGGATTTTGGCTTTCACTTGCTCCATAGTATTTTGCACAGGTCCTACATAAAAGTCTGCTTTTCTCAGCTCATTTTTGGAGGTGGGTTATGAAGTCTCTCTGCATTCCTTCAGTGACAGTCAGCGGCAAAATGGAGCACTGCTCTTGCCCTGCTATGTCTGACAGGGGATAGGGCTGGATAAATGCCCCCCGAGTGCCTAGCTGCTGTGGGTCTACAGATTCTGAGCCAGATCCTAGCCTTGGGTGCACTGGCAGCAGAGCAGCTCTGTCTAGAGACTCTCCACTGCCTCAGGCAGTCACACCAAACAGATGGAGCCCATGGAAGCTTCTGGTGGCCAGAGCAATGCTGCCATGGTTCTTACCACTTCCCCAAGTCCAGCATTTGACTCGTGGGAGAGAATTTGGAGATGCAGATAATTGCACAAAACCACAGACCATGCTGCCTGCAAGTTTCTTTTCTCGGAGCCCCAGAAGCCCACAGCTGCAGAGGTTATTTATGTTAACCTCTTATTTAGAAATTAAGCTCCGATTTAGAAATTAAGGATTGTAATTTAGCATTAACCCAGATGTCAAGACATAATGAGACACACGTGGGGGAAATTGAATTCCATATTGCCAAAGACCCATTTTATTTCTAATAACCAGCCACTCACATCATGCCAATATTGATGGATCATATGTTTAAAATTTTGATAGCTCATTCATTTCTATAATTACATTTATTTCAAATTAAATAAGTCTCTCACACCCTTGATATACAAAGAGACAAAATTAATTTGTGGATCAGAATTAACCTGCCATTCAACCCCCAGAACTGTCCTTTCTGGAAGCCCTTGGAAAGCGACATTCTGCCATTTCACAAAAGATGATTTGCATATGAACAACTTTTAACCTGGAAGGGGCTTCCTCCTCGGGCTTGGAGGGAAGCGTCACTACAAAGGGGACAGGGTAGGAGTGGTGGACCTGCTCACCAATAGGCTCAGATGCTGAGTTGGGCCATTTGCCAATAGAGCTAATCTGCCAAGAAAATAACAAAAACAATGAAGGATGGCTGCCTGATGTTACAGGAAAAGGTGCGAGCATTGGCATTTGTCCTCGATCTGCTAGTTATTGGTGAGTGAATTTGAGCGGGATTTATACAACTGCTCTTGCCTGAGTGAGGAGGTAGGAATGCCCACTACTTCCTGCATGCCCACACTCCTTGCCAAGGCCCCATCTCCCAGCCACAACTGGCTTGACCAAGAGTGGAGGTATGAACAAATCAGATGGGCATGGAGACTTAAAACAGTTGGGCTGTGTGGGTGAGGTGGAGGGATTTGGACCGCACCTCCTGCCCAGGGAGCATACAGTAGCTTTGCAGAACTGGGCAGACAATGAGAAAGAAGGAGCAGTGCTCACTCTTGACTCTGGTGCCAGTTCCCCTGCACATCAGCTGTTCTTGGTTTTCTGTCCTTGGCAGCTCCAGCTTGCCCCTACACTTGCTCAATACCCTGCTCTTGTAAGCCAGGAGACGGTGACAGACTTGTACTCTGTGCCAAGTCCCAGATCCAGAGCGAGGTCCCTGACTCCATGAACTCATCATCTAGCACAAGACTAATAATGAGTGCCATACAATGTTCCCAGGCTGTGACCTAGGATGTTCTCCCTGGTCCCCGCGGGGATTATGTAGCCTCTCTGAACTTCAGTGCTGTCATCTTCAATGTGGCCCTAACGCTGTCCTTGCAAGAACTCTGTGAAGATAAGGATAATGGACATGAATCGTTAACCTGGTCTTGGTGCATTATAGGTGCTCTGTGACTAACAACAAAGGGTTGGCAGCATCTCTAAAATAAAGATAAAGCTATCAACAAAGAGACAGTTGGGGAAGGGGACCATAAAGAGTCCCCTAAATCTGGGGCAGGGCAGGGGGGAGAGTGTAGAGATTCCTCAGGCTAAGAGAAGTGAAACTTCACACACAGGTCTCAGTGTAACAGTAGAATTTTGAAGAGTGGCAGGGTGGTATCTAAGTCTGAGAGGGCCACAGGCAGTCCCAGAGAACATCCTGACTATGGAGTAGCGCAGGAGGGTCTATGAGTTTTTCTGGGCCTGAGGTTAACTGAAAGAGCAGGTCTATGAGAACTGCTAGGTGCATAAACACCAGAGGAAGGTGCTGTACAATGGGGTGAGGGCTTAGCTCTATCCCCAGATGGTAGTTGGGGATCTAGTACACAGACTATGGCAAGGGAGCCTTTATGCAGCTCTAGAATGAGAGTATATAAAATCCAAGCCAGACTCTGGGTACTCCCAGTAACAAGTGTGGAAAAGTTAAAATTTCCATGGGACCCGGAGCCCCCGCAGGGATCAGCACTGTGAGGAAGTGATATTCTTTCATAAACTCATGCAATCTCCATGGCAATCCTGTGATATCTGGAATTACCATCCTGATTTTAGATGATGAAACTGATTCAACAGAAGTAATTAGCCTGCCCAAGGTGATGCAGTTAATCAGAGGCAGAATCGAAATGGAATCCCATCCCTCAATGCCCTTTCCAAATGCTCCAGGCCTCTTTATTCTAAGAGGGAAATTTTCAAAAAAACCAAACTGTTGAAATCTCTCAGTTGCATCCTATGGACTTCAAAGAGAATTCTGTGTATAAATCAGCTCCAATAAAGCCTTAGCTGGTAACAGACAAATGCTCAATTGTTTTTGGCATATCTCTGCAGCACCTGGGATCCAGCTCTCCTTGCCTTCCCTCCTCAGAAGTCTTCTGCCCCTGGTACCCTATAAATATTTCAGAACAGTTGGGCCTATGGAAGGAAGAGGAAAAGAACCCCTTTTCATTTGTTTCCCTGTGCAAGTTTGGGGCGCTGGGGACATTTCACCAGGCGCACGCTGCCAGGCAAGAGAACAGTCTCGGCTAGCAATTGATCAGGGCCTCCTGCCTGTCTCTGGGGAAGCCAGCCAGCTAAGTGGAATTAAGTCCATCGCAGCTAACTGCACTAGCTTACCTGCTAAGGTGCTTTGTGGCTGCATTTAGAGATGCCATTTAAAATTCAGTACTCACCAAGACCTCCATGCACTGTAGACTCTGGGTAAATGTTGCTTGTGAATTTGGGAGTGAATGAAGCAGCAGAATCAAGGATGTATTGCTCACAGATGTCAGATGCAGAGAGCTCTGGGCAGGGCCACAGAGGCCACGGGGACCACAGGGAACAGAGGGGGCACAGGTTCTGACCCTGACCTGCCTCTCAGCCAACCTTCTGTCAAATGGAGCTGTCATTGCTCAAGCAGCAGACCCATCAGGGACCATGAGCACTGAGGGAGAAGGGAAGGAGGCTCCAGGTTGGGGGGCTCTGCAGATCCAGTGCTTATCAAGGTCACTTAGATCCAGTGTTTTGGCCAGTTCTATAGGGAAAGAGCTGTGGTTTCAAACAATTAAAAAGCAAAACCCCTCCTCAATTTTTAAAGGTACGAATTACTTAATGTGACAAAAACTAGGCCTCACAGATGTGCCCCCTGGATGGAAGCACCAGAACAGTTTTGTGAGCCCAGATCCTCACACTGGATAGAAGGAAAGATTTGCCCCTGTATTACAGGCCCAGTGTGGCTGATGCCAGGGTAGGTTGGCACCTGCCTCAGTACTTAGATCCAGCATCTTCCCCAAAGACAGTGCGTTAGGAAGTCAATGTCATTTATGGTGCTTTCAGTTAGGAGAAGAGAAACTTCAGCTCTACCTGGATGAAACCACTAAGTGAAACTTACTGGCTCCTATAACTGAAAAGGCCAAGTAGGCTGACTTCAGATGTGGCTTGGTACAGGCGGGGAGAGCCCAGCTGTTTTTATGAAGATGCTTTACGATTCATGGTGGCAGTTTCATCCTTGGTGGCTATTTCCCAGGGCTGCTCTAACAAATGACCACAACCAGGTGGCTTAAAAAAACAGATTCATTTTCTCACACATCGAAGGCCTGGAGTCCAAAATCAAGGTATCAGCATGGCCGTACTGCCTCTGAGACTCTGGATAAAATTCTTCCATGCTTCTTCCAGCTTCTGGTGGCTCCCGACAATCCTTGCTGCTCCTTGGCTTGTAGCTGTATCCCTCCAATCTCTGCCTCTACCTTCCCTCCGTGTGTTTCTCTGTAAGCCTGTTTTCTTATAATAAAATTGGTACTATAAGATTTAGAGCCCACACTATCTAGTAGGATCTCATCCCAACTCATTACATCTATAAAGACTCTATTTTCCATTATTTCCTACCACCATTCTGAAGTTTCAGGTGAACAGGAACTCAGGGGGACACTGCTAACCCCACTCCAGTGGCTGCCTTTCAGATACAAATAATACTAATAGAAAAATGGAGACCCAGGTCTTGCCCGACATGCAGGTTGTTTTACCGAGTTGGACAAAAACTCTAAGATGGATATTGTGAGCACTCTCCCCAGACCCGTCAACCCTTGTCACTGGTTGTGGGTGTCTTTGCTTTTAACCTCTCACACCTGATACTCTTGGTAGAGGCTTGCCCTTGAATCACTGGATAGACTCATGCAAAGAACTGAAGAGACTTGAGATTTCACATTCCCAGGCAAGGTCTTGTGAGAAAAGGTGCCTAGTGTGAATTTAGGAAAGCCCAGCTCCCTCGCTTCAGGTGAAGTGTAACTTATACTCCTGAGCTTCCCTGTAGAAGCAGATACCTTCTATAGGACCTCAGCTGAAAGCACACCCCGAGAGTGCTTTATTAAAAAGGCACTTGAACAGGAATCTTGTTTCAGGGTCTGTGTCCGGGTAGGGTTGCCACATTTAGCAAATAAAAATATAATGAATAATAAAGTAAATGTTAATGATAAGTGAAATAAAAATAAATAAAAGCCCAGTTATATTTGAGTTTCACATAAACATCCAGTAATTATTAGTGTAAATATGGCCCTTGAAATGTTTGGGACATACTTATACTGAAAAGTATTGTTCGTTTATCTGTAATTTGCATTTAATTGGGTATTTGGCAACCCTACTTCTAGGGAACCTAGTTTAAGACAAACTTCACCCTGGTCGGACCAACTTAGAACATGATCTTGTTCCTGAACCAAATCACTGTAATCAGTAGGATGGGAGAGCAAGGGTTTGTTTCGAGCAGTCAAGATCCAACCCTGGCTCTGGGAGTGAAGTTAAGTCCAGCCAGACTTTAGGGTTTGTTGATCCACATTGTGGCAGTGGCGGTGGGAGTGGGGGTGGGATGAAGGAAGGTGTAGAAGTTGGGGAGGTAACCACAGCTACTACTAAATATAACTAACTAGAGTCACGGTGAACACTGAGTGACTGAATACTGAACCATTGCTCCCAGGGAAAAATACAGAATTAGGATCTTGAGAGCATCTAGACACGATATTTTTGTCACCCAATCAATACATAACATTCTTCTGTGAGTGTTTCTGTTTAAAGACACCTTATTTAACATATAGTGTTGATCTTATCAACATTCGACTCACAGCCAATAGCACCATACATAACTCCTTCTGACCAAAGCTTAGCTAAGACATGTTTTTTTCCCTGTTAGACACATCGCAGCCTTCTCATGCTTGGGAGCACTAGATAGCACTTCAGCAATACCCTGGGGAACCATTTTAAATAGCAAAATCACCATTAAAAAGCACAAAAATGTGAAAAATCTGGCACTAAACAGACCACGTAAAGGACACTTGTTTACAGTGTGAGAGCTGAAACGAGAAGGCAGAGCACGGCCTGTTCATCTTCAGCAGGGAATGTGCGCTCTGGGCAACTCAAATTTTTGCCACTCTGCACACGTCTGCAGATGAGTATGGATTTGGGGGTTTCCAGTAAATTTTAGCAGGTAGTTGAATTCACAAATGTGGAATCCACAGATAATCAGCATCGACTGTACCTGCAAACTCCCATTAAATGGCTGTGTTTGCAGAGCCACCGTGCTGACTTCAAGTATGCTCATGTTACAGTCGCAGTTCAGAGAATCCCCTACTGCAGAAAGAGAAGGGCTAGCTAGATAAACACAGAACCTGGGCAAGCAGCCTCTCACAGGGAACTCTGTTTGCACAGTTATCAACATGCGACCGTTACTTGCTATGTAACGATAGCAGCTAGCCATGTATTTGCAGTGTTAACACAAATAGCTTAGAACAAGGCACCATGTTTGCCTGGCTGTTCAGTACCTGCACGCTGTGAAATTCCTGAACTCAGCCCCAAAGCTGTGTTAATCTGTAAACAGAGCTGCTTGCTTTTTAAAGGGAGGGAGAAGCCCTGCACTGAGCCGCTTCCCAGGTCCTGCTACTATTTACCCAGCCATCTGCGCTCAGCTCTTCTCACGCATCTGAGGCCCTAGCAGGACTATTTAACCAAGGGTCATTATTTTAAGTGTTTGGAAGGGATCATCCTCCAAAGCCTTTATTTATCTCTTGAAAAGTTTTTTTTTTTTAATTTTAATTCACATTGACTGCTTGTCCAAAGCAGTCAAAGCATCAGACCATTGTCCTTGGCTAAACTAGCACTCTGCTCCCAGAGAGCCCCCCAGTCACTGTCCACCTGCTTTCCCATGCACCAGAAGGGTAAGCTGGCAGAACTGTATTGGGGGTGGGGGTGGGGGATAGCACAATTTGATGTTGTCATAGCAAGCCCTCCCACAATATGGCGTTTATAATTTTTCATTTTCCCCAGTTTTTAAATCAATTTCATTGTTTTAAAATTAATTTTATCTTTTAACAAAATTATACGCACACATTTTTAGAATTGACGATTACTAAAAGGCTTATATAACAGTCTCTTAACCCCCCTCCACCCCCATCAAGGCAACTGCTTTTGATTTTTGACTCTCTTAGCTGTTTCTCCCTGTATCGACAACCTTATTGTTAATAATATGGTTCTATCTAGTTTCTCAATTGTTCCATTTTAGCATTACTTACGGTTTCCTGTTAGAATAGCTGAGTTTTTAGCTCCTTTCACCATTATGCACTTTCTCTCCCCATCTTCTTAATATAATTACATCATTATTCCTAGTTAAGTCAACAGTATTTATATCATTATAATCATATAAATATTGATAAATATTACTTGCTGCTGAGCAGTGATTTTGTTTCTTTTCTTGAACATCTTTTATTCGTTTTTATTATTGACATATTTTTTCATTAGCTTAATTTTCTATGGGTTTATTGCTGTTTTCTTTTTTCAAATGTCCCACAGCCCTGTTACATATTAGTCAATATATTTTTTTGCAAACCTCAAGCCCAGTTCTAACAGCGCCTTTCTACCTGGACGGGGCATCCTCCAGGTGTCCTCCCAGCTGTCTGCGGGACGTGCCCCCCCACCCCTTCTTTTGTAGAGCCCACAGCCTCCTTATGCTTAGTCCTGCTCCTTCTTTTGCTAAAGCATCTTCTCTGGTACTTTCCTTTGAAATGGTGCATGGGAACTGAATTATCTGAGGTTTTCAGGGTTGACAATAATTCTCTTCTACCATCACATTTAAATGATCATTTGGAAAAGTATAGGTGGAAAATAAATTTTCTTAAGAACGTTAAAGCCACTGCTCCATTTTCTTCTAGCATCAAGTGTTGCTCCAAACAGTGTCATGTCACTGCAATTCTCATTCCTGAGTGTTTGACTGAGTATTTTCAATCTGGAAATTCCAAGAACCTTTTCTCCCATCCTTAAGCATTATGGAGTCCCACACTTCATTGTCAAGGTGAGAAAACTGGGGTCCAGAGAGAAAGACTCGCCATCCATGCCCCAGCCTGGATTAGTGGGGCTTCCTTCTCAGCCTGTGTTAATGGCCAAGTGACCCTCCTTGGGCATCTCCCTGCCTCAGTCTTACCTGCTGGAGTTTGCAGCCTGAGCTCCATGCTTGGGGACAAAATTTTGCCACCTTGGAGGCTATTTTATAAAACAAGTGGCCAGGGCAATAGGCACATCCCATAGGACAAGGGGTGGTGAAAACGATGGCAGCAAGAGGGTACAGGTATCGGAAACTGTGCCCCATGCAAGCCTGATCTAAGCCCCCCACTGTGCAGGCTCTGTGCCCCGTCAGCCAGTGTGGCCAGGCTGGACGACAGTCCCCAGAAGGCCCTTTTTAGCATACTTCTGGTTACATTGAGCCACAGGGATATTCTCTCAGAGGTTGGATGGGGACAGTGGCCATTTTATAGCATACACACATCTCCTGCCAGTCATTCAATCACACACTCACCTAGGTGCTCTGGTGAAAGAATTTACAGATGCAATTAAAGTCCCAAGACAGTTGACCTTAAGTTGACCTTAAATTAATCAAAAGGGAGATTCTCTTGGATGGCCTGACTGTACTAGTTAGAAACCCTTTGGGAGTACGCAGGCCTTCCCTGAGCCCAGAGACTCCAAATCGCAGCAGAGACTACGATTGCCCTTCCCTGCCCCAGCTCCCCCTCCTAACCACCACTTTGGACCACAGGCTTCAGCTGGTGTCCGTGGGGGCCAGCCTGCTCATTGGCCCTTCCTGACTGCCTGTCTCTGTACTTTGGATGCGCTCAGCCGGCCCCCAAGATGGAGTACGCGGACTCCTTGTAATAAATTCCTTAATATATATATACATTTCTCCCACAGTTCTGCTTCTTGAGCCCCAATGATACTCCAGAAAAGAACCCTCTTTTCCTTGGGGTGCTGCCATGTTCATACTCACTATATGGCTTGTCCTCAGAAGAGTCTCAGGTACGGAGACTTCCTAGGGCTCAACATGGCTCAAGGCAGTGGTGTTCAAACTGGTATCCCAGAAAACCAGCACCAGCATCATCTGGGAACTTGTTAGAAATGCAAATTCTCTGCCCATTCCCAGAAACGCACTTTTGAAAGCTATTATTTTTAGGAAACCTAGGTGTCCCGCCCTCTGCTGATTTTTGTTCAGGTTCCCCAGGGAAAAGAGTCTCGCTGAGCCCACGTGGAACAAGACAGAACAAAGCCAGCTGGACTGGCCAACCAGATGTACTCGGGTCCTCCTTTCTATCCGCAAACCGGCCCAGGGTTTGGGGCCCAGAGCCTTGTCTTCTGTGGCACAAAATTGTAAGCAGAGCTCAGACTCTGATATTCAGACCTGACCCTGCCTCTTCCAGTGCAAGGGTGTCCATCCAACAGCTACCCAGACATGCTGTCACTCTGCCCGAAGGCTCTCCATTCCACTTTTTTCACCTGAACACACCTGCTTATCCTTCACTCTCAGCCCGAGTATCACCTCACCAAGCTGTTAAAGGAGATGGAAAGTCTGTGGCCTACAGTGGGTGCTGCAGAGTCACAGCCCGTACAGCAGGCAGCTAACCGTCACTCGACTAATCTCCACCACAGGCTAGCTGTGCCCTTCCACATGTACCGCCTCTCAGCTCTAGGAATTATCTGTGCCCCCATTTCTCTACCATTTGTCCATAAGCTTCTCTCACATGGGATCTGTCCTTTCATCATTTCTTCATCCCCATCGCTGGATATGTGCTAGCAAACCCTTAGCATCTTACATGGAGCTCTCCAGAATCGGGCCCTGGGACAAGGGCCTGAGCAGGGATTTATTGAGGAAGTGCTCCCAGGAGAAACCAGTGGGAAGCTAGACGAGGAGAGGGAGAAAAGGGAGGAGGGAAAGCCAGAGTGATGTGTCAGACCCTTGAGGTGTAAGCTATGCCTCAGTCATGACCCTGCCCGAGGCCAGAGCTGGGCTTCCATACCATCCATTGGTTAAGGATGGGAGGCTGGGGTATGGCACTTTGATTCTCTGCACTGAAGTACCGAGGGACTCCTATAATCAGAGGGCAGAAAATCCTCCCAAGAGCTGTAGGTGTTGGGTGTAAATGCAGAAGTGCATGGTGTGGCGGGGCGGGGTGGGCCGGCACACGAATGGTAAGAGAACACAGAAGGGGCTGAAAGGCACCACGCACCTACTACACTCAGCAAAATTCCTCACATCTCTCCCAATTGCTCTGAACTTAAGCAAAGGTCTTCGAAGACTACAAAGGGAAGGCTCCGTTTCTTTTATTTATTTATTTTTGTATTGCGGTCACTTTGATTAATAACATTATATAAATTTCAGGTATATGATATAATAATTCCACATCTGTATACTCTATTGTGTGCTCACCACCAAAAGTCTATTGCTTACCGTATGTTTGACCCCCTTTACCCATTTCACTCTCCCTAAATCCTCCTTCCCCTCTGGTCACCAGCACTCCTGTTTCTGATGCTTCTGCCTGTGCGGCCAGCAGGCAAGGAGTGAGGCCTGCTTTAGCAATGAGTCAGCCTAGAGCCTTCTGTGAGACAACTGCAAACTCTGCTGGCCCCTGAGGCTCACCCTGGCTTCTGGCGGCTGTGAGACCCCTGGCAGGTGGGGAGGAGGAAGGACAAAAAAGTATGACCTCTTTGCTGCAGACTAGGAAGAGACCACTGCTGCTCAGGTTAGAGCGCTTGGCAGACCTTCTCCAAGGAGAGGGTGGAAAAAGCCAGATGGAAAATCCTGACTCGGCCGATTAATATGAGCAGCAGGAAAATCCCTAAATTGGTTCCATAACAACCAATCTCTGTTCCCAGGTCCACAGGAAGGCAGCAAAAATGTATCCCACGTGAAGGAAAATTGAAGTGTGCCCAAAAGTTCATCAATACTTTTCTGTCTTCCCTTGCCAGGTTCCCAGCTAACGTTGTTAGAACAAGTCTCCCTATTTAAGCGAGGTAATTTGATCCAGGCAATAATCGTCATAAATATTCATGGTTTTGCCTTAACATTAGGATAACATCTGTTTCCAAACATCTGCAATCTGTTTTCAATGCTTCAGTAAAATGTAAATTAGCTATAACTAATACAATAAAGTACTAATGGGGATAATGATAATGAAAGACGCCCATTAGGGCGGGAGTCCAGCTCCGTCTCTAACGGCCAGTTTTCTGGAGTTCTCCAGAACTTTGCTTTCCACCATCTCAAACTTTCCTCAGATGAAAGGGACTTTGAAAAGCTTCTGCTGGCCTCCTGGTTTGCTACCTAAATCAACAAGCATTTCACCAGCCAAGGCCCTCTTGTGCCTCACCCGGGATGCACATAGATCTTTCTAGAAACCATGTTCATCTGGGCAGGTCCCAAGCACAAAACCCTTCACTTCCTGCAGAACAAGGTCCAACCTGTTGGCCTGCGAACCAGACCTGTGATCCTGCCACTTCCTCCAGCCCCAGCACGCCCTTCACCCTCAGTTCCTCAAAGGCCTTCAACACTCCTCTTTTATTTGTCTTTTACTGCTCAGTCATTGGCACTATTCAGAGAGCACCCACACAGTACAGTGAGGAAAAGAACTAGCCAATTATAAAAGGAACTGGGGATATGAACAGGGCAGTCACAGAAGAATTACTAATAGTAATTTCACTCTCACTAGTCATAATTAAAAACAAATTAAAACAATAATGAATAATAAATAATACTATGATTTTATGTTGTAATTTATGTAAGATGATATTACTCTTATTTACTTAAAAATATGTATACATATTCGGACAAATTCTGTGGGAAATATAGGTGCAGATGCATCTTTTATGAGATGTAACTCTTAACCAATTGTTGAAGGTTACCTTTGAAACACAGGATTGGAGGAGGTGCCTTTGTTTTATCACCTGAATTCATTACAGGCATATGTATTATATTGTGTTTTTTTCTAGAGCACATTTCTCCAAAGGGGAAAAATATTAACTTTATAGTAGACAAATCTGAAGAATATCATCTTAACCAAGTAATCAAAACGAATGCCATCATCCTTGGGACAAATTGACATCTAGTGCCTCCTGATGTGATGCACCGAGGGGGACGCAATACTCCTCCTGTGCCATCTCTGACAAAATGCCAGCCTGGGCTGAACCATGGAAGCACCAAACGAGGCCTGGTCAGGGAACTTCTACAAAAGAACTGACCTGTGCTCTTCAGAGATGATAATGTCATGAAATACAAAGGCAGATTGCATAACTGGCCCAGGTTAAAGTAGACAA
This sequence comes from Eonycteris spelaea, assembly GCA_003508835.1. Classification (NCBI taxonomy): domain Eukaryota; kingdom Metazoa; phylum Chordata; class Mammalia; order Chiroptera; family Pteropodidae; genus Eonycteris; species Eonycteris spelaea. Next base: position 997,984 of record PUFA01000349.1, on the reverse strand, counting down.
AAGGGATGGAACATGTAATCCTGGACTTTCCTTTGCTTGAAGGGTCGTTATTGCAACCATTGGTAGAATCTGAATGAGCTCTACATCGACTAGATAATGTTCTAATGTTCTATCCATGTTAATTTTCTGATTTTTGTAATGGTATTGTGATGATGCAAAAATTATTATTATTATTTTTTAGGAATAGACATGATGTATATAATTGGACAGAGAGAGAGAGAGAGAGTGCACGCTTTAGCCTTAATGTTATGGTAGAGAGCAGAGAGCAGCTGTAGACATGCAGACATGCACAAACACCGAAACTGCAGGGCACAGGTGGGACTCCAGTGGATCAGGCTTGATTATATCCTCCACCCAGTGAGAACCGGAGGAAGAAGGATAAGAAGGAGATCCATAAGGGAAGAGGCATAAAGCGAGATGACCGAAGGAAGCAAGGGCATAAAGAGAGAAGGAGGAGGACTACGACAGGGAGATTTCTGAGGGACTGTCCACCCCTAACCCCAGGAGCTCTAGGAGTGCAGCTTCTATATTTGTATAGACATGAAGTCAAAACTTCTGAGCTTGTAACAGCTCTGGTTTCAGTCACCCAGACACACCACTGAGCATTTGCTTCACAGAAAGGCACAAGGCAGCACCCAGACCAGGTGAGGGCCCGTGGCTGGCTGAGCTTTAAGTAGCCCTGACCTGGACAGAGCAGGCAGCACCTGACCCTCTTCAGCGAGGATGACCACCCAGCCACTTCCTGACCCTAACTCCCTGCAGGCGGCCAGAGATACTACTCAAAAGACAAGAAAAAAAGAACCACCCCACCACCAACAACAACTCTGCACCATATGCAAACATCCAGGCCACAAAGGTAACAGTGGATGAGATAGTTGGGTATGTGAGCATTGACCCCAAGGAGGGTGAAAGGTCTCACGGTGTCTGGAAAACAAGAGTGCCTGGGAAAAAAACCATTGCTTTGTTGTTGGATTGTTTGAGAAGAGTTTATGCACTGGAGCTGAAGTTTTCCAGGGTAAAAGGAGAAAGACTCTCTTCTTTTCCTTCCCTGCTGTCACCCACCTGGCCTTCCCCCTCATGTAAGCTTCCTCCCTGCTCTCAGGGCCAGTCCCCCCAGGAGATACCTGAGCAGCAGGCCCCAGCCCAACCCTGCGTGCACTGCTGAGGGCTCTTCCCTCTGTGTCAGTTAGTGGGGACCCACACACAGGATGGGACAGGGCCACAGAGCCCTGACCCTGTGTGCCCTGACCAAGGCAATAATGCAACATGGGCAGGGCAGAGCCCCTCAGGGGTGTGGGGCCTCTTTTAGTGGTTGTCTGCTGTCTGCAAAATACTCTTGCCCCATAAATTTTCTGTTAAACTTTATAGGGAAGCAGTGCAGCCAGAGGGAGTCAGCCATCCTGGGCTTCAGACCCAATTCCAGAGAACCATCCCAGATAATTGACTCTTTGTGCCTGAATTTAACCTCTGGACAATGGGGACCGAAAAATAAAGGACTACTCAACTCATCTGACAGTGCTGTGGTGAGGATTATGAAAACCACAGTACCCCAGAATATCAGGGTGGCCTCGAAAGCCGTCTTTTCTCCCCAACAGAGAGTTGTCTGTGGTCTGTTGTTGACACTGTTGAGCCCCAGGTATGGGAGCTGAGGTTCATTCCCGAGTGTAGGATCTCCACGCAGGGTTACCCACTGGTGAGTACTTCTGGATCACCAGGAGCTCTCAGGCCACAACCTACCACCCTGGTGTTGGGACACTACTGCTCTATCTATCATAAGCCTGATGTGGACAGGAGCGGTAGTGCCAGGGCATGCTGAGCTGTGGACCGGGCCCCGCCCAACAGGACAGCTGAGAAAGTGAACATTTGAGAGCTGTTTTTAAGTATAGGGCAGGGATCCTCTCCCTGCCTTTTCATTTTCACCTTGTGGGGACACTCTGGCCCCTTTGGCACGGGGTTACCTGAGAACCACATGTGTTGAACACACGGACCACTCTGCAAATGGTTAAACTGGGATCCAGCTTTCTCCACCGGAAAGTTCCGTTTTCTGACCGTGAACACCCTTTCTTGGCATTCCCTGGGAGCACCCATAAGTCACTGGAAAAGGGTGATCGAGCAGGACATGGGGCCATGTGGAGCCTCATCCTTGGACTTATATTCCCATAGTCTTCTCCCTGACAGCTCTGCAAGGGCCTTCTGCTCTGCCCCTGCCACTGCGGAGCCTGGGGGCTGAGGGCCCATGGCTGGCTGAGCTCTAAGTGGCGGCTGGAGTGGGAGCAGAGCTGCTGGGGGAAGGTAGAGGCTGTGGAAAGCCAGCCCAGCTTGTGTGGAGTCCTGGCTTTGGCCCAGCAGCTGAGAGAACTTCTCAGGTGTCACATTCCTCACAGGTTCACATGGGTTAAGTTCTCATGGTGCCCGCACAGTCTCTGGCACATTCTGGAAGCTCACAGCCCCTTATCTACGCTTTTTTTCACTTTCTTCTCTGGTCAAGATTCCCCAAAGTGGTGAAGACAATGTTTTCCCTCAATTTCAGTGGTTAGTAAATAAAAATATGTTTGCATTTTGTCAAGCATGTATGTTTGAATTTTAAATATCTTAAATTACTGCTAAAACTTTTAGTCACTAAGGGTAGTTTTTTAAATGGCAGAAAGAGGTTATTAAGTGAATGCTCACTGTAAAAATTACCAGTGTATTATATAGACCTAAATCAGTCACGTTACCTGCATGTCCCGTAACATTGGTTTTCGCTTTCTATTTGAATGTGATGTGAACAAAATATAACTTGACTCTCCTATATCTAAACTTACTTTCTGTTTAGGGCTCTTGCTCCACTGTTGACATCGACTTAAGTTCAGTCTATTCAGAATCCTTTGCCTCTCACCATGAGTCCACTCTGGCCTTGGCAGGGATGTCCGAGCTCTGACTGGTGTTGGAGCCTGGCCCGTGCCAAAACTCTTCAAATTCCCTCTCCACAGCTACTGCTTATCTGTCTCCAAATATCACGTGGAAACACCACTGCTCCCTGGTGCCTAGGCTCAGGGCACCTCTGTGGGCTGCCCATTCAGTCCTTCCCTGGGGTGCTCTCTGGAGGTTCCCTTGCCACCGCTCTGGAGCTCTATCTGGGAAATGAACCCTGATGGTCATTAGCTCTGACCACCAAAGGTTTCCAGTTCTCCCTCTAGGCATGGGGGACAAGGTTGTACTTCTCTGCCCTTTTGAAGTTAGGTATGGCCTATGACTTGCTTTGACCAATGAAAAGTGAGAAGCGACAAGTGGTACCTCTGGCAGAAGCTTTAAAAGCTAGACTGCAGTTTGCCACACTCCTCTTTTCTTCTGCTGTGGAGACCAGTGCGATGCCTTGGATGGTGGCTGCTCCATCAGCCTGGGTCTTAGAGTGGGGAGATGAGGGGGGGCCCTCAGTCTACCCACAATGGGTGGGGAGTGACAGTGAGAAATTAATTTTATTTGTTAAGCCAATGAGATTGGGGTTGTTCGTTACTGCGGCAAAGCCTCCGCATCCTGACTACTACAGAGGCACACATTTATCTCTGTTTTGGTCTTCCAAATCAATCTAGGGTCCAACATGCACCATTGCTCAGACAAAGGGAGCAGGGCAGGAAGCACTTTCCTGGGGACTCCTGGTTTCCCAGACTGGGGGGTTTCCTTTGAGGGCACCCTGCTTCTTGTTAGATTTCCCTCCCTGGCTGTTGTCCATTCCCGTAAAACTAGACTTGATACTTGAAAAGCAAAAAATGACTCCATTTTCTTATTGTCCTGCTATCCTTTCCTGAGGCAACAAACACAAACTGACTGGGGAAAGAGAGGGATTGGAAGGCCAGGGGTGACAGTGGAATGGAGAATGGGGAGTGGGATGGAATGGAAATAAAGAATGTGGTAGGCTGAATAATAACCCCCCAAAGAGGTCCTCATTCTAATCCCCCGAACCTGTGAAAATATTGCCTTAGGCAAAAGGGCCTTTGTAGATGGAGTTAAGTTAAGAGTTTTGTGTCAGGGAGAATATCCTGGGTTATCTAGATGGGCCCAATGCAATCACTAAGGTTCTTGTAAGAGTGAGGTGAAAGAGTTGGAGTCATAGTAGGAGATGTGATGACAGGAGCAGAGGTCATAGCGATGGACTTTGAAGATGAGGAAGGGACTATAAACCAAGGAATGTCAATAGAAGCTGGAAATATCATGGAAATGGATTCTCCCCTGCAGCCTCCAGAAAGAAAGAAGCCCTGCCCACACCTTGATTTTGGCCCAAAGAAATCCAGGTTAGACCTCTAACCTACAGAACTGTAAGGTAATAAATTTGTGTTGTTTTAGCCACCCATTTCGTGATAATTTGTAATAGTAGCAAACTACTACTCTTGGTTACTAGTTAAAATATTCCTGTCACACATTCAGACCAGGTAGGTCACCAGGGCTGCCTAAACTAAATCATTGTCCACTATTGTCATTGGCTTTACATAGGCCCAGCTGCGATTTTTCCCAGCACTGCTCCCATGAGGCCACATCACTCTCTGTTCCTGATTTCTTCTACCAGCACTCCAGCTTCTGGACCCCTGGATCTTCTTCAGACTGAGAATCTGTACTTGTTTGAAAACCTGAATGACCTTCTTCTTGGCTTCTGCCTCTCCTCCCTTGTCTCTGCCTCCTCCTCTGCCATTCCGGAAGTTGAGGCCCTGCTCAGGAATGTCTCCCTTCTTCAGGCATGTTTCCCAACTGTTTTCTATCTATGAGCCTATTCAAATGGGGAGGTCAGCGCCCCAAGCTTGATCTTTCTGCGTACCTCTAAGAGGGTGTTGTCCTGTATGGTAGCCACTATGCTACATGATGATATACATTTAAATCTAAATTAACAAAAAGTGAAAACTCGGTTACCCAGTCACACTAGCCACATTTCCAGTGCTCAATAGCCACACAAGGCTAGTGGTTATCATATTGAATAGCACCAATATGAAAATTTACATCATTGCAAATAGTTCCATTAGACAGCCCTGCCCTAAGTTGTTCTTTTTCTTTAATACCTTTAAAGTCCTGCCCAGCTTAGAGAAAGGAGCACCTGTTTACACCTTTGCCTGGGTGCGAGGAAGCTTTTGTTCTGTGGTCTCTCTCCTTGGAGCATTTGCATGTTCTGCCTCCTCTTATTCCAATATGTAGAATGCTGCATGGGCTTCCGCATCTATCTCCCTCATCTACGGTGCCTTCCCTTACTGCAGAGATTTGAAAGCTTAAACTACATTTCCCAGACTCACTTGCAGTTAGAGTCCTGCCAATAAGAAGCACATACATGAATTTAGAAGACAGAAGGGAGGTGGAGACCATTTTCCTAAAGCTTGGGACTGTTCTCTTGTGGCAAACAAGAAAGACCAGGGTCCAGCCTCCGACTTCACAATGTTTAGGGGCAATTGCAGCATTTCGATGTTTACCCACCAGTTTCAAGGGGCACAAGGCAGCTGTCTCTATTACCAGTGTTTAGTCAGTAGAGGCTGTGGCAGCTCTCTAATCCCAGCTTCATGGTCCTTGAGCCACAGCTATGACGGTGTGTTCTTGAAATTAATTTCCTATTCTGTGGAGTTCTGGTAGTCATTCCTGGAGACTCAGGCTGGAACTTACCCCTCTACTCCTTCAAATGCTTTGTAAATTTTCAATACCCTGTATTAAATCCTTTTTGCTGCTTAAGATACCTAGCATGGTTTCTGTTCCCGGCACTATACTCTGACTATTTCAGCAAGAAGCCAGAGAACAGCTGGGATAGGTAAATTCTAAAGCAGAGTGACTAGACATCTCTAAAATGTAAGTTGCCCATGGTCCAAATGACTTGTCCTTGAAGTAGCAGTTCCTGATCTCAATCACCCGACACCTGCCTTCATTTTATGTAAATGGTTTTGTCCTCCAGCTCTTCAGAATTCTAGAACCTCAGAGTAAGGCCTTTGAGGATTCTAGACAATTTCAAACACCATAGATGGCTAAAACAACAGATGTTTTATTAAGACTAGAATCAAAGCAGTGGAGTTAAAAGTCAAATATTATGTCTAAAATATGATTAAACTGTGAAAAGCACATGAAATCAGCTACGTAAAATTGTGAAACACAAATCACACTGATTTTGTTCTGAGAAATGAAAAAAACAAAAATTTTTTTTCATAAAGATGGTAAAAACAGCAAAAGAACTATAAGCACCATGATCTGATACATCTCACCACCTCTGACCTTGGCGTCCTGATCACCTGTACACATAATCTCATTCACTCCTGTTGATATTCGTGTAGCTTTCCTTTCCTTGATTCAAATGCAATTTACTCTCCATCCATGATTGGATAACTCCAGTACGATAAATTGTTTCTTCCCAAGGAACAGCAACTACTTGAAAACCATGTCCTAATAAACTCACTTTTATCTCCTCAGCAGTCTCATAGTAAGATTGCCAAAGTCATTGCCCTTTGTCTCTCTCACTTGCTCATCAAATATTTATTGGACACTGTTGTGGATTGAATAGTGACCCCCCCCCAAAAGATACATTGAAATCCTCACCTCTGATACCTCAGAAGTGTGGCCTCATTTGGAAACAGGGTCACTGCAAGTGTAATTAGTTAATTTGAGGTCCTACTAGAGCAGGATAGGCCCCTAATACAATATAATCAGTGTACTTGTAAGAAGATAGCCATGTGAAGACATGCAGGGAGAGACTATGTGAAGACAAAGGCAGAGACTGGAGTGATGCAGATACAAGCCAAGGACAGCATAGATTGCTGGCCACCACCAGAAGCCAAAAGAGGCAAGAAAGGATACCTAGCTTTCAGAGGGAATGTGGCCCTGCAGACATCTTGATTTGGGACTTCCAGCCTCTAGAACTGGGAGACAATTTCTATTGTTTTAACCCACCTAGTCTTTGTTCTGGCAGCCCTAACAAACTAACACAAGCACCTACTATGCATCAAGCCATGGTCTAGGGTGTGGGGTTGCAATGCAAAGGGAAGAGGCACAATCTCTGTCCTCCAGGAACTCAGAGTGTCGCCTGCTTCCCCACCTCTCTCAGAGCTTCCTTCCTTCTGTCTTCCCACAACGTCTTTCTTCAACCCTCTGAGGGAAGGATGGGCAGCTTTTTTCAGTGCCCAGGGTCAAGAAACCAACTAACAAGCCAATTATGGCCAGAGTCATTGGTGATTTAAGACCAGGGGCCATAGTCTCTGGCTCTTTAGCTATGAGCATGATATTTTAGTCATGCTGATTCCAATCAAGACTCCTGATTTTATAAATGGGAAACTAAAGCCTGGGGAGCTGATGTGACTTGTCCAAGATCAGGTTAGTTAGTGCTGGAACCAGAGTTCATGCTGAGGGTCCCAGATTCTCAGTCTGTGCCCACTTTCTGAGGTCAAGCAAGAGCTGGAGGCAACACCTCCCTCCTCCCAGGTAGCATTTGTTCTCAGTGGCTCTGTCTCCCTAGCACCCTCCTTTTAGAGTTGTGTCTCACCTGTGACAAAGCCTGTCTTCTTCCCAAACCTATATCAGGACTCCACTGGCCCCTACTAGCAGCTCCCAGTCCACTAGTGCTTCCTGACCACCCACTCTGGGGCTTCTCTTTCTGGGATAGACATCCACACCCTGAGCCTGGTCAGTCACACCTGAAACTCCCCAAACAGAACTGCAGCCAAAGATGTGGGGATGTGGGGGCTCAGAGGCTGGGGCAGCTGGAGCACTTGGGTGATGCATGAGTGCCTTTGTTTACAGAGCAGATGGCCTAGAGCGGACATGCACATTCGATACGTTAGTGCCTCCTGGCCTTTGCAGGTCACAGGCCTTTTAAGAATCTCATGAAAATTAAAAATCCTCCCTCATGAAACTTGACATTCAGAAAACTTTGCAAACAAATTTTTCAGGGGGCTTCCTAACCACTGAAGCCCAGTTATGTCCTCTTTAGAGGTCATAATCTCCAGGTTAAGACCCCAGGTAAAAGTACACAGGTGTGTGAATTCTGTTGTATGCGCAAGCTGACAGACACACTCACATATAAAATATGTGGTATGTATTCTCTGTGGCTTTTCTTATGTATGAAGCAAATACTGGTGACGTTATGGATGTTGAGTGAAGTAGAAAGAACCCTGGCTTTCAAGTTCCACAGGTTTGTGGTGAAATCCCACTTTGCAGCTATCCTGGCTACCTGACTTTGGGCACCTCAATTCCCTGAGCCTCTCAGCTTCCTAACGTGTAAAATGTGGATATGTGTGTAGCTGAGAAATAAGTTTAAAATGCCTAGTAAAAGAATAATCAGCAATTGAAAAGTAATGGGAAAAATCCAGTATATCGTGATCCCCTTTCTCTCTCTTTCCTTCTCTGTTTATGTATTATACTACCATATATATCTTAAAAGATATTCACTCGTATGTTACTAGTGCAGGGACTTGGGTAGAACTTTGCATGATTGAATGTTTTTTTTCTGTATTCAACAGAGAACATTTACTCTTTTGGCATACAAAAAAAAATAAACATTTTTTTCAAATTAAGTGCCTAATACAATATTTGTCAGAGAGTAGAAGGCAATAAATAACACTTGTTATTACATTTATATGCTATTTGAAATATGTTTCCATATCATATATAGTGTTAAAGAATCACTGGTGTTCATTCATTTAAAAGGTATTCATAGAGCACCTATGACATGTATACAAGGCATTATCCTGGCCCCAGGGGAGGGGGTGGGTACAGAAAAGAAAGAATCTTACAGGATGGGAAGGCTGTGAGACCAGGCAGATAACTGCGTACCCAACACAAAGTCATGGCTGAGGTAAGACTCCAAGACTGCCTGCAGAGGGCGTGGGAGTGTGGGTTGGAGGTAGGCAGGAACTGCACGGACAAGCACCATTTCAGCTGGACTTGAAATCAGGGTAGGGATGGGGTGATGTTCAAAAAAGAGATGGAAGGATAGAGGGTCTGGGGGTGTGGGGAGGAAGAAGTTACCAAGTGTAACAGGGGATGAAGAGGGGCCAGCAACAAGCAAAACCCTTTCATCTAGGGACACAGGAGAGTGCAGACAGCCCGCAGAAGGCCATGAGCTCCAGGCTAATGTATTTTTAATTCATTTGACAAAAGATGGGATTCCTTGTGCTGCCTCTTGAGCAGGGAAGTGGTCTAATCGGAGCTTTACTTTACGTTTTTCAGTTAGGACTGCAGCCATTTGTAAGTAGCAGAAATTGGATTGCAGTGGCTCACCCAAATAGGGTTTTTCTTATTTGTTTTGTTGGTTTTTCTTTCTTTCTTTCTTTCTTTTTTTTTTTTACATAACATGAAATCTGGAGGTAGAAAGTCCAGATCTACCCCGTAGGCTCTACTATGTTACAGATGAGGCAGGTGCCTTCTACCTTTCCCCTCTACCAGCCCTGGAGTGTGGCTTTCCTGCTGAGGATGATGCCTCATGGTCATAAAATGGCTGTTCCCACTCCAGCCTCAGGTCCACAGTCCAGGCAGACAGGCAGGAGCAGGAGGAGAAGGGGGAGAAGGAGGAGGAGGTAGAGGAAGGGGAGAAGGGAAGGAGAGGGTGGTGGCTTGCATTCATAAGAGAATCTGTAATAGGGAAATCTATAGAAATAGAAAATATATTAGAGGTTGTCAGGAGTTGGGGGGAGGGGCCTGGAGTGACTGGAGAGGAGAAAGCTAAGGGTATAAGGTTTTTTTGAGGTGATGAAACGTCCTAAAATTGACTGTGGCAATTGTTATACAAATCTGTGACTATACTAAAAACCATTGCATTGAGGCATGCATTTTAAATGGATAAACTGCATGGTATGTGAATCTCAAGAAAGCTGCCGTGCCCCGCCCCAGCCCCACCCTCACCCGCCACTATCTTCCCCAAAGGTGGCAAAAGTGTAGAGAACTGGCCCAGGCCCTTCCTGAGAGCCAACAGGAGGCCCCATGGGAGTGGGGAGAGGATGGTTTGATGGGATGGAGAGGACCAAATGGGTCTGGGGACACCAAGGCAGCCACAGACCCTAGAGGGTGTACAGGCCCAGGCCTGAGTCAGGCAGGCTGCAGCCTCATGTTTTAGGGGAGATCTATATGGGGACAGCTGCCTGACTGAGCCCCATTCCCACCTGCCTCAATTTTCTTCTGTGACCCTAAATAGTCCTTCATTCATTCAATGATCCATTCACTTAGAAAATAGCCACATGGTATCGATTATTTTGTGCTCTCAAGATTCTCATCCCCTATCCACAGACATCATCTTCCACACGACCTTGTCCACTCATTTCACAGATATTTAGTGAGCACCTACTATGTCCCAGGTGCTGCAGTAGGTGCTAGGGTACAGGTGGACAGGAAAAATGAAATTCCTGCCCTCTCCATAATAAACAGAAAAAGTAAAAGCCTAGTATCTTTTACATTATATTTATTATAATTTCTTAAATAAGGGCACATAAAACTAAGTATAGACTTCTTATAATTACAGTCCTTATGGAACTATAGAACCCAAATGAATTCACAAGTGTAATACAAATAAAACAATAAAACCACTAACAATGTAAATGTTTTTCGGCACCTACATTCTGACTTGCAAAGTGAGTGCGAGCCCTTCCTCCACATTTCTGTCCCAAATCCTGCTCTATGATGTCAATTGGGGGAAAGGCCCGAGAGGTGCCAGGGTCAGAAGTTCACAGAGAATGCTTCTCCTGGCTGGAAAGGGTCAGGGCCTGGAGGCCATGGCCTCGTAGGAGCTGAGCTCAGCAGGTGGATGCGGAAAGAAGATACCACATCTGGTCCAGAGGGAATGCGTGAGAGCACAGGGTGGGGATGAGCTAGGCATCGCTAGGGCAGGAGGGTCTGGCAGTGGGAGGAGGGAAAGAGGCAGCGGCTGGTTCCTGGAGAGCCTGAAAGCTCGATTACAAGGAGTTTGGTCATTGTCCTATGGGCAATGTGGAGTCCCCAGATTGCCGTGACCACATTTCTGTTTAGTGGGGCCACACTAGCCACAATATGGAGGGCAGATGGGAAGATGGACGAGGTGAGAGGATGGACGAGGTAGGAGGTCACTGCCATGGTAGAACATCTGGATATGAGGTCACGGATACCAGGCTGAGCACAGAAGAGAGGTCCGGGCTGGAGACCCAGGTGAACATCAGCAGTGGTGGCCAGGGCCAGCCAGAACCCCAGCCCAGGCACAAGAGAGAAAAACCCTCAGGGTATCAATGCAAAGGGGCTCTGATAGCAAAGTTCTGGTGTATGAGTCACCCTAAAGTTGAGGAAAGGACAGAGAACCTTAGTAGGGTCCCAGAGGGGACACCCAGGCTGGGTAGGGGCACTGGAGGCTCAGTAGTGGCAAGTGGGCCAGCCCTGACACCTCCAAAGGTAGTCTTTGCTTCTCGGGTAGGGGCCTTGGGATGAGGGTGGTCCCCAGCATCAGGGATGGGCTCAGGTCTGAGGAAGCAGATGCCCACCTTCCCGGGCCCGCTTTTCATTCCAGTGCCACCATAAATCGCCTGGAGCAGCCCCCACTCCCCTGGCTGCTGTTTTGCAGTCAGGGTGTATCAGTCATGATAAGACATTACTTAAAGCAGTGGTGACAGGGCCTAATCAGTCTTGTGAAATATAGACCTCTCCCCACACTGCAGGCAGGGCCTACATTAATACACATTTATGCAAAGCAAGAGCCGTAGCTGTCGGGGGCTAATCTTTACAAGTATGATAAATGATGTTTATTCTCCATGATGGAACGAAACACCCCAGCCGACAGTAATTGTAATAAAAAGGACAGATCAACTTCTATAAAGTGATTGAATTACCCTTCGATTGCATTAATGTCCACACTCTGTTGTGTCACCGGCTTCCTCGAGGTTCCGAGGACAGTGAGCAGGACAATTTCCCCTTCAAGTCAAAGCCTGCCCTTCACCCGGCGGCTAGGGCAAAGGGGTTGCCTGCTGGGTGATGGGGTCAGTCTCCTCCAGCCCAGGCCTTTATCTCCTTGTGTGTGAGGAGCCCTAGCTGGGTGAGCACAGTGACAAGCATCAGCCCAGGCAGCCTGGAAGTGGCCAGGAAGTTGGGTGGCGAGGAGGCAAGAGGGGGCAACCCTACATGGCTAGGCTTTTGGAGCAGAGAACAAGATGTTATGTCTAATTCTCCCCATGACTTTGAGGGGCAGGTGGCATTGTTATTTTGTCTTTACAGGTGAGGAAGTGGGTGCTCAGAAAGGTGAAGTGGCTTAGCCAAGGTCACGCCACTGGTGTGTGTCTAAAATGGAGTTTACACCCAAAGTGTTTAACAGACTGCTATCGAAGTGCCTGAGGAGATGTCTGGGTCCTAGATCTTCCCCTGATGTGTGACCAGGTCCCCGGAAACTGGGAGGAATGAAGTGTCAGGCTGCTCTACTTTCAAGGCAGAATCCAAGTCCTAGGAGGCCCAGACCAGAGACGCGAGGTCCCTCTCCCGACATCACAGCCCAAGGCAGCATGCTGGCAGAGAAGCACATGGGGTTAGCAGGCAGATGGGGTTAACCTGTCTCTTGAGACGCCGTCCTCTCATCTATAGAATGTAGGTAAGAGCAGCACTCACCTCACAGAGCTGGTGGCCAGTTCAATGAGAACAGGTCCCAGGAGGTTTTCAGTTCAGATGTGCTCTAGACTCAGGGAGGTCCAATGACCTTGTGGGAGCGAAGGCTGCCAGTGACCTGAAGAAAAGGAAGTGATATCCCTGACCTATTATCCCCACGTGAGCCAAAGGGGTCTTTTAATAAAATATATTGGCTCTTGTCACTCACTTGGCTAAAGCTTTCCAATGGTGTCTACTGAATTCGGAATAAAATGCCAGCTTCTTAACCCACACAGGTTTATCCCCAAGTATATCCAATGTCGTTTGAGCTACAAAAGTGGCAATTTCATGGGGTTCAATTAAATAACAGTTTCTCTTTATTGAACCTGGTTCCGGGTGCCCTTGTCACAGCCCTTCATGGGTGGGGAAACTGAGGCTTAGAGAGGGTAGAGCATTTGTGAGAGTCACTCAGAGCTGTTAGGGACAAACCCAGGCTTCAAACTCAGAGCAGTGGCACGAAAGCCTAGGTGTTGCCCCCCCTGCCGCCTTGCCCCAGGCCCTCCCTGCCTACCTGGTTTTGGGTCAAAGACAGTGTCCCCTCTGAATTAACAAGCAGTCTAACCAAGGAGAACGTTTCTAAAATGATGCATTTTTACTACATTTAAGCTCCAATTATAACCCATTCGAAATTTTATGATCTCAACCCTGCAGAAATGCTGGAGTGGGTGAACAGATAAGGTCCCATGTAATTAACAGCACCTGAGTGCGGGCTCTGCGGGTGTCTGCCTGTGTGCAAGCAGGTGGTGTGGGGCTGCATGCTGCGGAGAGGATGCACACCTGGGGACCAGTCCCCAGTACTGCTGCGCTTTGGTTCTCCAACTTGAGGGTGCAGCGGAATCACCTGGAAGGCTTGTTAAAACACAGATTGATGTGGTCCATCCATACAGTGGAATATTATTCAGCCATACAAAGGAATCTAGCATCAGTGCATGCCACAATGTAGATGAATTATGAAGATATGATGCTGAGTGAAGGAAGCCAGACATGAAAGGCCACGCATTGTGTGATGCCATTTGTATAAAATATCCAGATTGGGCAAATCCATAGAGACAGAAGAGTAGATTGCTTTGTGGTCTCCAGGACTGAGGGACAGTGAGTAGGGAGTAACTAATTAATAAATACAGGTTTTCTTGGGGGTGAGGAAACTGTTTAGGAACTAGAGAGAGAAGGTGGTTGCAAAACACTGTTAGTACAGTAAACGTCACTGAATTGTCCACTTTAAAACCATTAATTTTATGTTTTGTGGATTTCACCTCAATAAACATACACACGCGCTTGCACACACACGCACACACAACTTGCTGGCCCCACCCCTCCTCTGATTCAGCAAGTCTAGTCTGGAGCCCAAAATTACCATTTCTAACAAGTGCCCAGGTGCTGCTGAGTCAGGACCACACTTTGAGAACATCCTAGGGGGTAACCCAGGACCCCTGGGCGGCCCAGGCCTGGATAAGCCTCAGCCTGGAGCCATCTGCTAGCAGGAGCCTCTGTGACATTGCGTTCGTGGGGGGTTATCAACTCTTCACATGAATAATTTTGAGCTAGTGTTTATTCCATTCAAAGATCTCATTTCATGTTTATGTTCATAGTTTGTTGCTTATTTTGACTATCTTCATATTTTAGCTAAAAAATGATCATTTTTCATATAAGTGTTTTAAAAACAGAACTGCTTGTTTGTAGAACTGGTTTGAGATATGCTCCTCTCCCTCCTGGAATTAAGTGGGAAAGGGGAATGTGCTCAAGGAACAGGTGGAGTGAGGGCCGAGGATCTCTCTGTAGCCAGAACCCAGCCAGGCGTGGAGCCCTGCCCCAACTCTCTCTCCATTGCCCTCCCCGCTCCCTCCCCAGCTCCCAACTTCAATCCTGGTGGCTCTAGATGGTACCACAAGTTCCATCTGCGCCTCTGCCTAGAGAGCACTCAGCCTGAGCCTGTCCAGCCTTTCCCCTTCACCCCTTTATGCAGGTCAGACACCCCTGACTCCACCTTTTCTTGTACCTCCTTCACTACTCTACCACCCACTGCTGGCGACAATGCTATTGGCAAGTTTTTTACTACCACCCTGCCTGTAACTAGGACTGATGTACAAAGAGTCCTAACTTGTCCTCTGCATCTGCTCTTGCCCCTTCACATGGTTCTCCACTCCACAGCCATCAAATCTAATCATGCAGCCCCTTGTGCCATGATAATCCCCACATTATATTGTCACCCTGCTCCCTCTACGGGCTTAGCTCCTACTGCACTGTCCATCCCACTAGCCTTCTCCATTCCATCAGTCTCCCGCTGGCCCAGGATGGTTCCCTCTTCCCAGAATCTCACTTCTTCCTCCCAGTTACCCCCACAGGTACCTCTACACATCCTTCAGCCCTTACTTCAAATGTCATTTTTTCAGGGACACCTTCCCAACAAGGCCAGGCCCCTGCTGGACTTTCCTATTACACCAGCACTCCTTCATTACACTCATCCTAGTTTGTAATTATACTTTGATTTGTGTGTTTATTAAAGGTCTGATTCTCTTTTCACCCTGAGAGATTCACAAAGGCCAAGACACTGAGCAGTTTGCCTGCTGTTACATCAGCACCGGGCCTGGAGCACATGCCTGCTGGACCGATAAATGAATGAACTTCTGCTTGTCTTCTGGGAGAGCAGGTGCTTTGCCACAGAATAATATTAAGTGTTTAAAACTGTTTTTAGTTCTCGAGGTTTTGCTGCATGTGCATGTATATGTGTGCATGTGCATATGTGTATATGTACCAACACATGTGTGGGCCTCTCCTGACTCTTGCGCAGGGATGAGACAGTAAGAATAAGCATCCTTGGTATCTGCCCTGGATGCACGAACGTGTGGAGGAGGGAGATAGTAAGGGTGCCTGTCGTTCCTGGCATTCCACAGGGGAGGGCCCTCTGTTTTCCTGGGACAAGTCTGGCCCCTGGCACCAACAAGACCAACACTCAGCCAGGCTATTGAAGACACTGTCACTTCAGTCCCAACTGCCTGCACCTAGACAGAACAAACCCTCCCCATCTCCCTCCCCTTGGGCAGGAAAAGAAGAGATTTACTTTCTTGCCCTCTCCAACTGAGATGCCCCAAGTCATATGAGAGGTTTTACCCCCAACCCATCAGCTGCTGTCATTAAACAAGCCTGCAGATCATCCTCGAAGACCATGCAGAAACAGAAAATTTACAGAAAGCCCAATTGTCCTACCTCACCCATGCTACCACCCCAGTTCTGCAAGGCTAGAATATCATCAGCCTTGCTGCTGCAGTGACCTTGGGCAATGGCCATCACTGTGCTGGTGCTTAGCCTTTGGCTATCTGTGTCTCTCTTGTGGGTAAAAGCAGAATGTGACTAATGTCTTCAGGAAGGGAAGCATTGGTGACCACCTTTGAGCCTGCTAAACCCTGTGAACATTTAGCCCAAGGGAAAACATTAAGATGTTAACGTTCTGTTTATTTCTGAAATTCCTACTCCAAGCATCCTATACCTCACATAGATTCATTCAAAAACTTGTAATAAGGCCAACTTGACGCCTGGCATTGAGCCCTTGGCTTCAGAGACAATCAATAAACAGACAATGAGGACTCCCTGAGAGGCTGTGATAGGGAGCCCAGGGAGGGGCTGACCTGGCCTCCAGGGCTGTTAGGAAAGGCATCCCAATGAGGGTACACAGACCTGAGTATCAGGGCCAAGAGGGCTTGGCAGAGTGAATGGGTGGGCAGCAAGGATGGCTATTCCTGGAGGAAGAACATAAACCCAAGGCACAGCTGTGGGCTCGTTTGTGGCTTTCTGGAGTAGAGGCCGTAGCAATGCTTGGTTTCTGATTACTCCACCTCCAAGCTGCATCCCAAAGTCCTTGAACTCCCAGGAACCACCAGCAGATGTTCGTTAGTGGGTGGGGAGCAGGAGGATTGGCGCCATTTGCCAGGGCAGCATGCTCGGAATAAATCTTGGGTGTCGCTGCAGGGCCCAGCGCTCCTGGTCCTGAGCCAGTTTGGAAGGGCTGGAGCGATGTGGAGCCCGGAAGCAGGGGGTGGGGGGGGCGGGCAGGGGGAAAGGAGCCTAATAGGCTGTTCTTAATTCTTTTTATTACTTTCGATTAGGAGCCCCGGCTGCCCAGACCATAAGGACATGTGGCCCCACCTCGGCTGGAGCATCATTAGAGGAACACATTTGGGTGAGACTAATGAGGTTGGCTTAGGTAAGGACCGGAAATAAACCGGGGCGCCGCTGGTTGGCTTCAGGCTGCGCTTTTATTCTGTTGCGGCATATTGCTGCTAGCCAAGATGCTTGTTAATGTGCCCCAGCCACCGCTGGGCTTGGGGCTCTCAGGTGCTGCAGTTCATTCTGATTACCAGGGCTCGATGTGGGGAGGCTGGTTGGAATTCCCATCCTGGTAATGAGAGAGGCGGGCAGTGCCGCTCTCGGGCCATTCCCCTCAGCAGCGCCAGAGGAAGGTGGCCTTGGCCTCTGGGACCCTCTTTGGAAATTCCACATGGAATGCAGGTAGGAACCACAGTGAGACCCAGACCCATCCATCAACTTTGCCAGTACCTTCTCTCTTCTTCATGCAGCTGAGCTCTGGACCTTGATCCAACATGTCATCACCCGGCCTGTCTAGCCCAGCCAGAGAGAATAAATTATTATCCTGAATGAAGACGCAAGCAGCTGTGGAATGAAACCACTATCTTCACTTGAAAACCCTGCTCTACCCCTACCTCCTATAGGAAGCTTTCCCTGATGCACACCCACATTAATATCCATCTCTTCTGTTCTGTCTGTGTAGGATTGCTCTTGGCAAACCTAGAGTCATTTACAGGTCACGTGCCAGTCTCTCTAGCTATATGTGAGGACCAGAGATCAAGGACTGTGTTCTGGTCACCTTGATACTTCCAGCACCCAGCATAGATCATGGCACATACCAGATTCTCAAGATGGTTGTTAAGTAGAGTTGACTTACTCTTGGGAGCATTTGCATTCTGCTGGCATAGTAGCTGTCCAAAGGCAAGTCATAGGGGACAGAGGCAGGGAGATAGAGGAAAAGAAGAGACTGAGGGTCAGGCAGACTTTCAGAGGCCCAAGTGAGCACACTGGACAAAGGCTTAGGGACAGGTCAATTGGCATCAGAGTCCTTGTCTCACCCAGAGCCAGCCCACTTACAATCCCTAGATGTAGCTGCATACGTTTCTGTGATTTATCACTGACCAGGTGGGACGAGGTCCTAAAGGCAGCAGAAGAAAAGTGATCCTCAGAGCCTATTGCAAGTCTGCTTACCACAGACCAGTGAGAGTTCTTCTCAAACCCACCGAACTGGGTCTGAGTGGCAGTGGTGGGATTAGGTGGTGGTCTGCTCACTGGCCAGAAACCAGATGATGCTGCCAAGAGGCAGGCCAGTTTCTTAAGCACCAGTTTTATATAAAGCTGGGAGCATGAAACCATCATTCTAATATCAAAACAAAGACAGATATATTATGGAGTGAGGTACAAATTTTAACTAATTTTTAGACAAGGCATGAGACATCCAAGAAATTTCACACTTCTGACTCCCTCCTTCACTTGGCCAATAAGGCACAGGTTTTTTGTTTGTTTGTTTGTTTGTTCGTTTGTTTGTTTTCTCCTTTGCCCCTTTGGAACAGAAATGGTTAGGAGGCCACACAGGGAGGAGAAATAAAGTTAGAGACTTGGCTGAAGATGAAGATGAGGGCTCATGTAGGAGATCTTGGATCGAAAGTGCCCTCTCAGCTTCTTTCTGGATCGTTGTCCCGCAAACGGGAGCAACGGCTATGTCTTTCTTGCCGTGCAAGGCTTCCTCCCCCAGATGTGTCTGCCTGGTGATAGGACCCCAGGGAAGAAACGAGGAGCTCCAGCTCCAGTGGTGTTGGTGGATGAAACTGATGCGAAAGTCACCATGGCAGAGGGAGCTGCGAGAAGAAAAGAACAGGAATGTGAGAATGAGCACACACAGAGGCCCATCCATGAGCCTTGCCAGCCCCTCTCTTATCTGTGGGGCTGAGCCCGTCGCCTTTCTGCGGGCCGGAATTTCCCCAGGATCTCGCAGATCCACCCCGAGCCTTGCTCTGCCCTGTGGGGTCTGCTGCAGTGGCTTATCCAGCCTTCTAGCCTTTTATAGCTTCAAGCAATAGGGAGCCCTGCATGTGATGTGAGGAAGGCAGGAGAACAAGGCCAGGGTGCTCATTCCCTCAGCCCCCTCCATTCGGGGTCCTGGAGAATGTACTGTCCTTGGGGTACCCCTCAACTGCCCATACCTGTGTGGTTAGTGCCATTATCAAACCTTCCTTGATTATCCCAATGTGAGTGTGTCAACGCACCCCACATGGCAGGACAATGGGGTGGGCAAGAGAGAGGGAGGCATTGATATCCGAGTGAGTTATGGATTCGAGATGGCCACCTGTGATCAGTTGTCTTGGGGTGCCCGATACGTTGTCCTGAAGACTACTCAGAAGCCACATCCTGGATTAACGGAGGGAAGAGTGCCGTGATCAATTAATAATGTCTGCCATGGGAGCAGGGGCTGGGAGAAGTAACACGCGTTCTGCTATACTAGGGCTGGTCACAAAGGACTCTGAGCTGCGGGAAAAGGGACTTAAAGTTTATCCCATAAGCTTTGGTGGGAAGGAAGGACAGTGTCGTCAAAGTCATTTTAAATAGAGAAGCACAATCCCAGTATTTTTCTCTTTCGTGGCATGACATTACGCGAAGTGGACAGAAGCGGGGCAGGGAGACCACTGAAGAGGTCATTGCAGTGAATACGAAAAGGCCAGATATGGGAAAATGTAGGGAACTGAAAGGCAGGGAAATGTTTGAGATGTGAGAGATTTTGAGGTTAAATTCTTAGGACTTGCTGGCTTGTTGATTATCAGGGTTGAAAAGATTGGGATGAATCCTATAACCAGGATACTGGGAGGATGTAGGTAGGTGCCCTTATAGGAACAGGAGACCCACAAAGAGAAGCAGGATAGGGAATCGGTGTGGGAGAGGAGTTGAAAAAATACAGAATGTTCCTATTGTCTTAAAAGAAACCTGAGCTCTAGACTTACTTGGATGAATGAGGTCTGGGGTAGACTGGTAGTCTCGCCCCTCAGCTGGCCGGTAATGACACCTATAATTGGAAACATTATGGCAGCACCACCTGGCCTCCAGGAGTGAGTGAAAGCAGGGGGAGGGGGTGGCAGCCAGTCAGGGAGGAGTGAGTGCTATGCAATTGCCACACAAATGCCTTGGGTCTTTCTGCCTTGGGGACAATGGGAAGCCACCCTGGGAACCAGGCCCTCCAGCAATACCACTCTGTCCTTGTCCCCTTAAGCCTGGCTTCCCCAGGACTAGTTTTCCTGATTGGGTTATTTTTCTTCTAATGTTAAATTTTGAATCTGCTCACTGTAGAAATTTTTTAAAAAACATAGCTCACTATTAAAGAAAAAATTCACCATAACCCCACCTGCAGAAAGAGTAGCTGATAAGAGTTGTTATATTCTAGCCAGACTCCTCTCCTCGCCTCACCCTCCCCTCCCCTACCCCACCCTCCCCTGCCCTCCTCTCCTCTCCTTTAGCATGTCTGATGAGAACTCTCGGCCACCAACTTGGGTCTACAGAAAATAGCATGTCTCTTTGGGCTGTAACTCAGCTCAGAGTGGATTGAGCTTCCCCCACCTCTGGATGGTGCCCTAGTTCTGGATCTCATACAGTGCCAAGATGTATAAGTGGGGAGGGCTGTCGAGGGGCCCCAGGGCACCAGTCACTTACATTCACCCACATGAATAACCCTGGAGCAAAACCATGGCTCTGCAGCTCTGTGTGTATCTCTTTGGGATGCAGGGATCTTGGAGAGTTTGAAAACTGGCACTTGTGCAGCAGACCCTAGAGACCCCTGTGCACACTGACATCTAGAGCTTCCCCTGGGGCCTCCAGGCTCCCTGACGTCCCCTCACCCACTCAAGCCCAGAGAATCCCTCCATGTGGGGGAAACCCCCCAATCCCGCTTTTCCTTGCCACACACTCCCGGCTTTTGTCCTTTCCCAATGAATTTGGAAGGCCACAAAATCCAGAGGCTAAAGCATTTGTAACCAGAAACTAGTTCCTCTTACCTTAGGGGCAGCAGGGGCTAAGGCAGAAATCTTCCTAAGAGGTGAAAGAAGATGTTTGGCAATGAAAGAGAAAAAGAAAAGAAGAAAAACAAATCTTCGTCTTAAAACGATCTGAGCAGTTGCATCCCAACAAACACAGACCCCACACTTTTCTTACGAAATTGAAATTATAAAGTACTAACTCAAAGACTTCTTGGTTTTTCACTCTGTTATACTGTGGGCATTTTCTCATGTCACTTGAAATGAGATTTTTGATGGTAGCTCCTAAGGTTAATTTAGTAAATGAACGGGAAACCAAGCGTTCAATGGGTTAAAGATTTGCCACGGGTGTGTGGAGAGCCTTGTATCAATAACCCATCCTCATCTCTCCGCCTTTCCTGAGCCCATCCCCAACCCCAGCACTCCTCCCTGCCGCCACTCCCTTGCTCAAGAAGCTACCATGGTTCCCTGTCGTTATCACAGCAGGTCTAAACTCTGGCTTCAAACCCCTCCATAACCTTTCAGGCCCCTTCTCTTCTCTGCAAGCTAATGCCCCCAACTCTTGCCACAGGTACCCATCCCTCTCTCTGGGACACCAGTCTCCTGAGGTTCCCAACCCCCCTTGTCCCCCACCCCCGCCCATAGCATGTAATCCTGCTTCCTTGCTCTGTCTAGCAACTCCCTCCCTACACCCCTCCCAATCTGTTAGCTCTTGGCATCAAGGCCCTGACCCCCTGCAACCAAGCCACTCATGTTGACCTCTCTAGCACCGCCCCACCCCCTGCCCCTGCCATCTCTCTCTCAGCTCAGACATCTCCTAAGGGTGTGAATTGCTATCATCCTTGAGGAAATGCTGAGTTGCTTGGCGGACGGGGCCTGAGGCTGCACCCCACCTCTCCCTGAGACCTTCAGGGGCTGGGTGAGTTTGAGTCTAGTAAAGGATTCTACCAGGAAGAGCTGTGCCCACTGCTGGCCTTCAGGTGGCCTGGCTCTGGTTAGGATTGCTTTGCTGTCCGGTGCCAGCCAGGAGCCAGGACCACGCACACCTTGCCCTCAAGGACCTGGGTTGGCAGATTGGGAAGCCTGGTCTCAGGCTCTGACTCCTCTCCTCAAAAGAGAATCTGCCAGTGTGGGGAATTCTGAGGCAGGGCCTGGAATCCAGCAGCAGGCTACAGCCTGGGAGGTCCCGGCTCCACCCTTCTTCCAGCTGTGCCACCCTACAGAGCAAGAAGACTGAGTGAAGAAGGTGCTCACGCCACACTGAGCACCCCCAGTCCCAAGGGCAGCTGAATTTGTCCCCAAAGTTCACTAAAACTTTCACTAAAAGTGCTCTTTTAGTTCTGGCTCTGCCATGGGGCAGGATGGAAGACAGGTGTGTTCCTTCCATGCTTATCGAAACTGATTAAAAGGCAGCAGTGGAGGGTCCAGGCCACAGGGAGCCTGGTTCACTCCTCTTCCCACGGTCAGGCTACCCAGCAGGACTCAGGCTGGCCTGTCATCAGGGGCGGCTGGAACCTCCCCAGATTATCGACTTAGTCCTGAAACCCAAAATTAAAGCTATATTGAACTTCTCAACGCGGCAGTTCCAAAGTCTGTTTGCAAACAGATCCTGAGAGAATGCTTTTTAATACAAAAGAGTCCCACAAAACAGAGAGGGTGTAGAAACGGGGTCCAGAAGCTTGCCCAGCAGCGCCCCCTGGTGAGAGAAGTGCTGTGATGACGCGGCATGGCTCCCGTGACCCGGCGGCGGGTCGGCCGCGGGGAGGCGAAAGGGGTCGGGTCTGAGCACCACGGGGTTTCCCCACCCCAGCCTTGGATTTCATCCCAAAGGAGTCCAAAGTCCTCCATCTATTTTCAGCCGTTCATCAATCCTCCGCACTTCACGAATGAGAACAACGAGGCACGGCAGAGAAATCAGTTTGTCCCAGGTCCCAAGAGAACGTTTCCAGCAAAGATCCTTCCCAAGTTCTGGGATTCAGACTGAGTAATCAGGGATGAAACAGAACCGCAGTGTCCATTCAGGGAGCGTGCAGCATTCAGGGCTGGCTTCCTGGAGGAGGCTGACTGATCTGTGCTTGGCAGGACAGGAAGCATCCAGATCCTGGCAAGAGGTCACAGAACCTTCATTCCAGTGAGGGACCAGGAAGAGGGCCTAAAAAAAGAAATGTTTTTCTTGGACTTTAGAAAGAGTGATGGCTTTGCAAAGAAAGTCAATCCTAAGTAACAGGCTTCCTTTTTTCTTTTTAGAATGTTAATAGTAGATTTTACTTAACCCATTTCTGTTGGGGTTTCCAAGACAACCCCAGGTCAGATGATTTGTTGGGAGAACTCAGCATACAGTTGTACCCATAGCTGGGGTTTTTTGTTTTGTTTTGTTTTGTTTTTAACAGCAAAAGGCTGGATACAGAGCAAATCAACACAGGGAAAGGTGCACGGGGTGAAGTCAGGAGGAAACCAGATACAAGGTTCCGGTTTCTCCCAGGGAGTCACACAGGACTAGTTTAATTCCCCTAGCAGTGAGTTGTGACTTCACATTTGAAATGTTGCCTTCCAGGAAAGCTCGTTGAAGACTCAGTGCCCAGGGTTCTTATTGGGGCTGGTCACATAGGCACCCCCCCCACCCTCGCGGGCACATGCCCCAATCCCAGACTCGCTGGAAAGGGGAGAGCCAGTGTTCAGCATACACCATGTTGTCTTACAGTCTGGGCGCGGTGGGCCGCTCTCCTCATTTAGGGGAAGGTGGGAACCCTCCTAGGTCGCAGGTTTTTAACAATTGCTGTTCACTTTTATTTCAGATTATCGCCCATTAGGTAAAGAGCAAGCCCCTATACGAGGCACACAAACTTTTTTTGGCCTTCCTCCTGCTTCACTGGCTATTCCTTTTAAGGTCTCCTTCACTAGTTCCTTTATCTCTTTGATGTTAAATGTGGGGGCCCCCAGCTCAGCCTCCCCAGCTGTTATCCTGTCATTCTCGCAAGCATCCTGAGGGTTTTAAATACCAGCCATCATGTGGATGACTGTTTTCATTCAGCCCTCAGACGTCCACATGCAGGTGTCAAGTTGGCACGGGAAACCACACATGACTTCATGCCATTACCTCCATCTCTCCCCTGCCCCCTCAGCTCCCCATCGCCATCGCTGAAATCACCAGCCACCCAAGTACTAAGCCATGCACTGGGCTTGTCGTAGCATATCTCTTCTTCCCTCACAGAAGCACCACTCGCAAGACCTCTCAGTGTTACCTCCGGGAGTGTCCTTCGCTGCCCACTCAGAGTCCCCTCCATCCCAGTCCCAGCCACCACTTCTGGCCTGGATGGCTGTAGTGACATTCCTGGTCTATCTACACAGTTGCCTGTCCTCTTAGAGACCATTGTCCACACAGCACCAGAGGGAACTCTCTAAAATGTGCATCAGCTCTGTCCCCTCTTTTGTCCCCCTACAGCCATGAGGCTCTGCAAGGCCTAGCCCTTTCTGGAGTCCCCTTTGTCAGGTGTCCCCTCACTGGTTCTGATTCAGCCAACTGGGCCTTCTCTCACAGGCATCGAGTTCACCCTATTCCAGTGCCTTGGCACCTGTCGTTTCCTTTCTCTGAAAATGCTGGCTCCCAGCCTTCGCACTTGAGTGTGGGAGCAGGCTGACCAGCCTCCAGGAAGCTGTGACATTTGCGTGTGGTGCTGGGATCCAGCAAGACAGGCATGGGGAAGGGAAGATGGCACCCAGGATCTTCATTTCTAGGCCTTGGGCTGCATGGTGCTCCCCTCGAGAGGGTAGAAAGGAGGTAGGTGAGGGGCTGGCTTTGGCGTGGGACCAGCCAGGGAGGATGCTTCTGTCCAACCGGCTCCCAGCGTGAGCCTCACATTCTCATCTGGAGAATGGAGTTGTTGGGCGAATGCAAAACAATATGTGTCCAATTGTTGCACTATGCCCAACACCCCTGCCCCTGAGTGGGCTATTTCTCAAACTGATGTTATTTGATCCTGAAAACTCCAAGAGTTAGATGAGATTTCCTATGTCTTTCTAGCAGTCACAGCCACTCTTGGATTTGGGATTTGCCTTAGAGTGCAGAGGAGGTGGGGTCCAAGGTCTGTAGGGACACAAACGAGCCTTCCTTGGGGCTCCTCTGACCCCTATCCCATCCTGCCTGCAGTACCTCATTCCCCACGAGGGCCTGCAGCCGGCTCCTGCCATCTGCCGTGATTTATAGAAAAGAGGCTGTGATTAATCAGCTAGTCAGCACCGAGAGCAGCCATTTTCTTTCATTTACCTGCCCCCTGACCCCCAGCACAGTCCCAGGCAGTGCTGGGCAAGTGTATTAATCATGCACTTTAAAAATATTTAAAGGAGGAGCTGGGCCTGGAGCGGAGTCTCCTTTAATGGACTCGTTTTCAGCAGAGGGTGAGTATGCTAATTAGGAGATAAAACAAACTGGCTGTTTGAAATGCAAATGAGCTCGTGGAAGTGTTTCTGGTCCCTTCCTTCCTAGCTGCCTACTTGGAAAGCTAAATCTTACTTCTCCCAGCCACTTCCCGCTATGGATGCTTAACCAAAAAAGATTGTGGCTAATTCTGAAACTGAGAGGTGCTTGGTCTTGTTTTCTCCCCCTCCTCTTCTTTTATTAGGCACAGGAGGACAAAAGTCTTTCACACTCCTGTGTGTGGAGAAATGCAAGCCAGGAACAAGACACAGCCACTCTCATATCATCTCTGGCCCCCACCCAGGTCCTCACCATGTCTAGGCACCTCTGCCCTGTTCTTTCTCTCCACTCCTTTCTCTCTGCCTCTGCCTGGGTCCAGGTTTCCAACTGTCTCCTGCCTGCCTGCCTTCCTGCCCAGCTAAACCCTCTCCATTCTGCAAGCTGCCAGCAGGAGCCTCCCTGGACACACGCTGAAACACTTCCCAGCTTCCAACCTTTACAATGGCCTCAATCACCACTACCCTCCCTGTGCCCTCTCCACCCCATCGCTGCCCTGACCCTCTGCCCTCTGCCAGCACCCCTGCTGCCTCCTCCCCCAACCCCGGCTTTGCAGGACTCTGGGCCAGTGCCACCACCTGCATGGTCCCACCTTTGGTGTGGCAAAGCATCTATGTGTGCCTGTATTTGTCATTCCCCTAGGGCCTCGGGCTCCTTGGCATGGGAGCTGCTTTCTTCCCCACTGTGCCCCGCACCTGCTGGCACAAAGCTGATATTCACTGAGTCATATTGAGATGGGTGGACACAGGGAGGTCCACAAACTCCCTTCACCCAGTGACAGGCATCCTGACAGCACAGCAATGACCACCTACTGTAAGACAGGTCTAGGAGTCACCTCATTAAAGACAACACAGTGAGTTATCTGCAGAGATCTGCACTCCAGGTCCACCCCTACTAATTAAGCAAGCACCGTCAGAGTGTCTGCTGCTTCTATAAGATGGGCAGAGGGACTCTGAGCTCCCAGGCACCATGCAGCCGCTGTGGGCTCGCTTTGGTCACCAGGTACAGAGCCTCCTTCCACGGCCCACCTCCCCCCACCCCTAGTGTCTGTTCCACACACCCAAATCCCAGCTATCAGAGTCCAGCTTCCATCTTTTTGGCACAGCCGACCAGGTGCCTAGTAAGAATATTGGGGCATTAAATGTTATCTTTGGTTATTCCCCCTTCACCAACTCCAGCCTAAAGTCTCCCACCCCACTCTGCCTAGTTCACTGGCATCTTTACTCTCCCCCCAACTCGTTATTAAACTATGTCTCAGGTGGGATCCTGTGAGAAGCAGATGCTGAGAAAAAGTTAGGGTACAAAAGCTTATTGGATAGTCTCACCTCTGAAAGGAAAGAGAAGAGGCGGGGTGGGTGGAGGAACATCAGGCTGCCGTGGGGACCCCAAAGAACTGCGTGTGCCCAGCTGTGGGTGCTGGAGCAGCGCATGCCTGTCACACGAGACCTGCCTTGGGGGACAGGGCCAGGCCCTGAAACCGCTGCCTTGTTCAGTTGTTGCTGAGACCACCCCAGAATAGCATGACTTCAGCTAGAAAGCTGGCGGAGCCAACAGCTGGAGGCTGTTGGCTGCACACACTGCTCCCAGGTGGGCAGCGGTCTTTTCTTTCTCAAAAGGGACTCTGAGCAGCTCCTCTCCTTGGGTCTTGGCCTGGATTCCCCTGAGAGCAGAGCCCAACAAGGGCTCATGCAAGGAAGAGGAAAGAAAGCTGGGAAGGCGGGATGGCCAGTATCAGGGTACATCATCACAGGCCTCCCCATGGTGACTGAGGCTTGAGTCAGAGACTTCCTGAAGAGCATCAGGAGCTGCGTCTCAGAACTACAACCTGGGGAGGAAGGAGGGAGGGCTCACCCAGCCACTCCTGCTCCCCACTGGTCAAGGGTGGTGCCGTAGGTGTTAACTTCCTCCACACTTTCAAGTGCTCAGGCCTGGGTGCTGAACAGTTTCAGCCCACACTCCTCACCTCTTGCCATATGGACAGAGACAAGCTGGTGTCCAGTTGCACCTGTGTAAAGGCGGCCAGAGCCACACGAAACCGGTTACTGCAACAGGCAGGGATAGGAGACACCAAGATGACTTGGGGTGGAGGCAGAGGGTTGTTTGGAGACTCTATTGAATCTGAGGGGCTTATATAAACCTCCAGGAGAAGAAGTTACATAGGGTGCATACTTACAGTCTGTAGTTCAGGGAGATGCCAGAGCTGGAGATGTAAACGTGAGAACCATCCATTCATGGACCGCATGAAAAGGCATGGACTGGGTGTGCTCACCTGAGGAGAGAAAAGAGAAGAGTATTTGGACTGAGCCCTAAGAACTTCCTCAAGGTTAGAAGATGAGGGGGAACAAGCTAAGGAGACCGAGATGGTGCTGCCAGGGAGTGGGAGGAAAGCTAGGAGGGCAGCGGTCCTGTAGGGGGCTGAAACGGGCGCCCAAACAGTGAGTCTGCCCACCAGCTGATGTGTTTGGTGGTGGCAAAATTGCTGTCCTCTGATTGCTTTTCATGCTCCTTTCTTGGTGAAATAAGAAGCAAAACCATTAGCCGAGAGTTTGGAGAAAGGAGAGGCTGTTGGGGATTTGAAGAGAAAGTGAAGATGAGAAGGTCTCCCAGAACACAGTAGGCGATGAATAGATACTTTGGGGTCTCTCCTTCCACCAGCCAGAGAGGGAGGGAGGGAGACAGGGAGAAAGGCAAGGAGGGAGAGAAAGGGAGGGAAGGAGGGAGGAAGAGAGAGAAAACACGTATCTCCCAGGGTTTCTCAGGTCATGAGCTCACTTGTGGCTCCCCTAGGATGTATGTGTGTCTGGATGAGAAAGGTTTAAAAGGTTATTCCCAGTCGAAGGTCAGGGTGCAGGAAGGGTATTATAACAAGGCCCAGGGTGCAGTTTAGTTCAGCAGAGAGAATATAGGGCGACATCTAGTCTTGGCTGTGCTTCTAACTTGGACAAGTCACTTTCACCTTTTTGTGCCTGTGTTTCCTCACCTGTAAAAGGCAGGTGCTGGGCTAGTTGAGTCTGTTTCCATCTTGCACATCTAGGAGACCATGCCTTAAGCTACAGGGACTAGATGTCAAATGCCGTCCTGCCCTGATCATAAGCAGGTGACTGCAACTGCACGGGAGCTGTTCCCACCATCACAGCACCTTCCAGCAAACCAGAGTCCTTCAGGTCTGGGGGCGCTGTGGCTGCAAAGCTCCAACCTAA
Organism: Eonycteris spelaea; assembly: GCA_003508835.1. Taxonomy (NCBI): domain Eukaryota; kingdom Metazoa; phylum Chordata; class Mammalia; order Chiroptera; family Pteropodidae; genus Eonycteris; species Eonycteris spelaea. Next base: position 969,659 of record PUFA01000349.1, on the reverse strand, counting down.
AGGTACTGCCCAGAAAACACCACCCAGAGCGGAGGCAGCAGCTGCCTTGGTGCCTCTCTGGAAAGCCTGCTGAACTCTCAAAGGCACCGTATCCACCAGGTCGTAGCTCTTCTCCAGGGGACAGGGGCACAGCCGGCCTGGTTGGTGAGCAGTTTGTCTGATTAATTCCAATATTGGAAAAGATGACTTCTGCCTGCGCACTGCGTTTGCCCTGCTCTTCACAGCTCTGGTGGGAGATCGCCCAGGCGCTGTTGGTTGAATGTTGGTGCAGCCCAGTGCGGCGCACACGTGGGGTTTGATACCCATTCACCAAAGGGCTGAACAAGGGCGGGGTGTCTGAGTGGTGACTCCAGGAGTGGCGTTGCTTCTCTCCTCTTTAATTCTTCTCCCCTTCCCTGGTCTTTGCAAGCACATCCTGCCCTATTCCTCTGATAAATGGCCAGGCCCCGGTGCAGAAAGAGGGGTATTTTCAGGGCACTGTGGGGAGCTGTGCAGGACCTTGTTCTGCCTGACACCTTTATTAATTGCTCAACCAGAAAGATAAACAGCTTGTTAATTAAGCTTGCAGATGTTGCTAAATTGGGAGGTGTTCTGATTGTTCAGTCCCAGGAAGATAGGATGGTCCCACGTGGGGCCTTGGAGAGGTCAGCCCGGGCTCAGGCCAGGATAGAGGTGAGAACGTAATAATATAATAACGGCCACTATTCATTGAGCACTTACTCTGCACCAGGCACTGCTTGAGGCAGGAATCAGGAGCCTGGGTTCCAGCTACTCATGTCCTGGGGTCCTGGAGCAGCTTGCTAGGCCTCAATCTGCTCATCTTTGCAAAATGGGGTCCCTCACAGCTGTGGAATTTGTGAGCCTGGGTGTGACAGCCTTCACCAATCAAGAGAGAGTTCAGGGGCTGGTTAGCACCCACTGCCCCAGCACGAAGCTCCCCCAGAGAGCCTCTGTTGGGAAGTGGGGAGCAGTCAGGACACCTGGATCTTAGTGTGAAAATCCAGAGTATCTAGTAGGTTTGGAACGAGTTGGAAACTGAGAGTCTACAGCTGTTGGTGGTGGTATATAAAGGTCTAGAAGTCTGTGGGGCTAGGAGACTTGGGGTGGGCCTGGAAGGTCCTATGGATCTGAGGAATCTCAAGTCTAAGGAGTCTAGAAGGATCTGAAGCCAGGAGTTTTCAGGCATTAAAAGACTCCGGGGGGTCTGAGGATCTGGGGGTTAGGAGAGCTAAGGAATTGAGGTTTCTAGGAGCTGGAGGTGCTGGGGGCTGGGGATATCTGGGGGCTCGGCAAACCTAGGTCTGAGGGTTTGGGAAGTTTGGAAGTTATAGAGCCTTGAGCTGTCTGAGGATCAGAGTCTTAAGGGTATGAAGCTCTGGGAAGATATCAGATTTGGGGATCTAGCTTCTCGAGAGTCAGAGGACCTGGAGGAAGTCTGGGATCTGGGATCTAGCGGTATCTGGGAGATCTAGGGTCTCACATAGTCTGGGGTGGCGGAGTGGGGGGGGGTGGCGGTCTTGGGAAGTCTGAGGCCCTGAAAGAGTTTGAAGGTGGGGATTCTGGAATGAAGAGCGGCAGGTGTTGAAAGCGGAATGTGGCCCAATATCGCCACCTACTGTACCTTCTCCTACATAACAGCCAGTGAGGCCGGGGTGAGAGTGTCTCCAGCCCTCCTGGAGTCTCCTCTCCCCTCTCAAGACCTGGAACCCCCCAGGTGCTGAGCAGATCTGAGCAGACTCTCTGGGTTTACAAGCTGCAACATCATGCCTCTCAGCAGGTGGGGAGTGTACCTGTCTGGCTCACCACTGTGATTCAAGGCAGAAAATGGCTCCCGGTGTGTAGTGGACATCAGTTCATCTTTGTTGAACAAGGAAAATGGCATTTTAAAAGTAGTCCATGACAAGGGCTCTACTTAATAAACACTCGTATGTGTGCATGCACATGCACACATCCCATTATGGAAGTCAGGCATCATGTGGTGGAAAGGGATCCTGGAGACGTTGCCCTAAGATCCTGCCCAACTTAGGACTGCCCGGGAGGCAATGCCCACTCCCACCACTAGGCTATTTGTGTCCTTCGAATTCAGAGCCGGCGAACCCAGGTACAGCTCATGTGATAGCAGTGCCACTTCCCAAACACCTCCCCCGGGCAGGACCTGGGCCAGAACCCTCCAAACACCAGGATAAAGGCCAACCTTGGCCCTGTCTCCAGAGAGCTCACTGGCAGGGGGAGGAGACAGGACCTGCAAGCAGGGACTGTCCCGCAGTATGATCTGGGCGGTGACAGGGTCACACTTAAGGCATATAGGTCGATTGGGAGGGAGAAGGTGAGACTTGGGGACACATCAAGGGAGACTTTCCCTCGGAGGAGAGGCAACAGCAGAGCAAGAATGTGCGAGTCAACGAGAAGCTGGGTAGAGTGAACAGCACAAGCAGAGACTGACTTAGAGTCCCACTGCAGAGCAGCTGGGTATTCGGAAAGGCCCGTGTGTGGGATGGGGGAGGCGGGAGGCTGGAAGTGCCCCTGGAGGGAGGCAGGGGCCAGGCTGAGGGAGATAAGACTCCGGAAGCAGCAGGGTGGGACATGGTCAGAGAGTTCCTTCGGAAAGAGTCCTGGTTGCCAGGAAATGGATAGGGAAATGGATGAGCAGCGAGACTGGAGGTGGGGCCAGCCTGGATGAGGCAGCATTTGTTTAGGGAAAGATGACAAATTATTCATGTATTCAATGTATTAAATCACTTAATGCTTTCAACAACCTCATATTGTTATGTAAGAAGCACAGAGAGATTAATCACCTTGCCCAAAGTTAGGCAACTAGTGAGGCATTGGCTCCAGAGCCCTTAATCCCTCTGGTCTACTGAGGTTAAGAGGAAGGGATCCTTGGGGACAACTGAGGTTGTGTTGTGGCCCTCCAGCACAAACGTCCTAGCCTTCTTGTCCCTTCATCAAACTGGCCACCTGTGAGTTTCCATGCACAGATCGACTCCCTGGGCTTGCATTCCGAGACATCTTTAGAAGGACCCGCTTTGGTGGTTGCTCACAACTCTGCAGTCCCAGTCCCCCTGGGTCCCTCTCTCTGTCATGCAAGACAGATTGGGGATGGCAGATGATTAAATTCCTGTGAGTGTGCAATATAAAATGCAAGTTAATTTCCTCCAGGAAATAAAATCCTTGACACTTCAACCAGATGATGAGTCGGGCTTTAAATCCCAGAGAGAAGCAGGCGGGACCATGAGCTATGGCCCGACACAGCAGCCATGCCAGCGGAGAGCCTGCTGCCTCAGCACTTGGTCATGGCCCAAAACAGACTTTTCAAAAGGTGGCACACGTGGGCAGGTCAACAGACAGAGATGCTGGTGTCAGAAGCCCCACGCCTCACCCCTTCTTTCGACTGATGACAGCCCTCAATGGCTTGGCCTCCTTGAGATAAAGTGACGTATCCAAGGCCCCTTATTGGCTTTAAGTGGTGGAAAAGAAACTACTGGGTTTTCCAGCATATAACAAGTGTGATGGTATTACAGCACACGATTTTTCATGAAAATATTTTGGGAAGAAATCAATTTTAAGAACTTGTCAATGTGCATGTACAGCAAATGTTTTTTAAAATAGTTTTTTTCAGAGGAAAAGGTATTATTTTTTTCACGTATATATACTGAATACTTAAGTCCAGTAAGAAATCATGGCTTTTTGATGCACATAAAATTGTTCAGAAACTTCTGGGAAGCGAAACACTCATCCTCACCGAGATGGTTTGTGTTGCTATGCCCTGTCTCTAGAGGGCAGCAGCATTGTGGTTTTAACCTGAATGCCTCCCCCTTCTGTCTATAGTGTTGGATATTTGGGAGATTTTCGAAGGGAGAGTAAGAGGGTGGTAACGTCTTGATTACCAACTAAGATGGTAGCATTTGGTTTCTGTGCAGCAGGAACTTCAAGCATCATTATAAGCCTACAAGGAAGGTATTTTGAGCTCAGAGAAGTTAAGTAGTTTGCCTAAGGTCACTCGGCTAGTAGTGGACAGCTGGAATTTGAACCCAGGTCCGTCCAACTTCAAGACTGAAGTTCCTCATTACAGAGGGCACTCTGTCCCTATGTTCAAAGTCAATATAAAGATCCCTGGATCCTCGTCTGTCTGAAATGATGTCTTCTTTTTCCATAATTTAATGCAACTGCACATCTCATGTCTCCCCCCCCACCCCCGCCCCAGGGCCCAGCTCGGCAGCATCCACGGGATCCCTGAGGAAAATAAAAGCCAAAGCAAAGTGTGTAGGGCAAATGCAATTCCTAGTCCTCTCTTCTAGCAAGCCTGCCAGAGCTCTGCTGACCGCACTGGCCTGTGTGCAAGGCATTTTCAGGCTGTGTGTGGACCAGCCTGGCCCTGCCTTTCGCCACATCAGAGGTTCAAGGCTGAACCTTTTGTGGATGAGGTTGAGGTCAGAGTAGGTGATAGTGTCCCCGATGAAATAAGGAAATGACATCAGTGTAAGGTTCGGCTGCTCAACAGACAGAGTCTGACTCATGATTAACAGGCGTCCTTTATTGAAAGGCAAGCAGACCCGGGCGGGGTTCTCTGGTCCCGAGGAAAGGGACCAGAGAAGTCGCACCCGGGCAGGGTCGGGGCAGGGTTTTAAGGGTCACATCCAGGAAGGGGAAGATTCAAAAAAGGCAAAAGCACAGCGTGGGGCTCTCTCATTGGTGCAGCGGTTGGCACCAGTGTAGTCCTTGGCACCCGGGATTGGTCTAAGGGCTTCGGGTGGCTAGCAGGCGGGAGCTACGGGTGGGGACCTGCCCTGGCCAAGCCTTGGGGCCTTTTCTGGGAGCACTGGCCTTACAATCAGGACAAGGAATTCCTTTTCAAGCCTTCTTAGAATTCCTTGGTAAGTCTCCAGTTTTTGTTAAAAGCAGCCTCAACCCTCCAGCTGAGTCTGAATGTCCAGGTGGCCTTGGGTGAGAAGCAAGGGAGGAGAGCAGGCAGACCAGAGGGACAGTGCTGTGCTCTGAGCAAGAGCCGTTCTGTTCCAGAGTTCGAACAAGGGTGACAAGGGAAAGAAAGTGGACGAAAGGGAGGAAAGTGAAGCCAGAAAGGAGGAGGAGCATGAAGAGGAAAGCGTTTTCCATTCCTAGCATGACAACCACTTAGAGACCAGCTCTGGCCAGCCCTGTACTAGGCTCTGGGCCTGTGCTGATGGTCCACCCCAACACTTGTGACGTATTATCCCCATTTGATGGATTTACAGACTGAGATGCAAGATGTATTAACTTGCTTGAGGTCACATAACTGGCAAACCGAGGTGGGCGGGGGGTCCTACCTGGGTCTGTGTGAGGCCCAAGTCTGTGTGTAGGACATGCCCACAGCCTCTGCCATCTTTACAGCCCCCATGTGGGGCAGCCCCCAGGATGGCCCAGCCCCATCATCACGTCTCCCGCCCCTGCCCCCTCCCAGCATAGCAGTGCCCTGGGGGCCTGGTGATGGCTGGACAAGAGGAATCAGCCAGACTTGGTCACATCCTCCCTCTGACTTTTGCCATTCATGGTCTCTGGACCCCGTACTTCATTTACCTGGGGATCAGGATCCTCATCAGAGAAATGAGAACAATAGTGCACCTGTCCCAAAAGGTTGAGGAGCACGTATAAGATGACACAGAGCAAGATTTCCCACACTTATGGGGACATTTGTCAAAAGTGCAGGCTTGGCCCCTCCTCCGGAGGTTCAGACACAATGACCCGGGGTGGGCCTGGGAACCTGAATTCGCCATTCCCCTGGCTGGTTCTTTAATGAGGCAGGTCCGGGACAGAAGTGAGAAAGTGCTGGAGTGCAGAAGACGTGGGGCCGACCCTCTGATCTGGCCCCTCCCACAGGAGGCCACCCTCTGCGGGCTGCTCTTCTCCTGGCCAGAGCTGGGGGTGCTCTAAAGAGGGCACCCCACCTCCCAACATATTAACATCCATGGGGAGTTTCAGTAGGGTGCCAGCCCCTGAGGTCGTGTGGGGGCCCTGCTCCCATGTGTAGGTGTGGGCAAGGCCTGAGGTCCACCGAGGATGCCTGTGTCAAGGGGCCACTGCCGACCACTCTTTCAGTGAGCACGCACAGGAGGGGCAGACCAGGTAGAATGACTGTCTCTCACCTCTCTCCTCCTACCTGCCCAGCCTGTGGCCTTAACCAGGCCAGAGCGTGAAATGCTCTCTCCCCTCAGAGTCAGTTCTTTCCAGAAAACTCCTCTGTCTTTAATGCAAATAGATCCTTGGTTTGGGACAACCCGCCCAGAACCCAAGCTAGGACTTCTGTTACAAACCTCTCTCACCACCATCCCCTCCCTCCAGGACAGGCAGGACTCACTAGACCACCTGAGCTGCTTCTTGCTTGAGAGAGGACCGTCTCACAGCCGTGAGGGGGTCACCGAGGTTTGGGCATCAGGACCGCTGTCGCATTATGACTGTCATGGGCCCCGGAGGACATGATGGAGTGCTGGAGACAAGGCCAGGCCACAGCCCCGCTGCACCCCTCTCGAGCTGTGTGTAGGCACAGCCTAGGCGCACTAGGTGCACTTCTTACCCTCTCCGAGCTTCCGATTTTGTGAAACATGATTCATTATGCCCACTAGATGAGGGTAGAGGTGACAGGAGGGACTGGGAACAGGGTTCCCGGTGCTGGGTACACAGGCAAGCTCAGCACATTCCAGGACCCCTTTCTTCTCCCAGCAGGGGAGGAAATTGGGTGACAGTGAGGACATTCTTTGCCCCGCATGACACGCGAGCCCAGGGCAGGAGGTGGAATCCTGGCAGGGTGGATGGGCACATGCTAGGGCCTGTCAAGCCCCCACCACCACTTCTCTGGATCTGGAGTTGGCAATGGCTCTACCCTCCGCAGGTGTCTGGGCAGCTGTCAGTCCCTCCTGGCTGCCCCTTCAGTGGCCCCCCCAGGGGCTCTTGGAGTTGGCTGGGTCCTCAGCCAGATTTCAGGCCACTGTAGCTTCTTCCCTCATCACACTGCTGCATGACGCAGGCTCTCGGGGCTGCCTGGGCTGGAAGCCCTGGGTCCGGCTTGTGTGGGAGGCTGAAGGGGGTGGGGCTCAAATGCTGCTTCCACAGAGACGGCCTTTGGTCCATTCACACCTGGGTTCTTCCTGCACAGGCCAGGAGTCGTCTGTCCCTCACCAGAGTCTAGAGCCTGGCAGGGAGATGCTGACAGTCCTGTTGAGAAGGAAGTGGGGTCAGAGACTAAGAAGGGAGTGGGGTCCTGCCAGATGCCACTCTGAGGCTTGAGCAAGGAGAGTACAGTTGCTGGGGCAACAAGAGCATGTCCCGCAGGCTCAGGCTCAGACTCTGGTTGGGAGGCGCTCTGTGCCAGCCGCTCAGTCAATGACCAGGGAGCCATGGAGATGGGCCCCAGGGTTACTGCCCTTAACAGGCCGACGTGCAGGCAGAAGCTGAGGACAGAATAAACCAGTTGGTTAGAAATCAGTTATCAAATGGAAGGGTCCAGACAGCCAATAAACTAATAGTAACAGCAACAGTTACTATATGTTTACTGTATGTTGTGTGCCGAGACCTAGTACCAGCACTTTGCATGTTTTCTCTCACTTAGTCCTTTTAACAACCCCACGAGGAAGAAACGGAGTCGGTGGGAGGCTTCTTAACTCCAGGCCAAACAACTGGAAAGTGGCAGAGCCATGTTCTGACCAGGCCGTCTGTGCTCCCGACCCCAGAGCAGCCCCTCCCCGCATGGCCCCTGCCCCTCGCTCTGAGAGTCCACAGAGAGAGGAGGAGGAGCAAGGAAGGAAGGGAGAAGCAGAAAGGGAAAGAGAAGGGGCAAGGACAAGGAGAGCACAGCGGGCTAAAGGAGGAGAAGCAGCACATCACCAGGTGCTGCGAAGGAACCTGGAGGAGTGACTCCAAGAAAAGCTCCCGGTGTCTGTGAGGGCGCGGGTGCCCCCATGTCCGTCGCCCCCACCGGGCTTCTAACTCAAGGCTGATGAATCCAGGCAGAAGAGGGGAGGGGCGATGCTCACGCCTGCAGCTGCTCAGTTCACAGGTGAGAACACAGAAGGCAAGGAAAGGCAGAACGAATCTCAGGCCCAGCCTTGGAGGTTCCCGGCCACACACCCCTCCCCTTTCTACAGCGTCACAATATCCACATGCAGAGGGATATAGTCAGGGACTATCAGACAGTCAGACCCTTATCTAACACCACATACAAAAATTAAATTAAAAATGGATCCAAGATAGATGTAAGACCTAAAACTTTGATCTTAGAAGAAAACAGAGGACAAAAGCTCCACAACATTGGATTCGGCAGTGATTTTTTGGGTATGACAACGACGGCAAAGGACACAGAAGAGAAAAATGGACACACTGGACTTCATGAAAATCAAAATAGTTCATGTGTCAAAAAAACAATGTCAACAGAATAAAAAGGCGATCCCCAGAATAGGAGAAAATATCTGCAGATCGCATATCTGATAGGGATTCAATCCCAAACACATAGAAAACTCCTAAAACTCAATAACAAAAACAGACAACCCAATTAAAAAATGGGCAGAAGACTTGTATAGACATTTCTCCAAAGAAGATATACAAACGGCCAATCAGCACAGGAAAAGCTGTTACACATCACTAATCATTAGGGAAATGCAAATCGAAACTGCAATGAGATACTTCCTTACACCAAACAGAAAATAGCAAGCATTGGTGAGGATGTAGAGAAATTGGGACCCTTCTGCACTGTTGGTGGGAATGTAAAATGGGACAGTCACTGTGGAAAACAGTATGGGTGGTTCCTCAAAAAATTAAAAATAGAATTACTAAATGATCTGGCAATTTCAGCTCAGGGCATATACCCAAAGGAATTGAAAGTAGGGTCTTAAAGAGATACTTGTGTCCCTGTTCTCGCTCAAGCCTCAGTGCGGCATCTGGCAGGACCCCTCTCCCTTCTTAGCAGCATTATTCACAAACAGCAAGAAGTGGAAGCAATCCAAGTGTCCATCGACTGACAAAATGGACAAAAAAATGGCCCATACAATGGAATATTATTTAGCCTTAAAAAGGAAGGAACTTATGGCACGTGTCACAACACGAATGTACCTTGAGAATGTCATGTTAAGTGAATTAAACCAGTCACAAAGGACAAATACTCTGTTTCTACCTTTATGAGGTACTCCGAGAAGTCAAAATAATGGAGATAGAAGCAGAATAGTGGCTGACAGGGCTGGAGGGAGGGTGTTTAATAGATGGCGGTGATGATTGTACAACATTACAAGTGTATTTAATACCACTGAACTGTACAGTTAAAAATGATTAAGATAGTAAATTTTATAGTGTTTATTTTACAATAAAAAAAATTGGAGGAAAAATATAGAGTTACACTGAAGGGTATAAAAGGCACAGATCTCTTCTCGTTCAAAAATAAATAGTAACCAAAATATCAGAGCATGAGCAAAACACAGGTAAATACATAGTAGAGGAATTCCACCCACAGGACCCTGGGGAGCAGAGCAAAGAAGAAATTGGATAAATAGCCCTTCTTAGGGGGAAAAATGGCTTAAAGTACATATGAAAGAAATCAGACCAGATATACAAAATTATATCAGAAAGAGGGGGAGAGTGAGCTAGAGGAGTTCAGGAAAGTAATAGAAAAGAAAAATGAAATTATTAAAGAGATAAAAGCCATGTTAGAAGCTCAAAAGGGGGATCATGCCAGATAAGTTAAAAAGAATAGTGAAACAGAAGTGATTATGGAGAAGATAAATATAAAAGAATGATTCTTCTGAAAGAGAGAACAGAATAAATAAATTTTAAAAAACCGATAAAATGTTAATAGAAGAAAACCTTCCTGAAATGAGGAAAGGTTGAAATTTACATAGCAAAAAAGCTTATAGTACATCCCAGCAAAAACTATAACCGTCAACCCCAAGACGTGTCCTGATAAGTTTGCTGAGCATCAAGAAATGAGCCTAAGTGAATTCAGGCAGGAGACCTGACTCCTTGGTGGTGGGGTGGGGTGGAATGGTGGGGAGGGGAGGGGGGTTGGGGTGGGTAGCAGAGTGGGGCTGGGAGCAGGCCAACCTCACTCCCAGGGCAGCATTCAGGGCCGACATTCTGACAGGTAAAATGGGATCAAGAACTTTACACTGAGACCAGTTTTCCTTCTAGTATAGGAAGCAAGGCAAATGTCTATAGATATGTAAGAACTCAGGGAATGTAGCACCCAGGAGGCTCCTGGTAGGTTGAAAATTCTACCATCGAAGAAATGAATCTAAATGAAGAATCCCAGAATAGAGAAGCTGGTAGAAATACTGTGGTGTGTAGTAAAGAATTTAACTTTGCCCAAAAGACTGGCTTTTGCCCTTTGCCCCTGAAAGGTGGTTGCTAAGCCAGAAAATCAGGTTTGATAGCAGTGTCTTTGCCTGGGAGCCTTGGATCACACTGGATAGTCTAACTGCAGTTTCAGTAGGGAATGACAGTCTTAGGATGGGAGCTGGCCACACTAGGAAGGCCAGCAGTGCGGCCTATGGTGGGGCTTCTGGGCTTCTCGGGGGGCTGGAGACTGAGATGGGCCGTGTGAGCCCCAATACAAACTGGACACCCAGGATGGGGAACTGCCTGCTTGTCAGTACTCTTGTGTCTTGTCGCATGTCAGTACTAGGGAAGCAAGACATCCCAACTCCACAGGGAGGGGACAACAGGAGCCCCAGATGTGATTCTCTGGACTCTGCCAGAGCTCATTCTTCCCTCAACTGATGTCCATCTGTGCCCATGAATATAACATGAGGGTTACAGCTTCCCACGAGTTCTGTTAGTCTTTGTAGCAAGTGATCAAACTTGTAATTGGTATCAGGAGTAAGGGAGGTCTCCTGCGTATATTGCGATCCCTCCAACTTCTTAGGTGTTATGACTGGGTAATTCTTCACATGTGACAAACATTTAAACATTTAAATACAAAATTAAGACTTTCACTTCTGGACTAGATATTCTGGGGCAAAAATTCCATTGTAAATATCTAGACATGTTAATTAAAATAATAATTTAAAAAAACATTTGAAATGCCTATCTGAATGTGTCGAAAAGTGAGGGAATTCACAGGGACCAAAAGCTAAGAAGAGGCTAAAAGCAGAGAGCCAAGCAATCTTGGATGCTGTGGGCTGCTCTGCAAGCATCTGGAAATACCCGAAAACCACAGTTACTGGTTTTTAATAGCCATACAGAAGAGAAGGCCAGGCCTTGGGCCCATGAAGGCAAGATGGAGTGTCAGGACTGAGACACTGGGAAACTCTAGAATTCTGAAGAACTATGCCCCCGTGAGAGGTGGGATAGAAAAAAACACAGGAAAACATGAATATACTGGCCTCAGCTTTGTGTAAAGAAGACAGGGAGGGAGAAGGGAGAAGGTGAGGAGGAAGAGAGAGACTTTGTTCTCTCTCTGCATCCTACCTGCTCCCCCACACACACCCTCTGCCCCCCGCCCCAGGACAATTTTAGACAGAAGCTCATCCTCACATGGATTTTGGGTCTGAATTTACAATCCCCAAAGAATAGCTAAGCTGAGAATGATTTTGGTGTATTGCCAAGATGACAGCAGTCCAGGGGCTCCTGATAAAAACAAATGCAAATCTCTCTCGAGGACTGACCTTCAACCCAGTTCTTCCGGGATTCCACAGAACCAAGAACAGTCAAATATGAACTCAAAGAAAATTGAGCCAAAACATGAAGAAACAATTGACCATAAGCAAATATTAGCAGAAACAGAAAATATTAGAACTAGACCACCAAGGATGTTGGAAATGGAATTATCAGGAACAGAATAAAAACTCATATGTTTTAAATACTTACTGAGGTGAAAGGGGAAATAGAAAACACAAGCAAAAACATAAAATGATCAAAAAAACCCAAACAGTTTGGACAACCAAATACAACATCTAAAAATGAAAATATAATTATTAAAAATTTAAAAATCAAGATGGCTTAAACATTAGATTAGGCACATCTGCAAAAGAATTAGTGAATTGAAAAAAAGAAAAGAGTTGAAAATGTACCTCAGAGAGATAAAGAGATGGAAAATAAGTCAAAATTCCTCTCAGGCCCCTACTTGGAGAGGACCAAGGAGCTGGGTCATGTAGAACAGGCAAGTGAGGACAGAACAAACACTAAGCTGGAGGAGTGGGTGATGCTCCCGCTGTCCCGCAGAGGCCTCCCCTCGCCAGCCCTTGACTCACCTCGGAGAGGGAATAGGGGGTAGTGTGGGGGGAGGGGTAAGACTGCTCTCTGTGATTTGAACCTCACATTTGCCCTTAAAACCCTAGGCATAGCTTCATCCAGGAATTCACCAAAACCTAAGCCTTTTGCAAAGAGATTGTCTCCAGTCTGTTCCATGTGGACAAACCACTTCCCATTTTCAGATTTATCTGTTTAATGACCAGGCCTCTAAGGGCCCTGACAACTGTAATCTTCTGCTGCTTCATGACATTCTCAGATGATGGGCTCCAGAAGTGCCCTACTAACTCTACCTTTGTACTCAGGATGAGTCAGAGGTCAAGGGATGCTTAGGAAGAGCTCTGCTGACTTCTTCCTATCCAAACACTACCACAGAGAAATTCCACCACTAGAGAATCATTTCTTTGGAGTACACATTGTCCCACTTAGATTCCAATTTAAAAAGTTTTTTTTTTCTCCAACAGCCCAGGGAAGGGATAGATAACAATTAAAGCCCACATCAATCATAACACCTCAATATGAGTTATTTTAGTGGATTCTTTTCAATAAAACCATACCTTTTGAGATAGATTTGATGGTAGAAACAAAGACAGGGAAAGGAGTGGGTCAGTCACACCTCGGGGATGATGAGGGTCTGGCCACGTCCTGTGGTGCAAGAGAAGCAAGGTTGGAGGGTGAGTGTTCGCAGCCTCACTGCTGCCTGGACTTCAAGTCCACTACCCTGTCTCAGTAAGAATGACCCCACCTGTCTGACCAGTAGGTGGCAGTGCAGGGTTGAAAATGAGCATCTCTGCGGGATTTCACAGGAATCTGAGTTCAGCTGGCTTCTTTTTGAGGTACCTTTAGTGTTCATTCTGGAGAAGGAAACCACAGGCACCAGAGGCAGCCGGATGTGGAATACAATGCTCACACCTTTGTAACTCTGACCTTCAGCTCCTAGGAGGTGGGTGTGGTAGGGGCTTGAAAGTCAGGGTGCCAAATTGGTATCATCATGTCTATAGGAGGGGCATAGAGAGAGCATCCTCCCTTACTTGGGGGAAGGTCATTCTGAGGGTGAAAAGACTTTAGGGGTGGAAATATTTCGTAACTTTCCCAGGCTGCATTGCAGGCAGCCAACAGTTTCACATGTGGGAGACCTGGGCTGAGGTGGAAAGAGTCGGAGTGGCCCCCAGACCTCAGCTCACTGGGCAGAGGGAAGCTTGGATGGGGAACCAGCCTGAGGCTGGCTCACTCTCTAAGCCTTGTTCCTGAGATCTATCAAATGGTTGTAAACTCTGTCTGTGGGGAAAATTCCTTCCCTCCCATCCTATCTGGGTGGCTTGTTCATGCTTTCTCTCAAAGGGGCCTTGGGCAGCCTCCACAGTCCACGTACCAGCTCTGGAGCTGCATTTGTGGCAGCCTCCCTTGCTTTCACTTGCCCAGGTAGGCCTCGTGAGCAAGGGAAGAAAGTGGGCTGCTCAGATCACATGCCTCTCTCAGGGAGACACTTCTGTCCTTTCCCTGGAAGCCCAGAGCACAGGCCCAGGCCAGCACACAGGATGCTGACTGGCTGGACTCCACAGATGGGGGCTGCAGGCATGGTCTCCTCCATTGCCTTCTTAAGGATTCCCACCCCATCCCGGCCTCAGGAGTTATGCAGCAACCCTGTGATCTAAAGCAGTCTCACCAATGCATGTCCTCAGGAGGATCTCTGGGCGTTTTTGAAACACTCTTTCCCAGGGCCCCTCCCTGGATGAGCCGAAGCTCACATCCCAGGGGCAAGCTGGGTGTTGGAGCATTTAGCAGGCTCCAGGTGATTCTCTTAATTTGGGACACTCTGCATCCAGCTGGGAGATAGATCCGTGGGGGAGGCTTTCTGGGCCACCTCATCTAAAGGGAGACTGGGAATGCAGGCTAAGAGAGAGCCCAGGAAAGAAGGAAGTGATGTTGGCGAACAAACAACTAGTCTCAGTCCCACGACTCCTTCCTCCTCCGGGCATTCCCACTCTCTACCTTTTCCCTCGGCCCGGGAGGAGACCCAAACTTGCCAAGCTCTGCAGACTCTGCTAACCCTGATGGGCAGCTTACTTGCCCAGGCCTTTTCTTCTGACCCAAAAGGAAGAATAATGCACTTGCCTCTGCAAGATGTCTATGTCCTAATCCCTAGAACCTGGAATATGTTACCTTTCATGGTAAAAGGGACTTTATGGGTGTGACTGAATAAAGGGTTTTGAGAGAGGAATGTTTTGGATTATGTGGGTGGGTCCAATGTAATCACAGAAATCTCTATAAGAGGGGGGCAGGGGTCAGAGTCAGAGGGTGCAGAGGGATGGAGAGACAGAGGGTTGAAGAGACCATGCTGCTGGCTTTGAAGATGCGGAAGGAGCCATGAGCCAAGGAATGCTTGCGGCCTCTAGAAGCTGCACATGGCAAGGAAACGGGGTCTCCCTTAGAGCTCCCAGGAGGAATGCACCCTACAGATGCCTGGGTTTAGCCCAGTGAGATTCCTGATCTACAAAACTGTAAGATAATAAATTTGTGCTGTTTTAAGCCAATGGACTGGTAGTAATTTGTTGCAGTAACCATAAGAAATGAATATAAGGATTCAGTCATTAGAAGTTGCTCTCAGCAGGGCTCCTGCCCATGTATGAGCACTGGGAGGAGAGCCAGGGCAGCAGCTTTGAAGCCAAAGGCTTTCTACTGACAAGACTTGAAGCAAGGCCCTATCTCTCCGAATCTCCATTGCCCCATTTGTAAAATGGGGTGATAATTACATCAGGTGGCCTCCTATCCAGACTACAGGTGAGACAGACTAGGGAGGCTGTTGCTGAGAGGAAGCTCCAGGCAGATGAGAAATTGCTGAGTAAGCGGCGCGGCACAGCTGGAAACCCGTCTGCCAGGCTTCTGGAGCCCTCTGCTGGCATTTTCTGAAAGGGCCGCTGATGAGCAGTTTAGGATACCGAGAGTTCCCAGGGCTTGATGGGAGGGGGTGAGGCGGGTACTGGGTCGTTGCCCAGCTCTACTTACCCTGGCCAGAAGCCTGAGATGGCCAACTGGGGTAAGAAATAGGGATCTAGACTCTACACGCACCCACAACATCCAACCCCAAATCAGTGGCCCTGCCCTCTCCCTATACCCAGCTCTCAGTCTCCCCTGACCTCTCCCCATGCCTTCCCTTGCAGCATCTTAACCTGGTTTGCAGAAATGCACATACTGGGAGGAGGGCATGTGGCACAGGGTGGGGTGCACCTCTTCCATCCCTGCAATCTCCGTGTCCTGGAATCATCAGTATGGCCCTTTGCAGCCCTCACATCTTGCCCCACAAGCAGCCACTGGCTGGTCTCCACTTTGAGGGAGGCTCCTGTTCCGAGGGAAATAATGTGAAAATCAAATTGGTGGGGCCAGCAAATTCCATCCCTGAGCTGAGCAGTTTCTAACCTGAGCATGCAAATGAGTCTTCGAAGCATAATGGCCCACGGAGGGATAGTCTGGGGGGCACTGCTGGGGCAGGAATGCCAACCTAACATTTCCCAGTTGTGAGAAGTGATGATGGACAGGCCTCTCTGCTCAGCTGGAAGGGAGCATCAACTATGTACTGGGCATCTTCCTGTACATGTGTGTTGCTTACTCTTGCTGATTGGCCTATGACAACAGTACCTCTAGTTCTGTTTTATGGATGAATAAATGAGGCTCAGAGAGGTTAAGTGAATAGCCCAAGGTAACACCAGTCTGGTCTACACCCAGGACTTCTGACTCTGAAACCAACATCCTTCTAGTCCCTGCAATAGTTTACCACCCTGCCAGCTCTGTCTCTTTCCATCATCCTGCTATTTCTAACTTCTAACTCCTCCAGATGCTCCTCTCTCTCTCTCTATTAATCTTAATTTCACTTGCTTTCAAACCAACTCCCTATTCTCATGCAGCAGAGCCTCTCTATTAGACAGGTATGGCTGCGATCCTCTCTGGAGCTCTATTTATATGAATTCCCTTGCACTCTGCCAGCGCTGCCCTGCTGATGGTGGTCTCGCTTGCCCATGAGCCCTGTTTGCTCATCCGTGAGAGGGCACATTGATCCTGACCTCGAGATGCTCAGGATCAATGAGCCTGAAGCACCTGGCCCAGACTGCCGTGGCAGGTGCTCCGCAAACACTGGCGCCCTTTCCTGTAGCGAGGTGGGTGGGGGAGCACCCTACCCTCTAATGACAGAGATGGCACTGCAGTCTGGAGCATGCTGGGCAGAAGGGTCAGCAGGTACGTGAGTGTCCAGTTCTCTGGGCATCCTAGGGAGGGGAGTGCTGACCAAGGTGCAGATGGACACAACATGGGTCTGCTGTCCAGGAGCATTAGCTTGGCGTTTGTCATTTGCTGCTTCTTCCCACGAAGCAGAACAGAAACAAAGCAAAAATGTGCTACGCCACCACAGTGCTGATAGTTTGCTTACCCGGGCCCTGGGTTTATCCAGGTTTTTCTGAGTTTATTCAATATCTTTGCAATGCAGAGCAGAGGGGTGAGGATGCCTTGCTGACTGAATCACCAGACCCAGAGGTGGATGTGTGGTGTGAGGGAGAAGGAATCGGCTCCAGGGACAAGGTAGGGGAAGCTGGTCTCAGTCCTGCAGGTCACTATGGTTGCCACAGCCACAGCCTTTGTTTTCTTTCTACGTCTCTGTTTCCCAGGCTGTCAAGGCTGACACATGGTCTTTAGGTTTATGTTCTGTGATTTGGGGAATAACTGTGAAGCAGAGAAATAGAAAATGCGATAAGAATTACCCAGGGGCTACAACCACTGCAATAGGGGTCAAAATTCTGGTGTTTTCCATAGACACATTGTAAGCCATGTGCTTTACAAAGAGCCAAGCAATAATGCCTTCTGGCCAGAAAAATTTTCCATATACCTTATTACAGAAGCAGGAAAGAGACCCTGTACCTGAAAGTATGTGAATGGTTTGTGAGTGCACCAACCTAGTTAGGTATCTGACTGATAGTCGGAGCTCGAGTTTCCTGTAATGTTGGTGGGTGAGTGGCAGGGCTGGGGGATACAGGACAAGGTCTTTGGGTTCAGAGGGTTTCCAGGGGCTTGGAGGCCAGGAATAACCATATCTCTGATCACACCAGGAGACCTTAGCATGACAGACTCCTCTACTTCTAGTGGGGAAAAAAAGAAATGTGTGGTGTAAGTAGTTTTAACCAAGGTACAATTTGAACACTTAGACTGTCCCCAAAGCCCTCGAATTGTCCAAGGTTTTTCTTCTGTGTGAGGTGTTCTTCACAAGGCTGTGTTGACAACTTCTCTTTGATCTTCTTTTCTACCATCCCATCCTCCCCTAATGTGTTCATGGCAAAAACACGCATGTATGCACACACCAAAAAACTGATGTAGACCTGGATTTTCCCTGTTGAATGCCCTAAATAACTGTGATCTTCTTTCTACCTAAATTACCCAAATGATTACATTTGGTATGGGAAATTTATTAATTTTTTTGCCAAGTGAGACTCGACAAATTATCTTTGGGGCTAATAAAACTGGCAAAATGGTACCCCAAAGGGATGCTTTGGCGATAGTTAGGGATAGCAACAATGAACCCATTAATCGATGCGTGGAACGTGTTCTTTTGAGTCGTTTGATGGAATATAACTTTGGTCTTTTTCCTCTTTCATTTTGACCTTGTTTTTCCAAAAATCATTGTAAGATTAGCTCATAGCCCTAGATTTAGATTGTCTTCCCGACATATGTGCACGTGGAAGCATGAGTGGATGTGTGCATGTATTTTAACTTCCTCCTGATTCTGAGTCATGGATCATTAATAATGTCTGACTGCAATATTAAGGAGCCACTAAATATTATACTACTTATAAGTAATCTGTTGCCTAAGGCATTGAGCTACTTAATGACGTCTTGAATTAATGTGTAACTTAAGAAATAGATCATTCTACAAATATAGGCTACTGAAAGCACAATTTAAGCCACTCTATTTATTTCACTACTTAAATGGGTGCAGGAGAAGTAGTCAGCACAAATACTAATAAATAAAATGTATTAATCCAGGTATTCTGCAAATTACATGTATTATCTCTTTGGTTATAATAATAACCCTGTTAGAGAGACACTACTACTATTCCCATTTTACAGATAAAGAAATGGAGCCTTTGAACTAGTTTATATAACTAGGCCAAGGTTATGCCATGGAATTCAAATCCAAGTGCATATGACTCATAACTTCTGGATACTCACTCTCTGGGTAGAGTGAGGCAAAGGGTGGGTATATGTGCTGGGATGTCGATTAATGTGCCTAAATGCAAGTATGGAGCTTATTTGACTTAGCAGGCTGATACTGATTGTTTGGAGAGTGTGATGGTGAAGGTGAAATTGAGGAGAACCACGTAGGTTTTCTGGCAGACACCTTGGGAGAGGGAGATGGATCACTGAGTGCTCAGCAAGCTGTAGTCAATGACTGGATTGACCTTTCTAAACCTTGAGGTCTGGCAGCTGGGATGACCTAGTTACTGGCCAGGGGTGACAGGAGGAGAGCTTAGCTCAGGAAATTCGAGGTGAGTATGTATCTCCAAGCCAGACACATAGATTGATCTTTGGACTTTTATTTAGGGAGATCTCAGGTTCAGCTGAGCTAACCTTCTTGGAGCCTCCTGATGAGGCCAATGGTGTGCTGACCAGCATTCAGGGAGAGCAGGGCCCCACCCCACAGCCACTCCTGTACGCCTGGGATAACACAGGGGCAGGCTCTGTTTTGTGGGCCTCAGATGTGTCCTGGTCACCATGATCACGTATACAGGCTACAGTAAGTTCTGCCAAATATCTACCTTGTGCACCACTTGGGCCTTGAAAGTGGTGTTGTACTGACAGACTGTACTGAGAGACATCACAGGTGGTAATGGACGGGTAATGGAGTGTCAGAAACGTACTTGGTGGGTGGGTGGGGGATTGGCAAGAAGTTGGTCCATCATTCAGTTTGCTCCAGTCTCTGCCTCATTCCTCTACTGATCATGGACTCATCTAGGAGAGCTGGCATGGATCTTAGAGATGCAAGTCCCTCAAGGAAGCTGGGCCTACAATCATCACCCTCTGCTCATGCCCCTAGCTGGTGACAGAGCAAGAGAAAGTCCTGCCTTTTTCATTCCTGACATGTGACCCTTCTACTCCATTTGATGTATTTAGCCAGGCGCTTGCCATGTAGTTAGCACCATCCTTTATTTCATGAGGTTGAGAGCCGAAGTCAACACCCTCCAAGACAGAGGAGTTCCATCAGTAGAAGACTCAGAGGGGACCCTTCTTTATTTAGGACCGGGGCTGCAGACTAACTTCTGGGTTCTGGAGCACCTAGCGACTTGGGTAACCCAGGGGTTCTAGAATCTCAAGTATGAAGGGAGGGAGGACACTTGGGTGAAAAAGGCTGGCTCTCCGAGGGGGATGCCCCACCCCGTGCCTTTCTTGGGCAAGATGTCCCCTGCCCTTCTCTCAGCTGCTGCTGTCTTTTCCAGGCCAGAATGAGTGCCCTGGGAACTGTCCAGCTAACAGTCTGCTGAACTTCAGGGGCAGCTACCCCACCTCAGTCAGCTGGGCCAGAGGACAGCCTGTGGTGAGTGAGATGCAGACCGGCACAGAGAGTGGAGTGTGTGGGCAGGGACAGGCTAAGGGCTTTGGAAGGGAGCAACTGCCCGTTGTCATGTTTGAACAATAAGCACTTGCATTCTGATGATTGCTTAATGAAAAAATAAGGCCAAGGGCCTAAGGAGGCCCACTGTAGAGTGGAAACTTCTTGCTACAGAGAGGTTCCAAGTTTCAGAACCAAAGTAATGTAAAAGGTATTGGTTGTTCAAGCACCTTCTGTTATAGATGTAAACTTGGAGGCCTGAAAGGGATAGTGAATAAGCAATGGTCACAAAGCTAGTTAAGAGTTTGGCCAGGGGCCAGATCTTGTCCCTACCATAGTTCACTCTCTACAGACAGTAACTAGTATATATTTAGACCCAGACATTTTTACTACTAGTTTCTAGCGTATAATCTTTCTGTATCATTATCTCACTTTAAAAATGTTAAGTATTTAATATGTGCCAGTGCCTGTTCTAAGTGCTTCACATTTATTATCCAATCCCTTTAATCCTCTCAAAATGTTTATCATTGCCATTTCCGGGATGAGGATATGGAAGCACAGAGAAGTTAGGTGAGTCCCCCCAGTTGGCAGTGAGAGAGCTGGGACTTGGGTGTGGGCAGTCCTGATTCCAGAGGCACCCTCTGACCACTGCACTATGTGCCTCTTCAGAAACCTTTGCTTGGAGGGCCAGGGTGTGCACCCGTGCTTTCATATTTGAAAACAGTAAAAGAAGGAAGACAGGAAAGAAGTTTGGGAAGGAAGGTTGGTGAAAGGTCTCAAGTATTCACTGCAAAGTTTAGCTTTTGATCCCTTCCACTGAGTCTTTGAAAGACAGACAATGGCACTTCCCAAACAGGGTGACTGTGACAATTCAGTACACCCTGAGATCTATGGGGCCAATTTCTTTTAGCCACCAGTCTTATGCCCCTTCCCTCAGCGAAGGACTCTCGTGTGCGACTCCATTGGCTGCCCTCCCAGGAAAATGCTGCTGAGTTAGCAAAGGTTTCAGGCAAGCAAAAGAGGCTCTTCTTTTCCTACAGATGAAAACTGGCCACGTATTAATAACTGCTGCAGTGGAGTGATGGCTACATCAGGTTTATTACTATTCTCTCTACTTCTCTGCATATTTGAAATTTTCCATAATAAAGGCTTTCTCAAACTATAAAGAAGATGCCTGTCCTCAAGAAAATGCCAAGGAGTCAACTCTGTTTTGGGAGTGGGAATGCCTGCGTGAGTAGCAGCTGGGGAAGCTGATCCAGGTGTGTCGGTCGTGGTGCTTCCTAGTGCGAGACAGAAAAGTTCTCTCGACTTATGTCCACTTAACCAACCAGTGCTCTCCATTGTCCTCAAAAACATGCCGAGGATGCCCACTACACACTAATTGCTCATAGCTAATATGCTACTCCTTGTATCAGAGGGTCAGCAAACTGTGGCCTGCAGGCCAAATTTGGCTAGCCATCTGTTTTTGCAAATAAAGTTTTCTTGGAATACAACCAGGCCCATCCACTTATGTATTGCCTATGGCTGCTTTCTCATGACAGCAGCAGAGGTAATGAATTGTTAATAGATCATATGGCCCACAAAAGCTGAAAATATTTACTCTGTGACCCTGGCAGAACAAGTGTCTTCATCTGCTCTTACCAGCTGAGTTGTATGCTTGCCAATCAGTTGTATGTTTCCAAAGCTGTGTATGCCAGTTATACTTACTGTTGTAAGTATATAGTTTAATTAAGTAGTGTATATATCAACCAAATGAAGGTGTGAAAAGAAAGCATTTTTTTTAATGAAAATTAAGTTAAATGTTTTGCATTTATTGGGGAAAGACCCAATAAATGCAAGTTGCTAAATGCAAGTCATCTATTAAATAGATGAGTTGGAGGCATTGTATAAATCTGAAATAATTTTCATTCAAAGAGCTTTGTAAAATTCTTTAAGGATCACTCTTTGGACATTGAAACTGCATATTGTGGATAATGTCCTATAGGCGTGGTTTATGTATGAAAGATGAGCCACACTGAAGAAAAAGCCTTACTTAGACTTATATCAAAATAAAAATAAGGTACATTTGTGTTTTGAAAGTAAAATAAACAGTATAAAAAATACACACACTCCTGCAGCTTTTGAAACATGTTTTATGGGGTTTCTACTTGAACCAACTTTCTCAAAATGGTCCAATTACTAATCCCAATAGTATCAGGTATGAGGGCTTATCCTATCACAGAAGACTCATTCTAACATTGCTTTTTAAAAAGGCAGTTTCCCTTCAGTTCATTCTGGCCTTTTTCTTCTTTTCCTTGCTTTCTCTCCCAGCATGGAGACATCTACACCTGAGGAAGCAGAGGAGGGAGGGAAGGGGTGGCTCATGAAGCACTGGCATTGGCAGTCCTCAGACTCCAAGGAACTGAGACAGAGATGGCTGATTATGGAAGTAGCTAGAGTGGCCAGAAGATTAGTTACAGTGAGCAAATGGTCAATTGATTGAGCAAATAAATAAACATATTGAGGATAATGGGAACAACTTTTCTCAGTATCTGAAGAAGGATTTAGAAAAAATAAGAATAGGGAAGTCTAGAAAGAACACCGAGAGATTGGAATAAAATTGGAAGTATCATATGAACTCCTTGGCTTTCAAATATACTTACCCAGATAGATATAGACATAGTTATAGATATATGTGTATGTACATATTGATGTATGCATATGTTCACTTAGGGAACTGAGAAGCAATGACACCCCAGTAGCAACGAGCACACTTAGCGTACAATGTTTAGAGTACAACCAATGAAAGAAAATGAGAATCCACGAGTCCATATCAATGCAAATAAGCAAATGTATACATGAACTAGTGGCAGGGAGAGGGAAAGGTCTTTCTTACAAAAGAATGAAACTATTGAAAGTAGGAGGTCTGATAGAAATAATAACTATCTGGCAACCATCACAGAGGTAGGAGCAGTAAGTGGATCCTCCTTGCTGACAGGAACCATAAGTGGATCCTAAGGTTAGTTGGTGGAAGTTCAATTAGGAACAGAATATTGGCATAACATCAACCATCTCTCACAAAATGTTAACCAAGTACAGAGGGAAAATGATGACCTTACTGTGGAGAGACCCTGCAGACACCAGTTTAACCAGATGATAAAGGTTAACATGTTCAGGAGTAGATGTGTCCACATTATGGGTCTCCTGCCAAGAATGTAAAGCCAGGGTCTGCGCATGTGCACACACTGGAGGGCCTGCAGTTGAGATCATCCTATGGAATGAAAGACCTGTACTCCAACTCTCAAGGCAAGGGAGACAGGGAAAGGCTGAGGAACTGTTTCACATGAAAGGAGATAGAGGAAACAGGACAATGAAATACAATGTGTGATTTTGAATTGGATCCTAGGCCAAAAATAAAAAAAAAAAAATGAAGAAAAGAAAGAAAGAAAGAAAGAAAGAAAGAACGGAAGAAGAAGGAAGGAAGGAAGGAAGGAAGGAAGGAAGGAAGGAAGAAAGAAAGAAGAAAGAAAGAAAGAAAGAAAGAAAGAAAGAAAAGAAAGAAAGAAAGAAAGAAAGAAAGAAAAAGAAAGAAAGAAAGAAAGACATTCATGAGAAAGTGGTGAAATTTGCGGACAATCTGTGGACTAGATGGGAGATTTGTATCAATGTTAATTTTCTGAGTTATTCTAGTACAGGAGAGTGTGTTGGGGGAGCTACATGCTAGAGTACTTAGGAGTTATGGAGAGACAGAGGGAGGAGAGAGAGAGAGAGAGAGAGAGAGAGAGAGAGAGAGAGAGAGCGAGCGAGCGCTGTGCAATAAAACGTTAACAGTCAGAGAATCTAAATGTAGAGTATGAAGGAGTTCTTTGTATTATTCTGGCAACTTCTATGAAGGTCTGATATTTAAAATAAAAATTAACTTAATTAGCAAAAGAATTCCAGTGAAATAAAATTAAATCAAATAGTTGGCAAAAACTAAAACTTCATGAGTCATACAGATTTCAGGCATGGTTTATGCCCATTCACTTTTTCTGCTGTACTCTCAGCTCTGCCAATCTCTGTCAATTTTATCCTCAATCTGATTTCTCCTTGATCCCAAAGTGAATACCAGCAGAAGGGACTATAGGTCCCAAATTTGGGGTTGGGAGGAGAGGGTGGACAAGTTACATTGATTGCATTAATTTAATCCAGGCCCTTCTAGGTACTGGATGTGCGTGAATCCCACCCAGAGCATACTGTTGTTGCATCATGGTGGAAGATAGCTCCCCAAAGGAAAATATGCATGTTATTGGAAAACAATATAGACGCTCAACCAACAAAGTCCAGCACATTGCCATATGTAAAGCAGATGCCCAAGAAGGTGAATTTAGTAGTGATACAGAGGAGGTGAGAAAATGTTTTTACCAAAAGAATGGAAACTGTTCTCTAGAAAAATATAAATTATTCAAGAGAATGAGAAGACAAGCCACAGACTTAGAGAAAATATTTGCAAACGATATATCTGATAAAGGACTATTATAAAAAATATATTAATAACACTCAAAACTCAACAATAAAAAAATGAACAACTTGATTAAAAAGTGGATCAAAGACTTTAACAGAAACTTCATCAAAGAAGATATACAGACAGCAAATAAGCAAATGAAAAGATGCTCCACATCACGTGTCATTAGGGAAATGCAAATTTAAACAACATTGAGATATCACTACACACCTATTAGAATGGCCAAAATCCAGAACACTGACAGCACCAGATGCTGGCAAGGATGTGGAGCAACAGGAACTCTCATTGCTGGTGGGAATGCAAAATGGTATAGTCACTTCGGAAGATAGTTTGGTGGTTTCTTACAAAACTATACACACTCTCACCATATGATCCAGCAATCAAGCTCCTTAGTTTTTACTCAAATGAATTGAAAACTCATGTTCACACAAAACCCCACACATGAATGTTTATAGCAGTTTTTTCATAATTACCAAAACTTGGATGAAACCAAGGTATGCTTCAGTAGGTGAACGTAAAAATAAACTGTGGTATATCTAGACAATGGATATTTTTCAATAGTGAAAAGAAATGAGGTGTCAAGTCATAAAAAGAATGGAGGAACTTTAAAAACATATTACTAAATGAAAGAAACCAGTCTACAAAGTCTGTACATTTCAATGATATGACATTATAGAAAGGCAAACTGTGGAGACAGTGAACAGATCAGTAGTTGCCAGGGGTTAGGAAGGGAGGGATGAACAGGCTGAGCACAGAGGGTTGTTTGGGCTGTGAAACTTCTCTGTGTGATACTATAATGGTAGATACATGTCATCGTATATTTGTCAAAACCCATAAAGTATACACCAAGAGTGACTCTAATGTAAACTACAGAATTTAGAGGATAATGACATGTCAATGTAGGGTGGAGGAATGTACAAGGTATCTGTACTTTCTGCTCAATTTTGCTGTAAACTTAAAACTGCCCTAAATACACACACACACACACACACACACACGTGTATATATACATTTATATAACTAAAACACAATTGAAAAGATAGTCAAAGACCTATCCTTAAAAGATAGCAGGCCCAGGCAAGTTTTACCAAATTTTCAAGGAAGATAAAATTTCTGTGTAATATAAACTGCTCCACAACTTAAGGTAAAGATCTTCTTACCCCTTTTTATAATCCTGACATGCATATATCTTAAATTATATATAAGCACAGTGAATTCACTATTGAATTTAAAAAAAAATGATGCATCATGACCAATGGAATTTTTCTCAGAAATGCAAGAAGTATGCAAGATTGCTACACGGGAAACTCTAAAACTAAACTAAAGGACATAAAAATCCTGAAAAATGAAGAGACTTTCAATGTTATAGTCTTGAAGACTTGACTGGGTAAAGATGTCGTTTTTTCCCAAATCAATCTGTAAGTCTATAAATGAAATTCTAGTCTAAACACTAACAGGGTTTTTAGTGAAGTTTGACAAGATTACTCTTTTGAAGTTCATCTGAATTAGAAATGCATGAGGATAACAAAGTTGATTTTGAAAAAGAACAATAATCAGGAGGTATAAGAAATATCATTTAGCAAACATACTTTAAAGTTCAGTAACTAATATACTGAGACATTGGTGCATGAACAGACAAACTATTCAATAAAACAGAATAAAGTACATAAATAAACTTGATTATTAAAATATTTATTCACTCAGCAAATATTTATTAAAAACCTATTATACATCAATACTGCAAGCGATGTGAGAATTAACAAAATGGATAATGTCCTTGTCCTTTGGAACTTATGTTCTGGTCGGGGCGGATGAACAATGAATGAATGAGTACTTTTTACAATATAGCAGATGGCAATAGGTGTGGCTCAGACCAGAAGAACAACAAGGGAGGTGGTGAGAGTGGTCAGATTCTGGGCATATTTTGAAGATAGAGCCAGCATGATTTGTTCATTCATGTTAATGTACAGTGTATTGGAGAGGAATTTAGAATGAGGCCAAGGTTTGGGGCTCGAACACTGGAAGAATGAGGAGCACATGTACTGAGGTGGCAGAGATTTGGGGAGGAGTAGGAGGAAGGAGGCTCATGGGTTTTCTTCCGGTCCTTTAGTTAGAGATGCTCACCAGATCCCAAGGGGGTATGTTTGATAAATAGTTGGGTACCTGGGTATAGAATTGGGTGAAAACAATGGACTAGAGATATTAATTTAGATGTTGGTCAACACATAAATAGTATTGAAATCCCATGACTGGAAGATCATTGAGAGGCTGTAAACAGGCGAGAAGAACAGAGCCCTGGGCCCTCCATCATCGGGCAGTCAGGAAAAAGTGAGGAAATGAGTGAAGGAGACAGAGAAGGAGCCACCAGTAAAGTAGGAGGAGAGCCAGGAGGGTGACGTCTCCTGGGAGTGAGAGAAGGTGGTATCTCACGGAAGAGGGAGTGGCCCACTATGTCAAGTACGGAGAAGGTCACACCACGGAATTTAGCAGTGTTTGCAGTCTACATGCAGATGTGTTCAAGAACAGCTCTCAGCCACTTCAGGGTAGTGGGAGAGAGGAAAACCATGGGAAGGAGATGAGCTTTATACACTAAATTCCACTTCTTTTATTAAACAAAAAAGAGCTCTGAAGAAACTATGGTCAAAATGATATTTGCTTACTATTGAATCCAGGCATTTGATTCATGAGTGTTTGTTACATTGTTTCCTTGATTTTTCTCTATACGTTTAAAACGTTTCATAATATAAAAGAAGAAAAACCATTTATAAGTAAATATTTAAAACATATATGCACAAGATAGTTTTAGAATGAAGCCCAAGAAATTGGAAAATGGTTATCACTGGCAGGTCAGCATGCAACATGACACTCATAGGCCTTGCACACTTTTGCCTCCTTTAAAAATATTTAAAATTATGTTTTATAATTGTCTTGGCATAAAGAAGATAAATATGACCCAGGCTGAATTCCTTACTATATGTTTGTTATTATTATATTGATTTTTCTTCTGATTGTAAAAGAAATTAATATGAAAACATTTTGAAAGTCTCATGGAGGTCTATGCTGTGCCTTTGTGCCCAATGGAATCATCAGCCTTGGGTGCTGGGCAGGGGACCAGGGTCAGGTGTGGAAAGGAGACTTCCTTTCTCCTCTAAACCTTTTGTTTTATTTGAATTTTTAAAAATAATGTACATTTATCCCTTTTTAAAAAAGAGGCAAATCCTGCACATGAATAAGTAAAAGGTAATTAACCTGATAGAAGATTGGGCAAGGATAGAAAAAGACAATTCACAGCTGAGTCAATACACATGGCCAGTAGCCCTGAAAAGATGCTCAATTGTATGTAAGCGAGGAAATGCAAATCGGGAGATAAAGAGTTTTTAACTGGCAAAAATAAAAAATACTGATGTCATCTAGTGTTGACATGGGTGTGGGGAAATGAGCTCTTTCCCAGTGTGATGGGAGTGGTAATTGGTTTAGTCTTTCAGGAGAGTAATTTTTTGGAGTTTATCCACACATATAATGCAAATACCCTTGACAGGGTATGTTTTTCCAAGATTTCTAACATGTAGAAATATTCTCATGTACAAAAAAGATTCATGCACAAGTACATGTGTTGCAGCATTGTTTGGAAAATTAGACATAACATAAATATATATAAATATATACATAAAATATTCCAAAAAATCTAAACATAAAATGACTATAAACTTAAATGTGCACCATAATGTTAAATTATGGTGTATAGATCCTTCAAAAAAAATGTTAATTAGTCATTTAAAATAATGATACAGATCAACATGCAGCAACATAGTCTACCATATCATTACATGAAAAGAGTGTGTTGCAGAACAGGAAGTATGAGCCTATCTGCAGATATGCGTGCGTGCACACACGTGTGTGTGTGTGTGTGTGTGTGTGTGTGTGTGTGTGTGTGTGTGTGTAAGCAGCTGGAAGCGGTCTGGAAGGATCCATGCTGAACTCTGGTAATGCTTATCTCTGGAAGGTAGGTAGATAGAGGTGAAGAAATCAGGTGGGGAAGGGGACTTTTATTCTATATTTTGTATACTTCCATAGTGCTTAACTTTTTTACAAAGAGAACATGTTTATACAATACTTACATAAAATGTTAAACATTTACAAATTGAGGAGGCAGTTGCTGGGTGAGGCTGGAGATGATTCTCGCTGCATTGGTGGAGGGGGCCAGGGGTCTGAGGAAAGCAGACCTGGGGCCTGGGGACGACTTCGGTTTGGAAATTCAGGTTTCAGAGCTGAAAAAGTCCCAAGGTCCTTTGCCTGTGCAGAAATCCAGTTAAAATACAGGGCCGCTCATTCTGTGGCCAGGCCTGCAGGGGGCAGATTCACAGACTGCAGAAGGTGCCATTTTCAGCCCTGTCCAGAGAGAGAGGTGTTCTCATTACCACATTCAAGATGAAGACGCTGAGGCTGGGGAGACCACCCACAGGAAGTGCCAGAGTTGGCCTGGATCCCAGTCTCGGGTCCCAGGCTAGGGGATAGAGGGCTGCAAAGACCAGAGTGGTGGTCTTGCCAAACTCTGTGTGTTGGGGGCGGGGGCGGGGGAGGCGCTGCAGTATGGCAATGCCAGGGTGCTCTGATGGTAGAAAAGGGGCGGCAGTGGAGTACAGAGCAGGGTCACTTGGGGCACTTGTGTCCTGTGTTCAAGGAAAAGTCTGGATGTCCTGGAGTCACTTTTGTCCTCGAGGTCTGATAATGATTTGAGTAGTGTCAATGATGGGGTGTATGTATGGGGGGTGGGGAGCGGGTAAAGGCAGACAAGACTCAACACCCCTGAAAAATAGAACAGGCCAAAGGGCAAAGAAGAAAAGGTCAAAGACAGCCCCAGGCTAGGCTAGTCCTGTGAGTGCTGTCTCCCACAGTCCAGGAAAAGAAGCGGATGTGCTGTCTAGATCCTCCAAGGGTGTACCCTGTGTCTACGGTCCTTCCATACTAGGATTCTAGCCCAAAGAGGCATCTGAGACATCACTAAACATCACCAACCCTGAGGAACCCTTAGTCAAGCTGGCACTCGAATCTGGGGCTCCCTTTCCATCCCTGCTCCCACTGCAGCTCCTGCACCTCCATTAGTCAGCCTTTATATGGTCCCTACACGGGCTGGTCAGAAGCAGAGGCTGTGGAGCCAGGAGGCTCAGGTCTGAATTCTCTCTGCTCATCAGCTTAGACTCAGTTCCCTCATCTGTAACACAGAGTTAGAGATGAAAGCCTGGAGTGGGATTATGCAGGTTCATAGTTGCGGAGAGAGAGTTTAGAGTGTAGCCTGCCATGCCTTGATGCTTGATACATGTGTGCCCTGATTATCCCTATAGGATGAGATTGGGTAGGGACATCCAGCTGTGCGTTCAGGTCCAGATGTGCAACCTAAAGTCCCTGCTCACTCAGCTTGTCTACAAAATGAGGCTTGCCCACCTCCAGGTGGTTGAGGATGGGGAACCAAGATCATGATCCTCAGCCTGCAGACTGGAGAGCAGAAGACATCCTCAGGTCCTGGCACAGCACCTGCATCCCTGAATCAGGTGACAGGCCTGGAGGGGCCCATGCAAAAGTGGGTGTGAACGGAAAACTGGGTGTGAGATCATGACTCTGGCGTGTCCTTCTCACCAGTGCTTCCACAGAGGAGCAAGGACCTCAAGACCCCTCCTCTGAGGCTCCTAATATTCCTGCGAGGAAATGGGGCCAAGGTCACCCTGCACGGGGGCTGCCGAGTGCCATAAGCAAGGCCTGAAAGGAATCACAATTAACAAAATAGGAAATACAAATGACTAATATTCATTTGACAAGAGACTCGTCCTCACTGACAATAAAAGAAATGTGCGTGAGCACCACGGTGCTTTTCTCTTGTATGAGGCGGGCAGAAATTAGAAAGCGTGAGGGCCTCAACTATGGAGAGGATGTGGAAATGGACCTTCTTCTGCCCGGCTGTGGGCCGTGTAAACAGGTATAACCATGGTAGAGGGCAATTTGGCGATACGAATTAAAAATTTCATATCTCATACAGCACAACCCAACTATTCCATTGCTTGGTATCCATGAGAAACACTTGTACACATGAGCAAGCAGGCCTGTACGACCTCGCTCACTCAGTGTTATCTGTAACAGTGAAAACAGGAGACGCAGCCTGCAATGGGTAGGGAACTGGCCTAAAAACTGTGATGAACCATACAATGGAATAACATGTTGCATTAAAAATGATGAGACGGTACGCTTTAAATGTCTTATAATTTTACGTGTCACTTATATCTCAATAAAGACCAAAAAAAAAAAAGATGGTTTCCTCTGACTGGACAATGACAGAGCTCCAAGACATTGTTAGATAACAAAGCAAGTCACGTAGTGACAGCTCCAGCATTCCGTTCCTGTGGAAGCACACAGTCACTCACGGCAGCACGGCACCGTGCGTTCTCAGATGTGTTATATATCAGCACAGTGGTCGCCCCAGGTAGGGGAGTGGGTTCAGGGCTGGTGATCAGAAGATCAAAGAGGTTATTTTTCTTGAAACATTTCAATTTTTTAAAGTAGAATGTATTCATGTATTATTTGCATAATGTAAAAGCATGATTTAGAAAAACAAATCAAAACCAGGAAAATATAAATAAGAATAGAGAGTCAGAGCTATGAGGGTGAGAAACAAGAACATAAAAATTCAGGCTATGATGATCTACACAATTGTTGTAGTTGAAACACGTGTTTGGTCTGAGCTTCCTGGCAGCCCAGGAGAATAGAGACGTGACCTTACATACCCCTGATGGTCAGAAAGGAGGAAGCTGCTTGGCATGGTTAAAGACTTTCTCATATGGTAGGTTTTAGGTTTCTATCTAAACTAAGACCGAGAATCACAAGTTCAGCTGAGCACCCGCAGGTGAGCCATGCACGTTTGTCAGGAATTACTACAACCCTGGTGAGTGTAGGGTTCATGAAGGACAAGGAACAAAGCTACCACAGACCCTGTGGGACAAAAGAGAACTCCAAATTCTTTGACTTGCTGTTGACTAAGGTTAGGGTACATCACTCACATCCTGATCCCAGAGGCACAACTCTGACCGCATAGTCCAAGCCAAATCCCAAGGTCACGGGCCGAGTAAACCAGCTTGTAGTTTGCATCTCCTTTCAGCCCTCCCATACCATCAATGGTAATTCATAGATAGCCCATGTAAGCTGTTTAAATAGGCCTTGAGATCATGTTGCTTTCTCAAGTTAGCAGTACGAGGCTCAGAGAGGTGAAGCAATTTTCCCTATGTCACACAGCTGGCTAGCACTAGAGTGAAGACGGTAAACTCAGTGTCCTGACTACTGCTTTCCCCAACTCTATATACCAGATTTGACTACAAACTAAGCATGTGATTTGTCAGCAAAGTCCTAAGAAATCCTACTTCCAAGTGTGTGTTTCCCTTCACATTTGTCACATGGCAGGCAAAGCACTTATTCCAGATTGCGATTTTCAGACTGACAGTGGAACTGACTTTCGGAAATGACCAAAACATTTAAAGTGTAGTCTGGTGAATAACAGGAACAGTCAATCACAGCTTGCTATATATTTTTACCCTATTTTCATTGTAAATTAATTGGAGGTGACTTTTAAAAGGTATGTAAACCAAAAAATATGAAGAAAGTAAATGATAGGGGAACTGAAAGTTTAAGCTGAAACAAGGCAAAGTCAGTACATAAAAAGCAAACACTATAGTGCTAGAAGTGACTACGAATGTGATCTCAAGCTTCCTAGTGGCCAAAGCAAAGAAAGGAAATGGTCAGCCTCAAGGTCCTCTGATTCTGCAAGACACAAACTAATTGTTCAGAGCACAGCCTTTCCTGAATTTGAAATAAGGCAATTTCTCTTGTGGTTTCAAATAAAAGTGGTCTCATGGGATGAGGGGACAATGTCCTGACAACACCCCGACAATAGTGAGTTTCTGGCGCTCCTTTTTGAATATCATCCTCAAAGCGCCCGGTTGGCATCACACCAAAATGTAATTCAGTAAACTCACCCATCCAGGGTGGGGGTCAGTCTGGGTAATTCTGGTTTGTCACGAACAAGGTGTGGTGATGAAGGAACAAATTCATAGACAGATGAGGAAATTCATTACCAGAGAAGACCTAGGCAGTTGCTAATAGCAAATGTGACAGATGCTGTTGGAAGTGGTATTGTCCTACCTCTGGAGAAGGTTCTATTGTGTTTCTTTAAATAGATAGATAGATAGATAGATAGATAGATAGATAGATAGATAGATAGATAGATACATAGATACATAGATACATAGATACATAGATACAAAAATAGATAGATGATAGATCGATCGATTGACAGATAGATAGATAAAAAGGCCTTAGTTACAATACTATGCCATATGTGTGAGCAAGCGCCTGTCATGATCACTGACCTTGAGGAAATTTCAGGTTGACCAGGCAGTCTGAAGTAGTAAAAAGCTGAAGTCTGGGAATCCAGCAGACCTGGCTGTGAACCTCAGCACTGCAACTCTGTGGCTTGGGCAAATTACATTGCCACTTTGAACTTGACTTTCTTCCTCTGGAGAATAGGGACTGACAACAAAAATTCTTGCTATGCAATTTGTCTGGGAGGCCTTGAAATAGAGCAGGTGACGACATGCGAGTCCGTTGTGTGTGGGGGCAGGGGGGACTGGAGAGGTGCGACGCCTCCTCTTCCAAAAGGACGGGAGATTGCAATGAGAGTCTGGTGAGGAACCCTGGCGTGGACACAGGACACTCTCTTTGAACAGGGATCCTAAATTTGGTCCCCAGGATTCTTCGAGTCTTCCTGGGTCCCGCAGGAATCAGCTCTTTCAGATCTGCAGGCTTCTCTGAGCAGGTCAGGTGCCTGCCTGCCCGGACTGACAAGCCTGGGAAGGAATTTTAATTGAAATTCATTAACATTTTTCTCCTACTTCTTGAAGATTTGCTTTGAGAGTTGAAAGGAATGTTTCTGATAAGATGAAAGTGGGGTCCCTGGATGAGCCAAGCCCCCTTACTCTGGGAGATCCTCGTTATAGACCTAAGGCACTGGGGCCAGTGGCTGAGGTCTCCCACTAGTTGTCCCCTTGGTGCCCCTGTGAGCTAGAGAAGTAGGTCTATTTTAGGGCCTGTAGCTATGTAGGCACACATTTGTTCAAGTTGGATACACCCGTTGATAACGAACCTTCTGGCTAATACTCAGGGCACTTACTAGGGGTCACAGCCCCACAGAGTCAGCACTATACTTTCCCTAATTTTACAGAGCAAGAAACAAAGCATGCCTGCAGCCCAGGTCTCAAGCCCAGACAGGTGCCTGGAGGCCTCTGCCCTGGGTCTGTACACCTGTGTGCAGGTGCTGGCTCGGCACTCACACTGGTAGTGCTGACTGCTGTTGGGGGTCCCGTTGGCACGAATGGATCATAGCCAATGAATGGGTGAGCTGGGACTCAAGCCCCATTCTGCCCCAAAGCTCAGGCCCTCTGCCTCTCCCAGCTGCTGCTGTTAGAGCTTCACTAGTCAATGTGGTAGCCACTACCTTACGTGGCTATTTCAATTTCGATCAAATTATATTGAATTAAAATGTCAGTTCCTCAGTTGTACCAGAACATTTGCAGTGCTCTGTAGCCATATCTGTAGCTACCTTATTGGGCAGATGTAGAACATCTAGAAAGTTCTATCAGATAGCGCTGGCTGGAATGTTAGGGCTCTCTACTTGCTAGTGGAGGTTGGGGCACAGTGGGCTTGGTGACTAAGGTATTGGGACTGGAGGAGGAATGACATGCACTACCAGATGTGTCCACAGGTTGGGGCTGTTGAGTCCTGGGTGCCTCTGGACCTTCTCGGCTGCCTTTGTTTTCCCGATCTGAGTAAGGCTTACCTCCTAAGCCCTGTGCTTGCCCTCCTGCCCTCAGGAGGTCAGAGTTGAGCAACTGGTTCCAGCAATACAAGGTCAGCAGTTTCCAGCAAAGCAGGTCTAGGCTGGGCTTTCTGTTTGTAGACCTCAGTGGCCCCTGAGGCTCCACGGCCACCTGGGCCTCCACCCTCTAGAAACACCCGAGCCGCTTGACCCCATCTGCCAATCTGGGACCCTCTTGCCTCCTCCCAGCCACAGATGATAACAAGGACAGCCACCCTCCCCACCCCGCTCAGATAACATCAGCTTTTGCCGTGTGAGAGCCTGGCAGAGCTCTCTGCTTCTATAAAGGCCTTCACCTTTCCATGAACATGTACTTACATGCTTGCATGTGCATGTGTGCACTCACATGTGTGTAGGCATGTATATCTGTGCCTGTGTTATACTGGGCTGAGACTATAGGGGCCACGGAGACCCTCCCTTTCCTCTCCAAAGTGTGTTTATTGGGGCGGGGGTCATATGCAGCCCAGTCTTGCCCAGCAACCAAGAGCTGGTTCTGGGACTTTAAAGAGTTCATGGAATAACCTCTAGTATGTGAAAGATAATCGTGGGCTCAGGTCCATCTTGGACACTTACTAAGGCTTAGTTTTCTCTTCTGTAGAATGGAGACAGTACAGACTCCTACCATACAATGCTACAGTGGGGATTAAGTGTAACACTCTTAGCATACAGCCTGGCACATGGCACATGCTCAGGAACTCTTAGCTAGTGTTGGCTTTTAAGGTCATAAATATAGTAGTACATCAGGGACCTGTACTCCTATGAGAAGCTAATGCCTGACAATCTGAGGAGGAGCTGAGGTGGTAATGCTAGTGCTGGGGAGCAGCTGCATATATCGATGAAGCTTTACTCAATCACCACTCACCTCCTCCTGTGCAGCCCAGTTCCTAACAGGCCATGGACTGGTACCAGTCTACCAGCTGGGGGGTGAGGACCCCTGCAGCAGAATACCTTCCATTATTGAACCCTTATTGTCAGCTGGTACTCTGGTGAGCATTTTATGTATATTTTCTCTTTAGTGTTCCCTGAAACCTAAGAGATGACACATTATTACCCCTATCAGGCAGATGAGTTAGAAGCTCAGAGAAGTTAACTGAGTGTCGTTCAGTCACATGGCTGGTTGATTTCTCACCCTTAGCTCTGCCTCTCCAGCTTCTCAGGAGGCATCAGAGGCCACATGGGAAAGAAATAAGAATAGTGATTGCCATGCACACGGACTGAAGGAAGGAGTGCCCAGGTATTCCTTTCTCAGTTCAGTGAGCACCACGGAGCTCCAGGCTGTGTATCAGGCTCCTGGGCTGCATGTGGGGTAGAGGGAAGAATAAGATTGCTAGAGACTGTCCCAGGAAGGCCACTGCTGAGTACAGAAGGCAGTGGGAGCCAAACAGGACAGTCTGTGCATGCAGGGCTTCTGTCCACAGGCTGGAGCCCAGAGCAAGGATGTCTGCCCGGCCTCCCATGGAAGAGAAACGAGCAGCAGGAAGGCAGGACCAGGCAGAAGGAGAGCACTTACATGACTTGAGGATTCCAGATTCCTTTCCTCTATAAAAAATTCTCTGCCATCTGCTCCCTAGGACCCAAATTCTATGACTTCAGATGCATCCATGCCTCAAGGTTGGGAAAGCAATTGTATTACAGGGTTAGAGCCAGGGTTAACAATGTCTTGGGGAGATTTGACTCATTCCATTAGCAGAGAAACGGACCTTGAGAGAATTAGACATTGGATGGATAAGTATTGATGAGATAGGGGGAAAAATGATGGGTAATAACAGAGTTGGTGGCTGATCCTGGGAGTGGGACCCCAGTGAGCTGGCCCACAAGGCCCCACCAGACAGCTGCCTCCTGCAGACACAGCGCTCCAGTAAGCAATGACGGCAGGCCTACAGGTGAGCACAATGCCTTCATTTTCAGATTATTATTATTTAAACACGGAAAATGAAGAAAGACAAAAGAAGTTTGTTTTGGCAACTTGACTTTCAGCTTCAGGAAAGTCATGGCCTAGGGTTTTCCCCCAGCATTTTGTTCTCCTGGGTCTCGGGCGGGGCAGGTTGTCGGGGTTGGGGGAGGGAAGCTGGGAGGAGGACGAAGCCACGTGGGATTGGTTAAGTGCATAGGGAAGAGTGAAGTCACGCGGCCACTTATGTTTCCTACTAGACCCCAAACGATTGGAGTGGATGATTTTTATGTTTTAATTGCACTACCTGGTGGACTGAAATATTGCTTTGGGTTTCTCCTTTGTTTTGGTTTTGTTCCATTTGCTATGGTTCCTGGTGTTAAGAATACTGGTTCTGGCTCTGACTCTGCCATCACTGCGTGGTGTGTGGCCTTCAGCAACACTCTTTTCTCTCTGGGCCTCATCTCATAGCGTGTGTACAAAGTGGGCCGTCTTGTATAACCTCAGCCTGTTGCTACAGCATCCTGGGGTCGCTGTCCGGCACCAGCCTGGGCTCAGCCCAGCCCCACATCACCGAGCAGGTGGTACTCTCATCTAAAACGCCCTCTGTCCCATCTCCTTGCCTTCAGTTCAGATGAACACATTTCCGAATCTTAACCCCCAACCCCCTTTCTCAAAGATCTGGATTGGGCCCCTCTGGCCATTTGCCATCCTTGTAACTCTACTGCCTGGGTTCATATTCTGCAAATAACAGAGGAGAGAGTTCGAATCCTGACCATCTCTTACTGGCTGTAGAATCTCAGGCATGTCACTTGCCCTCTCTTAGCATCAGTCCCTTCATCTGAAGACTGGGGGAACTGTCATCACTGTGAAGTGGTGTAAGGAACCCACAAGTTGGTCTGGGACAGCACTGGCACAGCATCAGCGTGTAAATGGCAACTCAAGTGAACACCATCCCCCCACCTCTCACTGCCCTGATGGGCCTGCTCTGTCCCAACTCAGGCGGAAGTTCCCAGGGCAGCAACCTCATGGCCCTGGGTCTATGAGCCAGGGCCCTGGGCACAACATTCAAGGAGGCACTCATTCCCAGGCTCATGTAAAGTCGACCTCACTTGTCTTACCCTAGTACTCGCCCTGCGTTTGGGACCAGAACCAGGAGATGCAGCCATCCGCCATGATCGTTCATTCTGACTCTGTCCTTGGAGGAGTAGGGGTTTCCCTGGGGAAATAGGGCTGGGGGGCACCAGAGCCCCCTTCCTCCCTCTGCTCATTTACCCGTCAGCCAAACTGGTGGACCTTGAGAGCAGACGCTGTGTAGTCTTGCTCCCCACTTCACTGGTGGAGCCTAGGGCACAGCCTGCATGCTGTAGATGCTCAATAAACTGAGGCTAAGCAATACATGGATGAATATACACTCAACTATTCTTGAATCCATTCATCTATCCATCCAACTTGCTTACTCAAAACACACGCATAAATGTGCTAAGCACTGTGCTACGTTCTGGGAACCTGCAGAGAATGAAGACAGGGCCTCTGGATCCCTTGCAGTGAATGTGAATATGTGTGTGTGTTGCGTGTGTCTTGGCCCCCTCCTACACTACCCCACAGAAAGATGATTTAACAGTCACAGGCCCTGCCACTGGCCCACCTAGCAGATACCAGCAGGGAATGGGGCAAGGTCATACCCAGCACAGCAGTTTCTCCATAAATCAGGAGTACCCTCAGCAGTGGGACCAACAGAGCAGGCTCTTTACCTGTCCCGAGCATCTGTGAGTAAGGCCTTCATGTGAGTGGACAGTGTTCAGCCTCCCAGAACAAAAGGCTGCAGTGGGAATCATGGCCCCTCCCCGTGGGTATGGGAGAGCTGAAATGGACTTGATTCCGGCCTGGCCCTGACCAGCCTTCAACATTGTGAACTCGGTCTCAGCAAAGCCACACAGAGGCTGACTGAGGGCTGAGGGCTGCTTCAGCCTGTAATTGGGCTGCATTTTACCCTTAGAATCTCCTGCAATGATGAAGCAGGCATCTGGTTGGCAAGAGCAAAGCTTTGTAATAATAGCAAATTATAGCATCAGCTACATTGATGAGTGCTTACTATGTGCCAGGGATGAAGCTGAATTTTGCGCACGCCTTATATCATTTAATCCAATAACAATTGTATGAGACAGGGATTATTGTCCCTCTCATTTTACAGATGAAGAGCCTGAGGTTCAGAGAAGTTACCCTCTCTGAACCTCAGTCTCTTCATCTCGAGAAAGAATTATCTCCTCAGAGGGGTTAATGGAAGAGTCAAGGAGGATTGTGGCATTTAAAATGCTCTTAGCCCAGCAGCAACTGCCACAAAGCCACCACCCTATGATCCACCATTCCAGAGGTGGAAACCAAGACTCAGGAGGCTCAGAAGCACTGAATAACTTCCCCCAAGTCACAAAAGTAGAAAGGAGCTAGTCAGGATTCAGACCCACAGAAAATTCTGTGACTGTGATTGCTTTTAACTGTTAGAGTTACAGTGTGGGGGTGGAGTGTGTAGCATTTGGAATCAGACAGCTCTGTTTAAACCCCGGCTCTAGCCCTTGCTACCTGCAGGATGGCAAGGGGGACGGACCTCTCTGAGCCTCGGTTTCCTCATCTGTTAAGTGGAACTCAGATGTGATACTCTCAGGAAATCTGTGAGGACTGAATGAGATAATGGGGCAGGGTGTCCAGCACACGGCCTGGAACATGGCACACAATCTGTGAGCATCAAGTTCTGCTGTGTGGAGCAGGAATCCAGTTGGGAGCTTAACTGAATGGAGTTTACTTTTGCTCACATATCAAGAAGCTTTCTACTTCCTGCTCATAAGATGGCTGCTCCACCCCTAGGCCCCACACCCAGCTCCATACAGAATCAGTGGGGAAGGGATGAGGAATTAATGTGTGCATACCAGTGGCACTGTCCTTTGTGTCAGGAAAACAAGAGTTTACCCAGATGCCCACCCCTCGCCAGCACCCTCCACTTTTCACAGGCCGGACCTTGTCACTTGGTCATTCCTAGCTGCAAGGGTGTTTGGAAAACAGAGAATGCCCCAAATGAAATCAAGGCTTTGATGGTGAGAAAGAGAGAGAATGGGTGTGGAGCTTCAGTCCTGGCCACCCAGACACTTTGTCTCTTTCCTTCTCCATTCCCATTGGTTCCTGGCTTTTCTTTTTTGCCAGCTCTCTCACACCTGCTGACCAGTTTCTCCTCAGGAGCCCCATTATTGTGAATACCAAAGCTTGGCCATTTCAGTTGGTTTTGATTTTCATTCAGAAAATGCCTGCTCTCTCAGAACCCAAACACATGGGAAACCAGTATAGCCAGGACACATTTTCTTTCATGAGGATATTCCAATTATCACATAATTGTGTTTGATTTTTCAGAAATATCAATGACATGCCCCAGGGGCTGGAATCTGGATGTGCTTTATCTCCTGACACTTAGGTCCACAGGTAAGTCTTTTAGATGTGAGGGCTAGCTAAAGCTTAGGAACCTTCTAAATAACCAGAAGAGCTTCGACTGGGGTCATCACAGCAGTAAGACTGATGCTTTGCACTCAGGCTCTTCACAAAGCCCTTTCATAGTCACCATCTCAAGACCTGGACATCTGAGTGCTGTAGGGGAAAGGGTGCCTGTTTTAGAGGTACTGGGCTGGCTTCAGGGGCATTCATCCATCCCCAAGAGAGCTGTTTTGCATTATTTCACAACTGTTTTGTTAGAAAAGGATGGAACCGTGACTCAAACCCAGGTCAGGCAACACAATGTCTCTCTTCCCTCTGTTGCAGAAACGTTGTAAAATCAGGCGAGCAAAAAACCAAGCACCACTGGGAGAACTGGAGAACTCAGATTTATTATGCCGGTGGTCCAGCACTCTGAAGATATGGGCCCTGAGCTCAGATGCAACTTTGCTTTTATAGGGTTTATCTGTGCAGTTACATTTGGCCAGTCGGCATAGGTCAATTGGTTAATTTGTCCTCAGGCAGTTACAAAGAGTTACAAGCGCAAAATTTTTAGACAGGAACTCAGGCAATACATCTGTTATCCAGACAGAACAAGCAAAAGGGAGGATGAGTCTTTAGTTAGTTTTGAGGTCACGCTGCCCTTCGGACTATATGCAAACATATCTACAGAAGTGGAAAAAAGAGTCTATTATAACGTTAGCCATTTGAGTGAAAAATTCCTCTTCACCTCTGCCTGAAAAAAAAACTGCTGAGCATCTGCATAGACTCTCATATTGGGCAGGTGGGGAAACTGAGACCTGGAGGTGGGAAGTGACTTGGCCAGACACAAAGCCTGCCTGATAAAAGTTTTTGGGCAAAACAAATTTTGAGGGAGGTCCTTGACTTGAAAATACCAGTTGATTTTTTTATAAAAAGGAGAAGAAGAAGGAAGGTGTGGGAGAAGGCACATTCTTCATATTCTTGCATAATATTACTACATGGAAACAAACAAACAAAAAGTTTTTCTTCTCCCTGAATTGTTCTCCTAAACCTTCACATACTCACTTATTCACATCCTTCAGCTGCTGTTTAAATGCCACCTCTTCATGTTCACCTCCAGAAATGGCTGCCTGCTCCAAGGCATTCTTGTTTATTTTCTTCCTAGCACCTAGAACTCAAATGTTTACATCATGTATTTATGCGTTTTTATGTTTGTCATTTTCCATCACACTAGGATATAAGCTCCGTTAGGAAAGGATTCATCTGCTCTCTGCTGTATCTACAGTGTCTAGAGCAGTGCCTGGTCCACAGCAGACCCTCAAAAAGTATTTGTCAAATGAAAGTGTTAAATTTTGTCAACTCATCAAAAATCTTGTGCTTTTACCAGACTAATTGGTGACTAACACAGTATGTCTGCAGTTCAGTAAATATTCCTCTCTGGCCATTGGTTCTAAAACTGAGAAATTGTACAAAATAATCCCCAAACAGGCAAAATTAACTTCCAGGTTATACTTAGCTGCAAATGTATAGATGTGATTCAATTGTCTTAATACCGTCTTAATACAATTTATTTCTGTTATTTAAAATAAATTTCTCCAGTTTGGACATTCCTCTGAGAATTGTTGTGATAGGATGTGCACTACAGATTCTTCTCTCTATACCAGGGGTAATTCGGCAATACCTGGAGACAGTTTTGGCTGTCACAGCTGGAGGAGGGGTATTACCGCCATCTGGGAGGTAGAGGCTAAGGATGCTGCCAAACACGCTACAATGCCCAGGACAGCCCCCACAACAGGATTTGGCCCCAAATGCCAGTACTACCGCAGCTAAGAAGCCCTGTTTTATATAAAGTCATGGCAGTCTTACTCAATCTTTGAAAAAAGAGTTATTCAGACATATTCATAAATGAGTGCATGAGGATTTATTTGGCCCTGGCTCTGTGCAGGAATTGTGCCAGGCATTGGAGGAGGTGCACCAAAAAATAACACACAAGCCTTACCCTTGTAAAGTTCATTTATTCACTATCTCACCAGAGATCTGAAATCAGATCTTCCTGCTTCTGCATTAGCTTTCTGTCTGGGTGGACACATGGTATTTTGCTTTTCAGATGAAGAAGCCCCAACATTTTTCCTTTTAAAACTTTCCACATGCATGATTCATGAGCTCTATCTCACATCTCTCAACATGTCTCTGACATCTTGGAAAATGGCAACTACAATAATAATACCACAGTATAGCTGCAGTGCTTTGTATCATTGTTCCCAATTTTTCACACCTTCCTGTATCCACCCTTTGCCATGTGACTTGGAGTTACTCCCACTACAGAAGGATATATTTCCCCACCCCATTAATGTTGGACTTGGCCAAGTACTTTGACCAATGGCATCTTAGCACACAGGCTGCAAACAGAGGCTTTAAATATGTTTGTGA
Source organism: Eonycteris spelaea (assembly GCA_003508835.1). Lineage (NCBI taxonomy): Eukaryota > Metazoa > Chordata > Mammalia > Chiroptera > Pteropodidae > Eonycteris > Eonycteris spelaea. Next base: position 927,694 of record PUFA01000349.1, on the reverse strand, counting down.
AATTGGTTTTTTTCTCTTGCATTTCTGCCATTGCCATGAAGTACTGGTCCAAGAATTATGGGAGATATGTGGACAAGACCACAGTTCAACCCTCAGGTTAGAGCCAAGTCCAGCCAGCCTATGGCACAGGGCAGAGACATCGCCAAGCCCAGCCTCAGTGAGCTGAACCTTGGTCGACCATAGAGCTGTGGCCATGAGAATGAATGTTTGTTGCTGTAACCCACTAAGTTTTGTTTTTTAGGATTTGTTTTTAGCTGTTTCTCAGAAAAGCAGTCTAGAGATGGGCAGTCCAGAGCTAATATGTTGATTTCATGATATAATCAGGAGCCTAGGCTCCTGTGTTCCTCAGCACTTGGTTTATATTCTTAAAATCACTTCATAACTTAAAAAGTTACAAGTTTGCATGCCAGACAGAAAGAGGAAGAGAAATGCGGCATACCTCAATCCTGTTAAGGAAGACTTCCCAGAAAACTCCTGCTTATATCTCACCAGCCATAACCTAGCCTATATCTACCTGCTAGGGAGACTAGGAAATACGGTATTTTAACTGAGTTTCAGTGTCTTCGTCTATAAAAGGGGCACGATATCACTTACTTTGGTGCTTGTTGGGGAGACTAGAAATCAGGCATGCAATATTCTAGTAAAACTAGTGTCTTAACATTGGGAAACTGAACACTTGTTATACATGATAACATTTAGTTCCTTCAACAACCCCATTTTATCTCCATTTCTTTCTATGAGAAAGCTCAAAAAATGAAGAGTTAGTAGATAATGGAGTTAGGGTTTGAACTCAGGTGACTTGACTCCAGAGCCCTGTCTCCCACTCACATTTCCATACTGCCTGCAATGACTGGGAACTACCAACTGACAGATAAACTACTTCTCAGTTCACGCCTACTAGAATGGCTAGAATTAAAAAAACAAACAAACAAAAAACAACAGCAACAACAAAAAATGAGTACTGGCAAAGATGGAGAGAAACTAGAGCTCTCATAATTACTGATGGAAATGCAAAATGGTACAGCCACCATGGAAAACAGTTCAGCAGTTCCTTAAAAAGTTAGACATACATTTAACATATGAGCATCATCATATTCCTGGGCATTTACTCTAAAGAAATAAAAGCTTATGTTCACCAAAAAACCTGTGCATGAATGTTTCCAGCAGCTCTATTTATAATCACTAAATTCTGGAAATAACAAAATATTCTTTAACAAGTAAATGACAAACTGTGGTAGGGCTACGTAACGGCAATAAAAAGGTACAAACAATTGATAAATGCAAAAACATGGGTAAACCTTCAATGCATTGTGCATTGTGCTAGAAAGATGAAAAAACTCAGATTCAAAAGACTACATACTAGGTGATTCTATTTATATGACGTTCTGGAAAAGGCCGAATTATAAGCTCAGAAATCTTATGGTGGTTAGGGCCAGGGGTGGGAGAAAGATTTGACTGCAGAGGGGCATGAGGGAACTTTTAGGGATAACAAAACTAACCCATATCTTGATTGTGATGGTGGTAGTTACATAAAACTTATAAAACTACACACAAAAAAAGGGATAAATTTTACTATATGTAAATTATGCATTAATTAGATAATAAAACTTCACACTATTGTCTCATTCAAATACCCCAGAAACCATGTCAGTCAGTTACTGTATTGTTTCAATTCATAGAAAGGGAAACACAGAAGCTAGGAGGTATTGAGGCTAGGATCATTCAGCTGGCCATGGGGCCAGGTCCTCTGACTCAATGGGTGGAGCTCCACCTTGCTCTGTCGCTCACTGGGTCTCAGAAAGTGGCTGCAGCCATTGCCATCAGACACTGTACCAAGGCCATCAGAAGATGTGCAAGTCTGCAGAGCAGGCTCAGCCTCAGGGAGAGCTCCTGCCAGACACTGCCTGCACCCAGCTGGGATGGACCTACCAGTTCAGTTCTGGTCCAGAAGATGGACACAAGCTCACTAGAGCCCAGTGTTGGGTTCTGGGATCCCCAGTCACAGTCATCCTCTGTGGTTAATGAGAGGGGATTATCCATCCATCCATCTATCTATCCTCTGACTCTCTGGACACTAGGACAAGGCTTGTTTTGTGCTCTAAAAGCAGCATTTTAAACCCAGGGGCAGGAGCCAGCTCTTTTCAATATTTATTTAGTGGCAACAGGGGACCTGCACAAGCAGAGCAAAACTTGCATTCCTCTACCCTGAAAAGGAGTTCCCCAATGTCAGGCTCAGAGAGCAGAGTGATGTTGTATCTAAACATAATTGAAGGGACAAAATTAGGGGTATTCCTGCAGTTTCGCAAAAGAGGACTTATATGCTCATATATGTGTAAAAAAGTATAAAAGGAAACACAAGAAATTGTTAACAATGGTTGCCTTTGGACTAGAGGTCTGGAAAGAGAGAAGTGTGACTGTCAGTTCTATTTAAACTTTTATTTTACACACTCGCACACACGTGCATGCTAAGTAAAAAGTAAAATCTCAAGAGGTTTCATATCATATGATTCCACTTATATAAGATTATCAAAATGGCAAAATTGCTGTGGTGGAGAGCAGATTAGTGGTTGCCAGGGGTTAGGGACACAGAGGGAGAGGAGCCAGATGGTATGTGACTATCAAGGGGTCGTGGGATAGTTAAGGATGTTGATGTTGGTGGTTATAGTAAACTTTACTTGTGATAAAATTGCATAGACACATACACACATATGCACACAGTTAAAATGATGTAGTCTGAATAGGTGGGCAAACTATACCAATGTTGGTTTCCTGGTTTTGATATCGTTCTACTGTTATGTGAAATGTTACCATTGGGAAAAACTGGGTGAAGGGTACCCAGATGTCTCTGTACTATATTTGCAACTTCCTAAGAATCCATGTTTTTCAAAATAGAGAGTATTTTTAAAAGGTGGTGGGAAAGGTCTTTAAAGAGAATGGTCTTTTCTCATCGATCTGAGTGTGAGTTTCCAGAGGCCAGAATCTTACAGTGAAGGCTGAGTCCCCCACACCTGGCCCAGGCTGGCCCCCCCACAGAGGCTGGTCAGTCCCTGGAGAAGAGCTTAGCTGATTTTAGGAGCAGAGGGACATACAGATGTCTTCAGGAAATGTAGTTGAAATGGGAGACAATGGTGTGGGGAGGGAGAATTGGGCAAAATAAAAAATATGGGTCCAAATTCCTCTGAAATACACATGTAAACTGCTGCCTGCATTTCTGCATTAATAGCCGAGGGCATTTTTGATGATAGGTACTTAGTTCTGGTCTAAAAAGCAATGTGAATGGGGTTAGGATACAGAGAGAATGATGACAGAGGAAGACAATGACCAGCACGTCCCCATAGGGGCCAAGGGCATCAGTCGGGAGCAACTGGAACTCAGATGAGCAAGGACAGGCTGAGGTTAGGCCACCTTGCGAGTGGTCATTCTTTCTGGGCTAGGGACTCTCTCTCAACTCTTTCTCAAGCTCAGGCATTAAAATGCAACAGGTCATGATAAGTCACAGTGGGGAAAGGCCAGGGAGTCTGAATGACCTTGGTCAACCTCTCAGGGCTGAGCTAATTGTAGTCTCTCCCAAGGTGGTGGGGAAAGCTGGGAGACCAGTCCTTGGAATCAGGAAGGTGAATCAGGAAGGGAGGTGAACTACAGTAATGGCAGAAAGGAGAGTGGGGTGGCATGCCCCAGCCTCTTTTTGGGGTGCAGAGTCCCTTGAGCTCCCTTGTAAAGGAAGAGACCAGAAGGTATTGTCAGCTATGCCCTCCCAGATTGGCAGCCCCCACAGTGGGGAAGAGTTAGCACTGGGCATTCGCCCCCCAGGCCATGGCCGAGACATTAACAGCTAACTCAAGGCTTCTCTGAGTCCTCTTCAACCTGAAGAGAGGCTGGATTTTCAGGGATCTTAAGAGCAGTAAGTGTGCCTAGGTCATCAAGAGAGAGCTTCAGTAACTTTCACTCTAGGACAGCCTCAGCCTGCTGCCAACAGGACCAGCTCCGTCTGGGTTCTGTCACCTCTTCCTGTGTGCTCCTCAGGGTCTGCATGCAAGGTAGGCAGCAGGAAGCAGGAGCAGTGGAGCCCCAGGCAGCTCAGACCACCTCTCTGAGCCTGTGGAAACGCTGATAATACCCACTGGCATTTAGCGCACATGACCCTGTGCCTGTCTGTGCCAAGTCCAGGCACCCAAGCTGTCACTGAATTCTCATGCTATTCCTGTGATGCAGGCATCAGTGTTTGCCTACGGCTCACATAAGGACACTACGCGACCTGCACACCTCCTGCCGCCACAAGAAGTAGCTAGGATTCCATCATGGGCCTGTCCGATTCCAGCCTCCCCAAACTCCTCCGCCCTTCAGTATTGTTCTGAGGGGGACTGTAACAATACCAGAGCGCCAAGGAATTGGAAATATACATCTGGACCTCCAGAACAGGGTCACATAGTGAGTGTCACTTCTAGGAATGCTTTTCAAGTCCTCACACTTGTTGAGAATGAAGCTCTTCTCATTATTCCAGGTAAGCCTCAGCCCCACCTCCTTCAGGAAGCCTTTGTTGACTGTTCTATACCAGGTAACCTTGCCCTGCTCTCAACACCTTCAGAGTGACCACTCCTTTGACCCTTCACCTAATTCCTTATGCCCCATCAGAGTGGCGGAACAGAGTGGGGGTGAGGGCTGCCCCAAGAGCCAGCCTGCTTGATTTCAAATGAGATAACATCTGACATATCTAAGCACAGTGCTTGGCAAGGGAGGGCTCAATAAACTCCAGGCATTAGGTCTCTCTCTCCATAGATAGATATAGGTAGAGATAGAGATAGAGATAGAGATAGAGATAGAGATAGAGATAGAGATAGAGATAGAGGTAGAGGTAGAGGTAGAGATAGAGATAGAGACAGAGATAGAGATAGAGATAGAGATAGAGATAGAGATAGAGATAGAGATAGAGATAGATATATGTATGTACATACGTACATATATATGCATGTATACACGCACACACACGAAAGCAGGTGCTACCTTATAAAATGCTCTTGTGTGGGATTATGTATAACTTGTTTGTATTTTCTAAGTTATTAAAGCAAAGATATTATTTTGGTGTTCAGGGGGAAAAATAAAGTAACGCAGCACTAAAAACTTAAAGCTAAAGGGGGTCCAATATATGGTGATGGAAGGAGGCTAGACTTTGCATATCCAGATGTTGTATTATAAAGTCATACACCTGAAATTTATATAATGCCATTAACCAATGCTACCCCAATAAATTTAATTTTAAAAACTTAACTAATTAACAAAAGCAACGTAACCTTCGAGTTAACAAGTGCTTCCCTAAGGAATGTAGGCATACTCACTGAGCTCCTCCCACGTGCCGGAAAGGTGCCGGACAGAGAGGCCATTAAGGCCTAGCCCTTAGCCCAGGTAGCCTGGATGCGAGGGAGCCTTGCCTGGTCAATCTCGGAGTGACTGTTCTCAGAGCCACACAACCCAAAGGTGTTTTGAGAGCTCTAACAGGTGCAAAGGTTTATAAAACACAGTTCTTTTCCCGAACACTCAGCTAACACCTGAAAACTTCTATCCTGGCCCTCAGAACAGTCCAGAACACTCCATAAGAGAAATGTGCCAGCCACTCTGTCCCCAGCTCCTCCATATCACAATAGCCCTTGGCTCTCACTACTTAAACCTTTATCAGGCACCTCTAGCAGCCAAGATGCCACTAAGCCCTTTATGCTTTCTCTTTGAACCTGTGGAAACAGCTTTTCTCCCTTTCACAGACTGTGTCGCCGAGGCTCAGAGAGGAGTGACAAAGGGCAGAGCTGGGACTGAGATGCACAAGGCTATTGCCTAGACAGTCTGGTACTCTCTTCAGCCAAAAAAATGTAGTCCCTGCGCCCTGACCAGCTGGCTTCACCCTAGCCTTCTGGCTCCCCTAGCCTTCTTTTGCCCTCTCTGCTCCTCGTAAATGTGTTTTCTTTCCCTCTAGGAATGGAGGCCAGCTGCCTCTTGCTCTGCCTCTTTCTTAATCTTTCTTTACAAGGTTCTTGAGAATTAACAGCCCCGAGTTGGCTGTTCCAGGAAAGCAACAGGAGAGTTTTTAAAAAACAAACAGACTAGATAGAAAAGGAACAAAGTGATTTTAGAGTCCAAGGCAAGACTCAGCACCCCTTTGGAACAAGGAAAACGGGAGCACATTTTGTTCTCTGGGTTCACGGATATAGGAAGGGGAAGGAGAGACCAAGGAGAAAATGTGGACCTTACCACACTCAAGAACCAGTCATAGCTCCCTATTACCTGGTTATGAAAGATAAGTAAGCCTAGCAATTTTTTTTCTACCTGCTTCCCCCAACTTTCTGCCCAACTTCCCTGAGTCCTTTGGCAGGTACAGATGCACACCCAGACAGCCTGTATGCTCCCACCATGTGCTGGCAACTGTCAACAATAAAATACTCCTCCCTACTTGGGCAGACAAGTCCCAATGCCTGCCCCTTTTGTATTCACCACTGCCTGTAGTGAACTTCTATTTCAGCACACTCCCCTCAAGGCCACTGTCCCCACTCTGAGTCCTTTAGAGCTGTTTCCCAAACTCTGGTGCATGAACAACTTGCAACAACATCCCTTAGGGAGAGGGGATCAAAATGCAAAGTCCTGGGCCAGGCTCTCTGGGGGAGGGAGGCCAAGAATCTGCGTTTTAATAAGCTTCTGTGGAATATTTATATGCAAGACAGCTTAATTACCCTGCTGCAAAACTTGGCTCCACTAAGTCTTTCAAAAAGCCTTTTGGCTCTTGCAACATATATGCCCCATTTCCCTTCCAGCTGCACTCAGAAATGCTCAGGACACAGCTGGGAAACTGGCTATCCTTTGTCTGGGAGCCTCAGCTGTCAGTCCATCCTTGCTTCATTCTTAGGCTCACTGTGCCCCTGTCAGTCATTGCTCTGTTGTGTAAATGCCTTTCCCGCTATTTCCTCCTTCGGTGGTATTACATTCTTTAGTTATAGAATGAAAGGCTTTGTCCTCCAAAGATCTGGGGGGATTTTCAGAATTAGGGGCAGAGGGAATAGTTTGAGAATTGCAAAGGCCCTTTTCAGCCCCTAAAATCAACAGATATATGTGTTGATTTTAGATTATAGATATGCTCTATTAGATCATTGCCTTGTACTTACTGAAGTTATTGTAAATGTGTCTCGATTTATACATTAGTCTACTCAGACTGCTGTAACAAAACACTATAGACAGGGTGGCTTAAACAACAAGACATTTTTTTACTCATAATTCTGGAGGTTGTAAGTCCAAGATCAAGGTATTGGCAGGTTTGGTTTCTCCTGAGGTCTCTCTCCTTGGCTTGCAGATATCCACCTTCTTGCTGTGTGCTCATATGGCTTTTCCTTTGTGCACAAGCATCTCTGGTGTGTCTTCTTTTTGTAAGGACACCAGTCCTATGAGGTTAGGACCCCATCCTTATGACCTCATTTAACCTTATTTATCTCTTTAAAACTCTGTCTCTAAACATAATCACATTGGTGTCAGGGCTCCAACATATGAATTGGGAGGACACAATTCCACCTGTCATATGTTATAATAACAAAAGACTGGAAAGAACTCAAGTGTTTAACGATGGGAGACTATGGCAAAAGCTATGACATTTACCATTGTAAGTTGGAGTGAGGGAGATTTCTATGGACCAGTAAGAAGCAATTTCTAGGATGTGTTGTTTAACGAAAAAAGCAAAGCAGACCAGAGTGTGTATATTATGCTACCCTTTAGCTAAGTAAAAGGGGGATGCTAATATGTATATGTATGGGTGTGTGCTTATATTTTAAAAAATCATAGAAATAAACAGCATACTTTTTTGAATGGTTACCTATAGGGTAGGGAGGGAATGATGTGAAAGAGACAGTAAGAGAAGCTATTCTTTGAACACACCTTGCTTTCAGGTTTGAATATGAAACCATCTAAAAGGCATTTTCATGATTAAAGAGCAAAAGTGAATAAATAAAAAGCCAATTCCCAAAACTGAAATTAATGAGCCCAACTTATATTTAGCTGGTATATAACTTATATAACCATACAGAGAAAAAATTTTTTAAGTAATGTTGAATCTTAGTAATTTAACATATAGCCTAAGGACAAAAAGAAATGCCAAAAAGAGATCTTAAATTGTTTTTGGAAACCTTACTGATATTATTATTCTGGGCCTGTTGTGTGTGTAATAAAAAAGAAATCAAATGTGTAATTATGCCTGAGTTCTCAAAGCTGAGATTCTCAGCATGATTGAAAGAAAATATAAATGTAAGACCAATGAAGTAAAAACTCTATGGTCTAGAATTTGAATTAGAAATAGCATATGAACTTATAATGTATCTCATCTTTTTAAAAATGTACATATTTCCTACTTTCTCCACTGAAAAAACCTAGAAATGTGAATTGTCCAGTATAATATGTGCCCCCCTAGATCTAGGTTGTAGTGACTAAATACCACTTCTCACTAAAAGGAACTAGGACTCTTTAAGGAACTGAATAATTCTATGTCTGACTTGAGAGATGTATACAATGAACCTGGATCATCCTCTTCTGCAGATCCACTCAGCTACCAAAAATTAATAGAATGTATCAAAAGGACTCAGAAACCCATTTCAATAACTTCCATTGGCCAAAGATGATATAATTCAAGCATCAAAATAGGCAATAACTACCATGAATTGAAATGAATCAAATATGTTGAAATCAATGGATCATAATACTAATATTAAACACACAAATACACCCATTGTTTACTTATAGAAGATGCAAAGGAAACAAATCATGATAACTGAGTCACTCTTTTGCAATCTAATAAATTAATGAATCTAGGCAATGATTATCAATAGCTGCCAACATCACCAAAAGAAAGATATGCAGACATCCTGTACCTCCTGATCTCAATTCCCACATAGGGAAATATAGGAAAAATATAGAAACAGGAATACATTAAATAATACCATGGCAATGAAAATAGTGATCAGACTGTTGGAAACTCTATAGTACAAACTATTTGGTCTCTTCCATAAAATATTACAAGAAAATAAAAAAATAAAGAAAGAGCTTATAAATCAAAACAGACTTAAGTGAAAAATTAATCAATCATAATATATGACCCCTATTTGGATTCTGATTTAAAAAACACACTGTTAAAATTTTTATATGGCAATTAGGAAAATGTAAACATACACTGAAAATTTGATTAAAGACACAGAACTGCCCCATGAAAGACAGATCCTAGGGGCAAGAAAGACAGACAGGGTGGAGTGTATTTTGAAGCTAGAGCTGACAGGACTTTAGTTGGATTGAATGTAGGAATGGAGCTACCTAGAATGGAGGTGGAAGATGGATCCAAGGTAGGCATTTTTCGAGATAAGTGACAACACGGTATGTTTGTGTTCTCAAGGGAATGGTCCAAAATTGATATGAAATTGCTAGTGTTAGAGAAAAAGAGAATAGAAGAAGCGAAGGTGTTAAGAAAGCAAGAGGAAGTGGGATCCAGGACCCAAGTGGGGGCTTAGCCTCACGCAGAGGGTGGAAGTTCTGTAGTTTATGGGGAAGGCAGAGCACGAGCTCCATGCTGGGGGATGGGAGAACCGGAAAGTTGTCACTGGTAATCTAGTAATGACAACACTCTAAGGTTCCTACCTGTGCTGGGCACTGTGCTTTTACCTGCAGTGTCTATGAAGCTCTCGCACAATTGCGCTGGACACCTGTAAGGTGTGCTTGCCAGCATCTCTTCCTCAACCAGCATCCCTGACTCCCTTTGGAGGAGCGACTTTACTCTCATCCACGTGAGTCAATGAGTCCCTAAGTGGGCACATGACCAAGCCTGGCCAGTCAGAGCTCACACCTCTCTGCACAGTGACAGCTGGGTTCAAGAGTGGGCCTTTATCCAAGCTGGGCCAATGAGCCCTCCATGGAATTGCGCTAAGCTGCCAGAGGGTCAGCCTGGAGCTGCTACCAGTTACCTTAGTGATCACTGGGGAATACACCTGAAGATAAAACTGGGAGGTAGGAGGGCATGCCTCATCCTTTCCATAACTGTAAGTAATAAACTGTTTCAAGGCATTTGTCTCTGTGTCTGTCATCTCACCATAACTGATTAAATCGAAACCCCAGAACATTCTAAAGCAGTGGAGAAAGGAAGGCAGGGCAGTCACAATTTATGAATAAATAGCTTGTGCAAACCTGGAGGGGTGACAGAGAGGTCTCCCTGCTCGTGTGGAGTGGGGGACAGCAAAGCATGTACAGGAAGTTGAGGCCAGAATGGAAAAGGCTTGGGTCCCAGAGAGAGGAGCCTGGGCTTCTTAGGCCCATTGGGGAGCCCCTGGAAGGAACCAGGCCTGCGGTGCTGCAGTCTGATTTCCCGATCACCCTGTCTAAGTCATTCCTCCCTACACTGTCCCCCTTGCCTTTCCCTCCTTCATTGTTCCTCTGATGACTTAAACTGCCTAACACACAATTACATTTTATTCACTCATCTTGTTTACCATTTATCCTCCCTCCTAGAATGTGAAGCCCACAAGGACAGGGATTTTTATACGCTTTGTCTTCTGTTGTATTCCTGTGCTTAGAATGGTGCCTCACACAGTGGGTGCTCGGCCAACATGTGTCAAATGAATGAAAAGAAGGTGCTAGAAATCTCAACCTGGCAGTCTTGTGGAGCCTAAATGTGGGTGGCCTAGGGAGGCAAAGCACCTGGGGGAATAGGACGGTCCTCTCTGTCATGGGGTTAGGCAGATTATGTCACTCTGAGGGGAGACACGCCCTGTGAACCCAACTTCATTATGGCCACAGCCATAGAGCTTTCTTTTTAAAGCATCATTTTGCTTAATTCCTCCCAGTCCACAGGAATAGCTTTCAGCTAGGAAAATCTCAGGCAAAGTAAATTGGATGATGAAGTTAAGTTTCAAAAAGAATGCCCTTGGGCCTCTTCCTAGTGTCCCCAGTTCAGGGCCAGGCCCCTCCAAAGAGCCTCATTCTAGGACCCCTACCTTTAGATGGGGAAATTGCAGCTCGACAATGCAAGGACTTGATGGGAGCCACACAGTGAGGAAAGAGGCCCCCTGGAACCACAGGCATGGTCCTGAGTCTGCTTCTCCCCTCCTCGCCTGGACATCAGATACCTGGCCTCTACGCCATCCCTGTTGACCAGCTGAATGACTACATACAAAGCACCACCCTCCCTAGGCATTGCCCTCCGTGGAAAATTACAAAGTGGCACTAGCTCCTTCTCCAGGCCTGTCAAATCTTAAGCAAAAGCAATCAGAATACGACATCCACATTAGTGCAGAGGGCACACAGCTTGTGCTGGGCTGCCATGTAGGCTCTGGGTGACCTTGAGCCTTGGTCTTCTCATTTGCTTAAAGCGGCAATAAAACCAATTTTGTAAGATTGTTGTGGTAGTTAAATATGAGACAGAATGTAACATAGCTATTACAGTGCCTGACACAGCAGTAAGTGGTGACTTTAATAATTATTATTTATGTATTTATTATTATTATTGCAGGTAATGGCATGAACAAGTGCAAAGGCCAGAAACTGAAGACTCTTAAGAACATTTCTCTCTAAATCCACTTTTAACATTGGGCCCCCACAACCCCAGAACACCTCCCCGCTGGTTAGGTCCCCCTAAATTTTTTTCCACAGAAGGTTCTGAGAGCTGACTCTGGGAATCTTGTTTAGCTTAGTTTCTAAAAGAAATAATTCCCTTTGTTGTTCAAATAAACTTGCCTGGTTTGGTGATGGGACAGAAGGGAGGGGTGGGTGGCAGAGAGAGAAAATGTGAGAAACAGAAATGACAGAGAAAAGGTTGCAGAGAGACAGAAAAAGTCAAAGAGGGAAGAAGAGCAGGGGGCAAGAAAGATGCAGAGTGGGTGGCAGAGGGCAGCCGGGAGGGCAAAAACGAAGGAGAGAAAAAAGACAGAGAGGCAGAGAGATGGACTCCAGACGGACCCGAAGACGCAGAGGGAGGGGTGAGGCCAGAAATGTGGGCCAGCAAGCCTGGGCAGGTCTCCGCTTCACACCAGGCCAGTTTAGTCCAGCCTGGCCCTAAGGGACCTGTCCTCTATCAGAGCTGTCCATCTATGGCCAGGTGAGTGGAAGGGAAATGAGCCTTGAACATGTTATTCTGGGTAGGAACAAACACTCTTTCAAGCAGCCTGTTCTCTGAGAGTGGCACGGGGTGTGGGGCAGAAGGGCAGGGTCTGCCCAACACCCAGGGTGGAGCTCTGCCATGATTAGGTCCCCACGACTAGGGCCGGGTCCCCAGCCCAGGGGATCCTCTGTCATCAAAGCTGTAGAGAGTCAGGCCCAAGGTGGGGTAAAAAATGTGGCCTGGTCAATGCTGGGCATGAGTATACACCCGGACCCAGCAGGACCGGGCTGGAGGGTAAGGTGACAGCACCCCAACCCCAGTGCCCAACTGTGGACCCAGGCCCTTTAGCCCATCACTCTGACTCCAGGACAAGACTTTTGTCCTTGTTTTGCCAGGGCTGTGTCTGTACAGAATCACTGAAGAAAATACTTCAGTCCGAAAATAAACGTGGGCACTTCTCTCTTGAGCACCATTAAAGACATTTTGACAAACAGCCTCGAAGCCCTCATTCTCTGTTTTATAGCTTTTCCAGGCCTTCCCCAAGTATTCCGCAAATTTCTCAAAGATTTGTCTTCTCAAGGTCACCTCTGGCTCCAAATACCTGCTCCCACTGTATCAGTTCTCTTTTGTGATCATCTATGTCCCATTTCCTCTTCCAGGAGAGACACAAAGATCCCAAGTTCAGGTTCAGCTCACCTCAAACCAAACAGGAGCCAGCTCTCTGAAATGGCTTCCTGTACCAAAGATTCTGTAGGTGGGAGGAGGGCCGAACAGCCCAGAGCATTTGCCAACACTAGATCCGTTCTTAAGTAACGCACCAGACCCTTCACCAGGGATATTCCTCCAGCTCATCATCCCACGTTGGCCTCAGGCTCAAGCTACTGGCCCCTCTCCTCCCTCCCTCATTCCATCTGCCCTCTCCACTTTCCTCCTCGAACCTCCAGGAAGTTCTAATTTTTCTTTGTTCTCTGGGGGTTCAGCTCCCCTGAATTCCTCTCTCAACCTCCTTCCAGACCCTGTGGTCTCAGCCCAGCAAGAGACTTTCTTTAATGCCATCCAATCTCTCAGAAAAGAAGCTAGGTTTTAAATAGCAACTTCCTGTTCCCCCGCCCCACCCCACCCCCACCCAGCCACACACACACACAGAATCCAAATATGACTGGCGAGTCTGCAGACCTGACTCCATAATAGGGCAGGTAGCTCAGAGAAGGTGACCCTGAGGCAGGAGCCTGCCTGCTCACCTCAATTCCCAGTCAGAGTTGGCCCACCTGTAATGGCGTTAAGAAAACGCCTATAAGCAGCCTTCAGCCGGCACAGCCCCGTCCCTCACCTGTGGCCTTCAGTCTTGCGGTCCTCTGTCCTTCCTCAGCCAAAGCAGAATCTCTAAAATACAAGCCATATCTGTCTCTCACATGTGACCTTCGGTAGCTCTCCAGTGTCCTCAGGTTAGGTTCAAATGCCTTGCATGGCTGGTGAAGCCCTTCAAGAATGAGTGCCTGCCCACGTCTCCAGCACGGGTGCTGCAGCCCCAGGGTCGACCTGGACCACTCCACTTCCCTAATGTGCCCCAATTTTACAAAACCTGAAGCTTTCACAGTTGTGCTTCCCTTTGCCAGGGGCACCATTTTTCCGTCTCTTTCACCTGCTTCCGCCCACTTACACAGGTGCTACCTGCTGGAGAACTCCCCTGCCCAGCATCCCACCCTGGATTCCTCTCCCCTTCTCCTCCCCCTTCTCCTCACCACCCCCGCCCCCGCCCCAGACTCTTTTCCATTTATTCTGACTAGCTCAGGTGGCAAAGTGCAGGGACCCGCCACTGGCACCCAAAAGTTTTAGAGGGGCTCATGGAATCTTACAGGGTCACATTTCATTTCTAATAATCAAGAAGTTGAAACCAAACATGTTTTACATAATTCCTTTTCCCAGACTCTTTATTTTCTCTGTATTTCCCTTTATATTTTGGGAGTCTGCATGGGGGCAAAACTGCTTGGGTTGAATCTGATCGTGACTCTTCCCAGGGGAAAGGCTTCAGGCAAATTCTTCAGCTTCTTAATCTCTTCTGGGTCTCAGTCTCCTCCCATGTAAAAAGAGAAGCTGTTCTCTCAGGTGCTTTGAGGTTGGAGAAATGTGTGGAGCATCCAGCATTGTGCCCTAATGAGGTGCTCGATGGATGGAAGCCTGATCAACTGTCTTGACTTTGATAACAATAACCATGAAACGGCTTTGTCCTGGCTGCCATCTAATGTAAACAAAAGTACAATGTAGGGCATTAGAATTTGCCATTTGGAGAGAACTACCTGTACTCTATGTGAGGCTCCCTGGAGGGACCAGGAAGGAAGGAAAAAAGAATGGGGAGAAGGAGGCTGTTTGGGGTTTTTTGTTTGTTTGTTTCAAAAGGTAAAAGATGCCACAAAACCATCAGCTGGAACTCAGGGACTAAGCAGGAGGGTCTGGAACAATCAGCTTTTCAAAAATCGGGGAAGGCAGGTGTGAGCTGCCAGCAGCCCACTGCATATCTGCCCGAGGCCTCCCTAGTTTCTCCCTGAAAGTGGCCCTGCCTCCTCTCCTGCTACTTCCAGGCCCAAGCCATGTCTGGAGTTCCCACCTGGCTTCTCTGGGGACTTCCTGCCCTGGCCCAGATGGGCTGCTTCCCGCCACCCACTCCTCCTCCCTCGCCCACACATACTCCCTCATTCAACCTGCTAGGACACACGCTTAGAGAAGACCAAGCCCATCCTCAGGGTGCCCGCCCCATGGGAGGAGATGGCCCTGGAAGCTGACACTGGGGAAAGCACCCGACATACCCATGTCCAAGGTGAAAAGGGAGGGCCTGCAGAGACACCTAAGCCAGTGCAGAGAGGAGATTTCCCTCTACATTTAGCTGAGACTTAGGACAGTCAGCATTTCATTCTACAAGGTGAACTGAGTGGGAGGAACAGAGGGTGGAGGAGGCAGCCAGGCAGACACAGAGGAGGGACAGTGCTGATGGACAATGGGAGAGTCCAACGTCCCTGGAAAGTAAAGACAGGTGGGGGTAGGGTAAAGTAGGGTGTGAGGGGAGGGCTGGGCCCCCTCCACAGGGTGTGGGGGGCTGTGTCAGAACTTGGGAGTCTCTCCTGGAAACAGGGGGGCCTGTACTGATAAAAGCAAGGGGTGGGACTCCCTTACACTTTCTTTTTAGAAGAGTACTTTCCTTTTGGCCACCAAGCATGGAGGATCAATTTGAGAAGGATAGGTTCGTTCAACAAGCATTTAGGTCCTGCTCATGCTAGACTCCGTGCCAGGCACTGGGGACACCAAAATGAATACTTCCCTGGATGTTTTCTGCTCTTAAAAGACAGCATTAACAATTTCATCTACACTTGATCCCAGTGCCCAGTGGCATTTTCTCTACTCAGTCTGATATACCTAGCCAACTCTCACAATTTACTGGGGAAAATGAGCATGTCAACGAATGTAGTACAGTGAAAGGGATTTTCTGATAGAATGTGCCAAGGGAGGTGGGTGCCAAGGAGCAAGTCCAGGGAAGATGTCACTGACTCAACCAAAAAGGGGGTCAATCAAAATGAAACAGGTTATCAGGCAACATCCTGTGAGTCTCTACTATGCTGTGAATCCAAAGCAAAATCCCTGTCTCGAAAGAATTTCTGCTCTAGCCAGAAATATATGTAGCATACTCCTTTATTCATAGTTATATGTAATATGTAATTTTTGTTTTTAATTAAATTCATATAATTTTAAACTGTGTATTTCTATTTACGTAAAACATTAGGAAATGCAAACTAAAATGTAGAGACAGAAAATAGATTATTGGTTGCCCAGGGCCAGGGATGGGCAGGGAGAGATTTTAAAGGGGCCTGAGAAAACTATTGGGAGGATGGGTGTGCTCATTGTCCTGATTATGGTGATGATTTTATGGGTGTCTACCTATGTCAGGCAAGGCTGGGGGGTTGTGAGATGGGAAAGGACACACAGAAAGCTTCTGGGACACGGGAACGTGTTCTTCCTCAACTTGGGTGCGGCTTCACCCAATGTTGTCTTTGTTACAACTCATTAAGCTGAATATGACTCTTTTTATGTTTTATCTACTTTTTTGTGATAATTATATTTTACGTTTTTAACAGTTTTATTGAGATGTAATTCATATACCATAGATGTGCCATTTAAAGTGCACATATTAATGGCACACAGTAAGCCATTGGGCTTTTAGTATAGTCATAATACGTGCAACTATCACCACAGCCAACTTTTAGAACAGTTTCATCATCTCAAAAAGAACCTCTTACTCAGTGATCCACCACCATCTCCCCACCCCCAGCCCACTCCAGCCCTAAGCAACTACTGATCTACTTTCTGTCTCTATAGATTTCTCTGTTCTGGACATTTACATGAATGGAATTATCTAACATGTGATATTGGGGGATTACCATCTTTCACTTAGCATAATGTGTTCAAGGCCCATCCATGTTTTAGCATATATCAGTACTTTATTCCTTTTCATGGCTGAACAATATTTCACTGCATTGTTATAAGAGTGTTTGTTCACCAGTTGATGAATATTTGGGTTGTTTCTGTCTTTTGACTATTGTGAAAAATCCTGCTATAAATACTCATGTACAGTTTTTTTTTTAATGAAAATATGTTTTCATTTCTCTTAGGTATATACCTAGGAGTAGAATTGCTGAGTTGTATGGTAACTCTATGTTTAATTGTTTGAGGAACTGATAGACTATTTTCCAAAACAGATGCACCATTTTACATTCCCACCAGTAATGTCATAGGGCCCCAGTTTCTCCACATCCTTGTCAACTTTTGTTATCATCTGACTTCTTGAGTCCATCCATCCTAGAGGTTGTCAGATGGAATCTCGTTGTGGCTTTAATGTGTATTTCCCTGATGACTAATGATGTTGAACATCCTTTTAAATGTTTATTGTCCATTTGTATATCTTCCTTGGCCAAATGTCTATTCAGATCCTTAGTTTATTTTTGTAATTGGGTTATTTGTCTTTTTATCAGTGAGTCATAATAGTTTTTTATGTATTCTGGATACAATCACTTACCAGATCTGTGTTTTGCAAATATTTTCTCTCATTTTATAGGTTGTCTTTTCACTGTTTTAATTATGTCCTTTGAAGCACAATTTTTTTTCACTTTTATGTTTAATCTATTTACCTTTTTCTTTTATTGCTTGTGCTTTTGATGTCATATTCAGAATCTTCTGCCAAATCTAAGATTACAAAGTATTACTCTTATGTTTTCTTCTAATAGTTTTTATAACTTTAGCTCTTACATTTAGGTCATTGATCTATTTTGAGTTACTTTTTGTGTATGATGTGAAGTTTAGGTCCAACTTCATTCTTTTGCATGTGGATATCATTTATCCCAGCATCATTTGTTAAAAAGACTTTTTTTTCCTCCATTGGATTATCTTAGCACTAGTGTAAACATCAGTTGATGTTAGATGTGTAGGTATATTTCTAGAGTCTCAATTCTATTCTATGCTCTATATGTTTCTCCTTGTGCCAGTACACAATATCTTGATAACCATTACTTGGTAATTAACTTGTGAAATAAAAAAGTTGAGGCCTCTTACTTTGTTCTTTTTTTCAAGATTGTTTGGCTATTCTGAGTCCCTTGAATTTCCATATGAATATTAGAAGTAGCTTGTCAATTTCTACAAAGAAGTCAGATAGGATTCTAGTGGGGATGTATTGAATCTGTAGATCAGTTTGGCAAGTACTGCCATCTTAGCCATATTAAGTCTTTCAATTAATGAATGAGGGATGTTTTATTTAGGTCTTCTTAAATTTATTTCAATAGTTTTGTAGTTTTTAGTATTAGTTTTTTACTTATTTTGTTAAATTTATTCCTAAGTATTTTATTATTTTTGATTCTATTATAAATGGAATTGTTTTCTTAATTTCATTTTCAGATTGCTTATTGCAATCACATAAAAATACAATTGAATGTTGTATATAGATCTGGCATTTTACAATTTTGCTAAACTTGTTTATTAGTTCTAATAGTTTTTTCATAGATTCCTTAGGATCTTCTGTTTACAAGAGCATGTCATGTGTTAATATAGATAATCTTATTTCTTCCTTTCCAATATGGATGCCTTTTATTTGTTTTGTATTGCCTGATTACCCTGGCTAGAACCTCCAGTATAATGTTAAGTAGAAGTAGTAAGAGCAAACATCTTTGTTTTGTTTCTGATCTTAGAAGAAATGCATCCACTTCTAACCATCAAGTATGATGCTAGCTGTTTTTTTACAAATGTCCTTTATCATGTTGAGAAAATTCCCTTTTATTTCTACTTTGTTATGTGTTTTTATCATGAAAAGATACTAGATTTTGTCAAATGTTTATGTTTTTTCTGTATCTATTAAGAAGATCATGCGATGTTTGCTTTTTTATTATTGATATGATATTACATTAATTGGTTTTCAGATATTGAACCAACCTTGTATTCATGAATAAATCTCACATATATTTCCTTTTATGTGTTGCTAGATTGTTTGCTAGTATTTTCTTAAGGATTTTGCATCTATATTAATAAAAAGTATATTTCTGTAGTTTCATTTTGTGATGTCTTTGTATTGTTTTAGTATCAGGATAATACTGGCCTTTTAAAATGAGTTGGGAAGTATTCCCTCCTCATCTATTTTTTGCAAGAGATTGTAATGAATTGGTATTGATTCTTCTTTAAATGTTTGGTAAATTCAGTGGAGAAGCCATCTGGTTCTAGGCCTTTCTTTGTGGTTAGCTGCTTATTATTATTATTATTATTATTATTATTTCAATCTTTTAAACTTGTTATAGTTCATTAAGATTGTCTAGTTCTACTTCAGTGAGTTTCAGTAGTTTGTGTCTTTCTAAAACTTTGCCAGTTTCATCTAAGTTACTCAATTTTTGGCATACTATTGCCCACAGTATTCTTTTATAATCATTTTTATTTTTGTGCAGTCAATAGTAATATTTCCTCTTTCATTTCTGATTTCTGTAATTTGAGCCTTTTTTTCCCTTGTTCAATCTAGCAAAAGATTTGTCAATTTTGTTGCTCTTTTCAAAGACCAGCTTTCAGTTTGATTACCTTCTCTGTTGTTTTTCTAGTCTCTATTTTATTAATTTTTACTCTAGTCTTATTTCCTTTTTCTGTTTGCATTAGATTTAATTTGCTCTTCTTTTTCCAATGTTGTAAGGTAGAAAGTCATTAATTTTAAATATTTCTTTTTTTAATGTAGATATCAACAACTATAAATTTCCCTCTAACCACTGCTTTAGTTATATTCCATAAATTTGGTACATTGTTTCTTTGTTTACATTCATCTCAAAGTATTTTCTGATTTCACTTTTGATTTCCTTTTTGACCAATAATTATTTAAGAATATGTTATTTAATTTCCACATATCTGTGAGTTTCTCAATTTTTTTCCTGTTATTGATTTCTAATTTTATTCCATTGTGATCAGATAACAACTTTGTATTATTTCTCTCTATATGAATTTACTGGAGTTTGTTTTATGGCCTGTCATACGGTCTGTCTTGGAAAATCTTCCATGTGTACTTGAGAAGAATCTATACTCTATTGTTGTTGAACAAAATGTTCTATAGATATCTATTAGGTTTAGTTGATTTATTGTGTTGTTTAAGTCTTCTATTGTTGATTTTCTGTCTAGGTGTTCTCTTCATTATTGAAAGTTGAATATTGAAGTCTGCAACAAATATGGTTAAATTGTTTATTTCTTTATTTCTGTCAGTTTTTGATTAGTGTTTTAGTGCTCTGTTACTAGGTACATATATATTTATAATTTTTATATCTTCTCGGTAGATTGACACTTCTATCATCTAAATTTTCTTTGTTTTGAATTCTATTTTATCTGATACAGTGTAGTTACTCCAGCTTTCTTGTGGTTGCTGTTTGCATGATATGTTTTTGATCCTTTTCCTTTCAATTCATATCTATCTTTGAATATAACACGTTTCTTATAGACAGCATATAGTTTGATCATGCTTTTTATCCATTCTGACAGTCTCTGATCTTTTATTGGATTATTAAATCCATTCACATTTAATCTTAGTATTGATATATTTGGATTTATTTCCCATTGTACTTTTTGTTTTCTATATCTCTCATGTCATGTTTGTCTCCTCTATTCCTCCTTTATAGCTCTCTTTTATGTTAAGTATTTTCTAGTGTAACACTTTGATTTCTTTAATGACTTTTCACTATTTTTAAGGGTTATTTTTTCCAGTGGTTGTTTCACAGTTTATCACATATGTCTTAACTTATCCAAAGTAGCTTACAATTTATCTTAGCTTAATTCCAGTAATATGTAGAAAAATTACTTTGATATAGTTCTATTTTCTTTCTGCCATTTCATGGTGTCATTGTTATACATACTATAACTATTATGTTACTAAGCCAACAATATATTGTTAAAATTATTAGTTTCCTATCTGTAGTCATTTTCTTAGCCAACTGCAGCTTTTCAAATGCTTTCAAATGTTCCCATCCACCTCTTTTGTGTTGTTCTTGACAAATACATTACATTACTATATGTCATAGGCCCAAAATACATTGTATAATATTGTTTTATATAATTGTTTTTAAAATCTATTAGGAGAAAGGAAAACATCTGCATTTTTTACTGTTTTTTAATTACCTTTACTGGTGTTCTTTCTCAGTGTGTAGATTCATATTATCATTTTGAATCACTTGCTTTCAACCTGAAGAACTCCCTTTATTATTTCTTGCAAGTTAGATCTGACAGCAACAAGTTCTCTAAGTTTTCGTTCATCTTGGAAAGTATTTTGCCTTCATTTTTGAAAGATAGATTTCCGTGGCCATAGGATTCCTAGTTGACAATTATTTTTCTTTGAGCACTTTGAATATGTTATTCTACTGCATTTTGCCTCCATTTTTCCTGCTGAGAAGTTAGCTATTAATCTTGTTGGGGGTCTTTTGTAAGTAGTGAGTCATATTTCTCTGTTTACTTTCAAGATTTTTCTCCTTGTGTTAGCTTTTGACATTTTTAAAAATTATCATTTGTCTGTATATATCTTTGTATTTATCCCACACGGAGTTCACTGAGCTCCCTGGGTGTGTATGTTGTTGTTCTTCAATAAATTTGAGAAATTTTCAAGATTATTTCTTCAAATACTTTTTCTTCTTCTTTCTTTCTCATCTCTATTTCCAGTATTCCCGTTACACATATTTTGAGGTGTTTAATTGTGTCTCAGATTTCTCTGACTCTCCCTTCACTTTTCTTCATTCTTTGAACTCTGTTTTTCAATTTGCATAATCTCTATTTATCTATTTTCAAGTCTGCACATTCTTCTGACAGTTAAAATCTACAGTTGAGCCACTATAGTGAATTTTTAATTTGTTATTGTACTTCCAATTCCACAATTTCCATTTAGTTCCTTTTAATAATTTCTATCTCTTTATGGATAATCCCTATTTGATGCAACATTGTCATTTTACATTATTTCTTTAATCAGGGTTTCCTTTAGTTCTGTGAAGATGTTTATAATTACTACTTTAAAGGCTTTTTCTGATAAATCTGACATCTGGTCTCTCTCATGAGTAGTTTCTGTTGCCTGCTTATTTCCCAGTGTATGGGCCATGCTTTCCTGTTCCTTTGTATGCCTTGTAATTTTTTTTGTTGGAAACTGGACATTTCAGATAATGTATTACAGCAATTCTGGATACTGCTTCCTGTGCCCCCGCCCACCAGTTTGTTATTGTTATTTCTTTGTTTATTTGTTTAATGACAGACTGGGTTATTTTAGTGAAGTCTATTACCCTCCCACAGTGTTCAGCCTTTGGTATTGTTCCTTAGGGAGATACAGCTTTGGGTATGGCCACAACCACTATGGGATGACCACGGTTTTGATGAGGCTCTCTTCCTCTCTTTCCCTGACCACACCCAGCTTTTAAACTCCATTAATCACTCTGTTGTTTTCAATAATACCCTGGAGGCATAAATTGCTCTATAAGTTAGTCCCATCATTGAAGAAATAGTTTCTGAGGTCGGTGTTTGATTTTTGTTCTGATTCCAGAAGGACCCCTCCAGCATATCCCCTGCTTCTCTCCTGCAAACTAGCCAGCTTACAGTTTGGCTTGTGTCTTGAATCTCCTTCCAATTAATTGCCTTTCTACCACAACCTCCACTGTTCTGAAAAGCACCATTAGGCTCAGACTTCTTCATTCTCTGTTGCAAATGAAGTCAGTTTCTCTCAGAAGAGATAACGCACTATTTATTTTATGGCTTTTTTCTCCCCCCAGACAAAAACCATGGAGCCAGGGCTGTGGAGCTATGAGCAGGGACAATGGAAAGTTTCTCTCTGAGTGGCACCCCGACACTAGTAGCTGAGTGCTTTGTGAGTGTAAGTAGGGAAACAACTAGGGTCCCCTCAGCTTACCTCTCATAGTGTAGATTTCCACCTCACAAGCTAGGGCAGTCAAAGACCCAGTATTCTTGGCATACCATGCCCAATGTAGAGCCTCTATTCCGTAAGTAGGAGAAAAGTAGCCCCCAACTCTCAATCGCACTCACCCTCACCCAGAGCTGGGAAGAGAGGGAGCTCTACGTATGTTCTTGGCTGCAAAAGTCTGGAGTGGAGTCTTCACCTCACTGATCTGGAATAGGGGAGAGAGAGCAATCTTGATTCAAACACCACAGATTCTAATCTTTCTTATGGAGTTTTCATACATGTTTGTACAAGAGAGGTTTAGGTTGCAATATACATACTCCCTTATTTGACTTTATAAATTATATGTCCTTTTAACTTTCTCTTAGAAAATGAGATTAATTTTTATTTCTTTCACAGGCTCATCTTTATTCTAATTGCTTTTAAAAGATAAAACAAACAAACAAACAAAAACTACAATTAAATTAGATCTCTGTAAGCCATATTGGTGGCCCATACACCATGAAATTGCCCTCTGCCTTTTTGCTATGGTGGTGTTAGGTTTATAGCAACATTTGGGTGGGTGGCTATTGGAAATATTGCATTACTTATTTTTATTTTTATTTTATTTTTATTTTATTTTGTTTTGTTTTGTTTCATTTTATTTCATTTCACTTCATTTTATTTTATTTTATTTTATTTTATTTTTTTATTTTATTTTATTTTATTTTATATTTTATTTTATTTATAAAGCTTTGCTGTTCCCTGTAATCATTAGGTATAGTATCTTTATCATTCCCTTATACATTATTATATTCATTTTATGCATTAATCCTGTCTCAGGTGGTTCATTTCTTTTACATAGGTGGTAAATTTCCTTTTTGCCTTCCACAGCTTATCCAGAAATCTTTGTTTTTAGTTGTTTCGAAATGCTTTATACTGGTATGCAACATATGGTGGAGAACCCATATATTAATTCTTTCTTCTTCCTTCCTTCCTGGTGTGCCAAAATTCTGTATTTTATTATTTACTTTCCATTTCAGAAACTTCCTTTGGTCATTGCTTTAGCATAGATCTACAAGTGACAAATTATCTTACTTTTCCTTGATCTGAGAATGTCTTAATTTCCCTCTTCATTCTTGAAAGATATTTTCACTGAATGTGTAATTCTAAGCCTGCAGCTCTTTTCTTTCAGTACTTGAAAAATGTTATGTCACTTCCTTCTGGCCTCCATGGTTTCTGATGAGAAAGTCAATATTATTTGAATTATTTTTCTCTTATAAATATAGTGTTATTTCCTTCTCACTGCTTTCAGGTGTTTTTTTTTTTTTTAATTTTTAGTTTTCTTTAGTTTGATCATGATATATCTCGACATGGAATTCTTTGGATTGATCCTTTTGGATTCATTTAGCTTCTTGAATTGGCATATTTATGTATTTTACCAAATTTGGGAGAATTTCAGCCACTTTTTTTTATCATTATTTTTTTTGTCAGCCCTATATTTCTTCTCCACTTCTTTGGAACTCTGATCACATGAACATTAGGTCTTTGGTTACAGCTTCCCTATGGCTGTTTATTTATGTATTTTTTCACTCTCTGTTGTTCAAACTGAGTGATTTCTGTTGCTCTGTCTTCAGGCTCATTGGTCCTTTTCTCTCTCCTTTCTATTCAGTTGTTTAATTCATCCAGTGAATTTTTCATTTAGTTATTTTATCTTTTGCCTCTAAAATTACCATTTGGTTCTTTTTTATATTATTCTATTTCTATGCTAAAATTTTTTCTTTGCTTTCTTTTTTTGTTTCAAATATGTTTATAATTGTTTATTTGTTTCAAATATGTTTATAATTGTTTATTGAAGCAGTTTTATGATGGCTGTTTTTAAAAATTCTCTTCATATAATTTTCGACGACTCTGTCATCTCAATTTTGGTGTCTGTGGATCATCTTTTCTCATTCAGGGTGAGATTTTTGCTGGGTTTTAGAATAAAAAATGATGTTTTATTGTTCCCTCAACATTTTGGACATTATGCTATGAGACACTTATTCTTATTTAAATTTTCTTTTTTAGCAGACCTCCTCAACCAGTGCTCTCAGGGAGAAAAGTGTTGGGGGAAGTGTGCCGCCTCGTTACTACTAGGTGGGGATAAAAGTCCAGTTTTCCCACTTGGTCTCTATTGGCATCATGGAGAGGAGGGGTACCATTTTTCTCTAAATGAGAGTAGACACTCCAGTTCTGAGACTACCCTGGCAGGGGGGAGAGGGGAAAATCATTACTGCTCCTCATGTAGTCTGCAGTGACACTGCAGGGGTGGACCTCCAAGAAGAGGTGAATGTGCCAGCACCTACTTGGGAACGGAGAAGAACCATTTTTTCTCTGATATTTGACTGGAGTTGGGCGGTTATTGTTTAAAAGTTTTCTCTCATGTGAGGCTGCCCCTTCCCGGTCCTTGGGCTAGAAAGAACAGGCTTTTGTCGGGGGCTTTTTTTGGTCTGTACTTCTTGGCATTTTGGGTTGCTGGTCCTGCCAATACCCAGCCCAGGGTATATTAAGCAAACAAACGACATACCCAAGGACTCATCACTATTCAAGGTACCTAGCCAGTTTACCTTTTTCTTTCTACCTTTCAGAGTCTTCTTTGGTTTGTTTTATGTATACTGCCCAGAGTTTTTATCTGTACTCAGTGATAGGAGTAAGAAGAAGTACCTACCTAGGCATGTATTTTACATGCAAGACAATACCTTTCTTGAGGGAGAGAGAGCTCACACTGGCTTGGGTATAAAACCCCACTTAGGCACTGATGCTATTTTGGCTACATTCCCTTAGCTCTAAGCCTGTTACTTCCTTTATAAAATGGAAATAACAGAATATTATTTATGGAGTTGTTGTAAGAAATAAAAAGGTATGTGATGTTTCTGGCAGGTAATTTCCATTTGATATATGTCAGCTATTATTATCATGGTTAAAGAACTCCAGAATAAATGAAAGGTCTCCAGTGTAAATATTTTAGACACCATGAGAAGTATGTGTGTGGGTGGGGGTAATATTTTCTGGTTGGAGAGACTTAAAGTATATCTTGCATATAACTGCTAACTACAAGTAGACCCTATTCCTCTGCTATTACTCCCCACCCCACCCTCCATAAAGCCTTGAACCAGCCAGTTTCATTACACATATAACAAGGTTATATTGTCCTTATTTTTTCCACAATACATATTTAAAATGCTTAAAATATCCTATGCCAAAGGAACATTCTAATCTCATAGCTCACAGCCAAGCACACATACAAGGGCATGTAAAAAGGACTTCTTCAAGCTAAGGGTAAACATTAATGGAACACAGTTCTTTGCTAATCATGGATTAAAGGGTGGGGGAGAGGATTAGCATAGAAATAAGATTTCTTTGTCTTTATGATCACATTAATGTCACTTTTTCCATTCACTTTACTTCAGTGAGCTGTAAGGTTCCTGGGTAAGCAGTTCTGACTAAACAGTTAATCTGAGAGTTTAACTGTCAATAGCCTGTGTCATTTGGAGTCTGTGTCATTTGCCCTTAAGGAGATTGAATAATTCAGTCATATCCACAAGTCTAGGGATGGCAAATAGCTTTCATCTCGCGATGCCAACTCCCATTGATTTGAAACAGCTGCTTGAAGTTTACTGAAACAGATTCTGTGGCCTATGCAGGCCTCGTTAGGAAAGAGAGCTATAATTGATTAGCCATGTCTGCAATGGACTGATCAATGGAGGTGTGCCATGTGTGCCAGGTATTTGCCATCTCTACATAGAACAGAGCAGGGGTTGGCCAGTTTCTCTATTAAAAGACAAATGGTAAAGTAAAAAAATTAGATTTGTTGGTTAAATGCAACCTCTGTCACATTTTCTTCTTCCTCCTCCTCTTTTCCTTCCTTTTCTTCTTCTAACATTCATTTAAAAATGTAAAAACCGTTCTAAACTTGTAGGTCACACAAAAACAGACCCCGTATTAGATTTGGCCCCCTGGCTATAGTTTACCACTCTCTACACAAGATGCTCAAACATTGTATTGTGATTAATTGCCCTCACCTATACAAATATAACTGTCTTTCTGCCATATATTCTGGTCAGAATTGCTTTTCCTATAAATATGTAATTCAATGAAAACAATATAAATGTCTAATATCTAGTCTGTTTTTCATAGGAAGCATTGTTTCAAAAAGTAATATAAATATTAAGAAACTCATGTGAAAAAGAAAAAGATAAAATTATAGAGCAAGTTTTAAAAAAATGTAGCACTCCTACACAGATATCATTCAGTTAATCCACATTTTCATCAATTTCTCTATTTAGGAATTTTGTACGTATCTTTTATTGATGCAAAAAATGCTATACTTCTCTGTTCATTCTTGCATGGGCTTGTCCACAGTGGACCGTAGTTGGCTTCTATCTGTTTTGGTTACAACTCCTTTGGCATCTAACTTGCAACAATTTACTGACATAAGATGCCATTTGAAAAGCCCCATTTAACTCAAAGATGTTTTTTATTTCTCCTAACATCTTCCAAAAGAAGCCTTCTTTCTGTTTTCTTTTCACTCATAATTAGAACAGAAAAAAAATTATATGGTTTGGGGATACCCCACAATTTACAATTCTCCAAAGCTCTCACTTTCCAATCACCATAATGAAAATAATATAAATATAGAACTGATATTTAAATAAATAATTTCTCCTCTAAGCGAATTCCTGGATATAGAGTGAATCCATTCTTTCCTCTCTGAGCTGCTTCCTGTTCATCCTTAACTTTGTTTTGTGATAAAACTGAGCTACAGAGAAAGATATCTCTGGGTGAGTTCTCTCCAAGTAGTGTTATTTACTCCTACCCCACAAAAAAACTTCTGCCCCAAACTTTAGATCAACCTCTTTTGCTTTCAATCTCAAACTATAACTATGACTTTCCAATTTTCTTAAACATGTGAGTTCTGGAAAGTGGAGCCAAATCACAGAGTCCTTTGAATGTACAATGAGGAGAGTATACTTTAGCTAAGGGCAGTGGGAACCTACAAAATTTTTGTTAAAAAACAACTGTTTGAAACCACCACCACCAACAACAACTATTTGAGATTTAGTCAGTCTACAATAAACTGTACATATTTTCAATGAAAATTATACATTTTGACATATGTATATACTCAGAAACCATCACCAACTAAATAAATGAACATGTCATCAACCACATAAGTTTCCATCTGTCCCTTTGCAGCTCCTCCTTTTTGTTCCTCCCCTTCCATGTCAACCTCTGATCTGATACCTGTCTCTCTAGCTTAGTTTGTATTTTTTTAAGTTTTATCTACATATAATTCAGTATGGATACACTTTTTCTGCTTTTTTTCATTTAACATAATTAATTTGAAGTTCATCTGTATTTCTGTATTGTAGCATGTATCAATAGTTGTGGGGTTTTTTGCTGAGTAGTATTTCATTATATCAATATACCACATTTATTTATCTATTCTGTATTTTGCCAATAATCAAAACTTTATTAAAAATGATATTAAAATAGGAGGTCACTGTTGTATATCTTACGAAATTAAACACAATTACACATCCTTGGTAGAATAACTAGAATTACTGAACTGATAAGGATTTCTGTGGTAAAACACAAATTCCAGAAGTTGTGTGGATCTTTAGTGTTGCTTTCTTCTAAATGATTACTCTTCCGTGAGCCTGGCTTTTCCTCCTGTTGGGTAGCATGACACTACTGAACATCTTACATGAAGAACCACTGTCTGAGCATGGCTGAAAACCATTGTGATCTTGTGGAAACCTGGATGTTTTACATCCATAAAATAAGAATCTAGACTTTGAACTAGCCATTTCTTTTTATGTATTTTCCTCTTTCAAGGATGGATATAGCAAATCTCTAGCCCAAAGCACCTTAATCTTTTCACAAGCCCACTCATCCAAGGTGCTCTATATTAACCTTTTAGTGGATATATGAGATATTTTCATTTTTCATCTCTTGCAGATAAAGCTGCTATAAATATTAGTATATAAATCTTTGTATGAACATATTTTTTTCCTGTGGGATAAATACCTAGGAGTAGAATAGCTAAACCATACAATAGGCATACATTTACTTTTTAAGTAATTGCCAATCTGCTTTCCCAAGTGGGTGTATGATTTCACATTCTCCCCAACAGTGTATCCAAGTTGTGTTCCACTACCTCCTCACCACTTGGTATGGTCAATCTTTCTAAATTTTAGTCATTTCTAAAAGGTGGTATCTCATTGTGTTTTTAATATGCATACCCTTAATGACTAATTGAACATCTTCTTATGTGATTATTTGCCTTTCATATATCTTTTATGGTAAATTGTCCATTTAAATATTTTGCGTATATT
This sequence comes from Eonycteris spelaea, assembly GCA_003508835.1. Classification (NCBI taxonomy): domain Eukaryota; kingdom Metazoa; phylum Chordata; class Mammalia; order Chiroptera; family Pteropodidae; genus Eonycteris; species Eonycteris spelaea. The sequence goes on along the minus strand of PUFA01000349.1, from coordinate 898,803 downwards.
TTTAATTGGATCATTTTTTCTTTATTATTGAGTTTCTCGATGTAGTTAAATATTTTTCAATATATAGTTTTTATATATTTTAGGTACAAGTTCTTTATTAAATATATGTTCTTGCAAAGATTTTTCTACCAGTCCACAATTTGTCTTTTCATTCTTTAAAAGTGTCTTACAAAGAGCAGAACTTTTTAATTTTCATGAAGTATAGTATATTAATTTGTTTTTTAATGAGTCTAACTTTTTTTGTCATATCAAAGAAATCTTTGTTTAAACCAATGTTACAAAGATTTTCTTTTATGGCTTCTTTTATAACTTTTATGTTTTAACAATTTTACATTTAGGTTTATTTACATTTAGGTTCATACATTTTATTCTAAATATAGTTTAGGAATACGACCCATCCTGATGTAAATTTTTTATATATGTGAGGTACAAGTCAAATTTTATTTTTTCACTTATGATTATCTAATTGTTATAGTACCATTTGATGAAAAAATCTGTCTTTTCTTCACTGATGAAAAAACTGTCTTTGTCTGCATGTTTGTTGTCAAAAATCAGTTGTCTATATACATGTGGGCATATTTATGTACCTTTTCTTCTGTTATATTTATCTATTTGTCTGTCCCAGTGAGTTTATAGTTTTAATCAAACTTGAAAATCTCTGTTCATTATTTGTTCAAACACTTTTTTTTAATTCTCTTTCTCTCCTTTTGGAAATTTCAGTTACACTTATGCTATACTGCTTGAAGTTGTCCCATAGATCACAGATGCTCTTTTCATTTTTTAAATTCATTTTTTCCTCTGTTTCATTTTGTATAGTTTTGATTACTATGGCTTTAAGTTTACTAATCCTTTATTCTGTAATGTTTGATCTGTTGCTAATCTCTTCCACTGTGTTTTTCATCTCAGACATTAAAATTTTGTTCTAGAAGGTTAGTTTGCATCTTTTTTCATAACTTTCATATCTATAAGTAATGTTTTGAACACATTAAAGACAGTTATAATGACAGTCTTAATATCTTTGGTGATTCTAACATCTGTGTCAGTTCTAAGTTGATTTCATTTGATTAATTTTTCTCCTCATTATGATTTGTATTTTCCTGCTCCTTTAATTACCTGGTAATTCAATTGGATGTTAGACAATATTTTTGTCTCTTTGGGTGCTGAATGCTTTAGTATTCCTGTAAATATCCTTGAGATTTGTTCTGGGTTGTAGTTTAGTTACTAAGAAACAAATCTATTCTGTAAGGTCTTGCTTTTATAATTTTTGAGGTGGATTCATGCTTAATCTAAAGTTAATTATTCCTCACAACTGAGACAAGTCCCTTCTGAGTACTTTACTCAGTGTGTTGTGAATTATAAAGTTTCTAAGTCTGCCTGATGAGAACAGGCACTAGTCCTAACCCTGTGTGCATGCTGGGCACTGTTACCTCGAATTCTTTCCTTGAAGTTTGGTATATTCCTCACAAGCATTCAGTACTCTGCTGAATACTTAAGGAAGACCCTCTGCACATTTCTGGGTTCTCTCTCTGTTCAGCCCTCTCCTCTCTGGTTTTCTGTCCTTTGAACTCTAGATGCCTTTATCTCTGGACTCTCAGCTCTATCTCAACTCTTGGAGTACCTTAAGATCTCTCTTGGGCTCCATCTCTCTGTATCATGGTCTGGGAACTCTCTTAAGGCAGCAAACAAGCATAGCTATAGGGCTTACCTCATTTGTTCCCATTTCTCAGAGACCACTGATCTTGGTTGCCTGATATTCATTGTTTTTAAAATTGTTGCTTCAAATATTTTACTTTTTTATAAGATGATTTGGTAAATCTGATTGCAGTTCTTCATCTTGGCCAGAAACAAAAGTACCACAAGGCTTCTCCTTAATCAGAAGAATGATGACAAATGCAATCTTTGAAAAACTTCTACTGGTAACTATGTAGGACAGCAAAATGGAGCACAAATTAGAATGAAGGGAGGGCCTCCAGGACCATAAATTATTTTAAAGTCATTCTGCTCCCACTAGTATTTTTTTACTACCTGTGCTTCTGAAGAAGTAAATTACAAGGAGCCAGGCCCACTTGCTATAAGCCCAAGGATTGTGATTTCTCTCTGCTCTGAACCACAGGGGCTTTAACTGAGCATTATGCAAAACAAAGCCATACCCCAAAGGAGGGTCCTGTTGAAAGCAAAGCACCTCCCCCCACCGCCAGCTGCCGACCCAGCATGCTCTTCCCACACCCATGTCTTGAACCTTACTCATCCATCAGATAGGCTCCACTTTAACTTCCACCAGGAAGCCTTCTCTGACCTAAAGCTGGATGAGATGGCCTTCCGCTTTGTTCCTGTGCCTGACTTGATCATATCACTTATTACACTGTGTCACATAAGCTATGTGCACATCTGAATCCCCAACCAGACAGAGAACTCTATGACAACAGAAACAGGTCTTCAAACACTTCACAGCCTCCACACCTAGCACAAAGCTAGCCCAGAACAAGCAGCAGGAAAGATTAACTGGCTGGCTTGGTGATGGAATGAATGGAAAAATAAACAAGGGAGGTAGACCTCTGGATCTCCTGCTTCATCCTCTGGCTCCATCAACTTCCTGTGGCTCTGAGTAACTTACCTGTTTAATCTAACTGTGCCCCTGGGACCTGGTCCAGTCCTTAGTAAGGCAGAAGGGAAGAACCAAATAGTCCTTACTTTCAAAATGGTAACTGAGTTTGAGGCTTACCTTTGCTCTCATAAATTTCTCTTGGGAAACTTGATGCAAAAACATCCTGGCCATCAGGTCTCCTCTGTGAAGTAAGCTTTGCTTTTCTCTCTCCTGTTGTAAGTCTGAAGGTTTAATAATGATATCAATCAAACAAACAAAAATGGACATATGATTTGTTCCTATCTGGAACAATAAGAGGAAAACAGCTTCTGAGTTTCGTGTCTTCCCAGCCACATATTTCATGGCCAATACATCATCCTATCCCTATTTCCCTGTGAATAGGTAAGAATGTGGAAACTATAACTCAACAATAAAAAAAATCCAATCAAAAATAGGCAGAAGACCTGAATTGATATTTCTCCAAAGAGGAAAAACAGATGGTCAATAGATATATGAAAAGAAGCTGAAGATCACTAATCACCAGAGAAATGCAAATTTAAAATCACAATGAGATATCACCCCACACCTGTCAGAATGGCTATCATCAATAAATCAAAGAACAACAAGTGTTGGTGAGGATGTGGGAAAAGAGAACACTCATACACTGTCGGTGGAATTGCAAATTGGTACAGCCTTAATGGAAAACAGCCTAAAGGTTCCTCAAAATATTTAAAATGGATCTACCTTTTAACCCAGCAATTGCACTTTAGGGTATTTAATCAAAGAAAACCAAAACAATATTGGTAAAGATCTATGCAGTCCAATATTTGTGGCAGCACAATTTACAATAGCCAAGAAATGGAAGCAACCTAAATGCCCATCAACAGATGATTGGATAAAGAAGTAATGTTTCATATACAGTGGAATATTACTCAGCCATTAAAAAATTAAACACCATATCATTTCACTTATATGCGGAATCTAAGGAACAAAAAGAACAAACTAATCAAAAGCAGACTCACAAATATAGAGGACAGTATGGTGATGAACAGAAGGGAAGGGGATTGGGGGGTTGGGAGAAAAGGGCAAAGGGTTAAAGAAGTATAAATTAGTAATTGATAGATGATCACAGATATGGGGAGCATGGTATAGGGAATGCAGTTAGCGTTAATGTATTGTCTAAGTGGAGAACCGGAAGAGAGAGAGAGCAATCAGGGAGACCGTTTTATAAATTATATAAATCCCTACATAATACAGTAATGTGTACTTGAAACTAATAATAAAATTAAATTTTAAAAAAAAGAAGAAGAAAAAGAATGAGGAAACTGCGCCATGCAGGAGTCAAGTTGCTTACCTAAGGCTACACGGGAGCTCAGGAAAGGATGTCACTAGAATCCTCAGATCTAAGACTCTTGGCCTGTGGGCTGAGGACCTGGGAGAGGAGTGGTATAGGGGACACCCCAAAGCACTAGGGAAGGCTCTCCTTGTGGAGGAGAACTCAAAGTAATTGCAAATGGCCTATGCATCCATATTTGCTCCAAGAATTGTCTCTATTTTGAATAAAGAACATCACATACATCTACTCGTCACTTATTTTTCCAAACAAAGTAGTTGAATGTTATTTTGGTGAGGAGGTATAAATTCATTTAAAAAACATATATCATGCTTTTTTATTTAATTATATATTCTATCAAACCATGAGTACCAAAACTGAGAGGAAAGGTGCCCTGTGGTTCACAGTCCAGTTTTCCTTGGTCCTTAAGCATTAGGTGTGCTAGAACTGAAACAGGGTTTAGCTGCTCCTGTTTTGGGGCCAAAAGTGAGTCCCAAGGGCACAGGAGGGGTAGCTGCCATCCCACCCCTGAATGTCAGGTAGACTCTGTCCAGGTGCTGCCTATCCCCGCCCCTCAACCTTGCCCGTTCATGCATCAGGAAAACCACAGACTTGAGTCTTTTCCATTTTCTGGCAGTTTGGGGGCTTTAGCTAAGGACCTATTCTCCCAGCTTGTTTGGTTCCCTCAGGCTGTCATTGAACACCTGGGGAGCTATCAGAATGCATCACATTTGACACTTGGATGCTTCCTGCAGAAATTCCTGACCCCTGCTCTAGAGCTGAAGAGCTGAAGATAAATTGAGACCAGACCCTGAAAACCATTCATAGATTGTTCCAAGAACAGCATGGAGCCTTCTGTCACACCCTTCCCAGATCTAGACCCTCTGAAGCACCAGGACACACAGCAAGGCATCAGGATGTGGCAGTGGGGAGAGGGGTTTAAACACTGACAGAATCTTCATTCTGCTGAGATGGGTGAATATCTTAACCTCTCTGAACCTCAATTTACTTATCTTTAAAATGGGATTATAATATACATACTTTAATGGACCTTGGTAAGGATTAAAGAAAAGTATTTCAAGTGCCTGGCCCCATGTCTGCTATATGACTGCCTCTTATTTGATGTTTGTTTTTTATGTTTACCTTTGCAGAGCACACCCTGGATGTGTCCTGGTGTCCCAGGTTCATCCAGCTAACTTTCTGCTACTGCCTGGAGGGCCTCTAGAGGGGAGTAGGGAGATAGAGGTGACTGCAGAGTAGGAAGTGAGGACGACAGGTGTGCATGTGTAGTATATGAGTGTGCACACTTGTGTACAGAGGTAGCAGGCACACAGGATGTAAATTAAAGGCCTCAAGAGAGTTTCTGCCTAATTTACTGCTCCAGATTCCACCATTGTTTTGAGTTCTTCTGACTTAAATAATCTTTAAATTGCGAATGTTCCTGGGAGTGGTAACGAATCAAGCCTATCAGATTAGTGTGAACGTTTTTATTGTTTTTAATTGTTTCATCACCTTAAGAGTGATGAAAGTGGAGCGAGACAGGGGACCATCAGGGTTAGGGTCAGGGAATGACAAGTCCAAGCTAGGCAGACCTTGCAGGGTGGCACTCAGGTATGGAGGTAGCAATCTGGGATCTTATCATCCTGGGGGAGGTGGTCAGGAAGGGCTTTACAGGGGAGAAGACCCCACCCTGGAGTCAGGAAAATGAGCGCCAGCAGACAGCTTGAAGCTGTGTGTGAACTGAGAACTACTCTCTAAACTTCTCACATTTCCATGGTGTGAGCAGCCACAGGATAGCTACGAAGCATACACCTGCTCCCTGGGAGTCAGAACTACTCTCACGGGACAGAGTTGCTGGTTAGATGGACCCCAATGAACTCCCCAGAGGGTAGCTGGTCAGGCTTCCTGCCCTCCAGCTGCCGTGGACCTTTCAGATCACAGTACCGGCTCCCGCCTCAGAGCTGGCTGCCACCTCAGGCTCTTTTTCCTCTGCCCAGTTGATCTTTGAAGGTCTCCCCTGGTCTTCTTTAGGTCTCAGCTCAAATGTCACATCCTTGAGGAGAACTTGCTGGTTCTTCCCCATCTGAAACTTGCTCCCTCTCCCATCAAAGTGCCCTCTTCCTCTTCTTCATGGCTCTGGTATAAATTGCAGGTAGGGATTTGTCTGCTTTGCAGAAGGGGAGGCTTGTGCTTCTGAGATATTCATGAAGGCCCAGTGAACAGGTCCAGGGCGGGCCTCAGGGAGAGGACCCGCTGCCTGGCTTTCTAGAAGTACTGAGGAGGCACAGAGCCCAAGAAGGCTACTCTGAACAGAGTCTCAGACAGAGCTGGGCCTGCCAGGCAGTGGGCTGCACCCAGGGACCCCGTAGCATAGGTTGTCCGTGGAGCTGCAGAAACCTCCAAGAACCTAGACATAGCCCTAAAAAAAGAGAAGGGAACCCAAAATCGTGATCCATTAAGAATTTGTTCTCCCAATGAAATGAAGTCTCAAATTAGAAATTAATGAGAATTATAGAAAATCAAAGTTATACTTTTTGTACACCTGGGATTGAGAGCATGAAATTCATGCCCATCTCATTTTCTTACTCAGCTATGGTCTGCACCCTGAACTTGGCCGTGCATTCCATAAGTTGTTCCCTGCACAACCGATATATTTCAAGGCAAGCATTGTGCCCAGCACATAGTAGGTTCTCAATGAATATTTGGAGGGTGGCTGCATGGGATGGATAAACAACTGTGGGCTCCCAACTCTGCAAGCCCACCACTCCAGAGCAGATCTCCTCATCCCTTGGGAAAACTCCTTTCCTTCCGAACATGGACCAGATATGTCTAAACCCCACTCCAGATCTGTTTCCTGGAAGCTGCTGCAGGGGCCTGGCCCGGCCGTGGTACCTCAGGCCTCTGAGAGGCAGGTGACAGCTGATCTCTTTGTTCCTATCATCAAGGTAGATAGACCAAGCAGATGTTTGGCAGTCACCATGGTCAGACTGGGCCTGCCAGAACAGGAGGCTGAGGCCAAGACAGGGAATGTGTTAGGAGAGATTTTGGGGGCAGGGGTCACAAAGAGAGCACTCCAGGGCTCCTACAAGTGTGCCTGAGCTCCAAGGCCACATGGCAGGCTGTGCAGCCCATTAAGGTGAGAGTTCCTGTCAAGGGCAGGGAAGTGACAGAAGGAGGCTAGGCAGACCTCAATGCCATCTCTGAAATGAGCAAAGTGGTCATAAAAGCAACTAGCATGTGCACATGCCTGAGTTGTGGAGTAGAGTGTCCATGGTTCCCAGCCCTGATACTTGAGGTAGGTGTCTTCAGCTCTGAGCCCTTATTTCCCCAACATCAAAACGCTGCCCCTCTCTCCTCTGCTTCGTGAATGAGGGACTGAGACTGCAACCACCTTTTTTTCTTGACCTCTGGCTCTATGGTAGGTTTAGCCAATAGGGGAGGCTAGAGGGAGGCTACAGGGCTCTGGGAAGAAGACAGGACCTGCTTCTCCCTGTCTGTAAGCATCCTTTCAGCAATTCTTCTTCACCCCGACCCCAGCAGCTCCTTCCTTCAGCAGCAGCGGAATCCAGCCTGCGGTTTTCCAGTCTCCATAGTACCAGCCTTTTCGTGCTGCATTTCAGGCCAAGCCCCAGATGAGAAATTTCCCCTCCTCCTATACCCCAGAGGTCTGAGCTTCAGCTCCATGAGGACTCTCCTCCAAGCTCTTAAATTTTAACAATTCTAATCTCTTCCCTCTTTCTCCCAGCCCTGGGGTAAGCTGCTTCCAGGAGTTATTACCTCCGCAATAACTTAGTTTTCTTCTTGTAAGTTACCTAATTAACAACTTTATAACCTGGTTAACACTTTTTATATTAATTTCTCTCTGTGAAAATAATGGAATATACTTTCTATCTCCTGACAGGGTCCTGGCTGATACTTTAGGTTAATGAAATGTGCTTCTTATTAATTAATTTTTTTTAGGATGAGATTAGATGGTTTTCACATGGTGCCTGGAATATAAGAAGTCTTCAAGTCATGTTAATCCTTGCCTTGCCTCTGAAATACTCCTAGACTCATATGGTGCCAACTTATTTTCAAAAATCTTAATTTTATCTGCTACTGAATGTTTAAGAGCAGAGGTTTGAAGATAAATGGAGCTGTGTCTGATCCCAGCTCTGCCACTTACTAGCTGTATAGCCCTGAACAATGTGCTTCACCTCTTGAAACCTCATCTATCAAGTAGAAATGATAATAACACCACTTATAGAGTTGCTGTAAGGATTATATGAAATAATGTTTGTTGAGTTCCTAGCATATAGCAGCACTCAGAAAATTATAGTCGTTAACTCTTTTATTTGTTTATCATTCCATGGATACATCAGTCAAATCTTATCAACTAAATCATCAGTTATTTGAGAATAAGGTCTGTCGCTTAGTTTTCTACAATCCCACAACCAACCGTAAGCTTCAACAATACCTATTACAGTGCTAGGCCCATATTTCAAGTTTAATAAGTAGTATCTCAGGCATTTAGAGTTGGAAAAAGTCCAAAGCTCACCTTGGAGTTGCAAAGAGATCTTAGAAGTGAATTAACATAACTCCAGTAGTTGTTGTACCACCCTTATAATGTACCCACCAAGAGTATGTGCATCCTCCAACTGGAAAAATGTTCCTCTTTAAGTGGAACTGAATATCCACCTCTCTAGCATGTCTACTTCTTGACTGAAGCTGTATCTTTTGGGGTCACGCAGACAAATCTATTCCCTTATCTCATGATCAAGTATCTGAAGGTGATGATCATATTGCCTCTAAATCTTCTTTTCTCCCAGTTAAATGTTTCTGGCAGTTCCCTTAACTATTACTTGGATAGCAAGATTTCAAAATGCCTCTCCTTCCTAAACACCTTCATTGATGAGAATCTGTTAAAATCCTGGTGCCCAGAGCCGATGCAAATCTGCACCTAAGGGTAGACCAAAACAGAGGTCAAGATCAGTACCTCGTGTGGTCAAAATGCTCTCTTCTCTTTGATGTGGATTAAAATCACAGTCTTGTAACTACTTTATTTGGAAGCCATGCCCCACTCCTTTTTGCATTTCCAGTCAATTAAAACTTCTATATAAGTCCCAGTTCTTATTTGTGAGCAATAGAAAACATATCTAACTGAATTATACAAATAAACAAAAATAGTAAATGCACATTAGAATTCTTGGAAGGTGGTAGTGGCATTTTCTATTCTTCCCAAACTGTCCCACATAAACAGAGCAACCAAGATAGCAAAAGTAAAGACCCATAAACAGCCTTTACAACAAAACTAGGTGATGAGGTCTCCCCAAGAATCTCCTGCCATCAGTGGATGAGAACAATCTACTGGTAGCTACAAGAACTACATGGTATCTACATCTGTGCAGATGGAAGTGTAGGGAGACAACTGGCTTTTGATACCTATACGAATAGGATAACCTAAAGTCACTAGTATGAGCTAACTAGAAAGCACTCTGGGACAATTTGAGAAGAGCAATCAAAACTGGGAAGGTTTTGAAGGATCCAATATGGGAGTAAATGCAATGGAGTAGGGCATAATAGAGCTGATAGTGATAAAGCAGCATCACCCATAAACTCATGAAATTTAATAAATTAAAGCTCTTTTCCAAAACAAAGATCCACATTGAGAAGAAACAGATAGGAGTAGAACACAAATCGAAGAAGACAGAGAAAATAGAAGCAAAGGAAAAGGAAGGTCCATGTTAAAGTAGAGGAGGGGAACAGAGTAGGCAGATCTCAGAAAGTAGGAGGCCATGTTTTTAATCACTTTGAAAAGACAAAATAAGAGGGAGCTCTACAGAAATGAAGCCAAAAAAGCTATTTTAGCACAACATTTCCATGCTAAAAACAAAGAAAATGCATTGAAAAGTGAACAACAAAAAAGAGTCAAACTTCATAAGAAGTTTATTCTGAGGAAATAAGAGAATAAGGAGTATTATAAGAATATGTAATAATATATAAGAATCAGAGAATAAATATCCCCACAGACAACAAAACACACAAAAAAGAGATGTATGAAAAAGAGAGAAACAATCTAATATTAAGAACAATCTAAAATATAGTCTACAAATAATAAAAATTATTGAAGAAAAATATAAATTAAAATGAGAAAACTTTATAAATGAGATGACTGGAGAATAGGAATATTTGAAAAGAGAAATGACAGAACTCAGGGTATAATTAGAAAAAAAGGAAAAATATATTTAAAATGAAAACTACAATAGAAGAAACACGAGCAAGAACAAACACAACAATGTTTAAAGATAAATAGAAGTATAAAGAAAGACATTTTTAAAATAATTTTTAAAAGATGAAAAGGATTTAAAGAAAAGTGATAATATAAAAGACAGGCAAAGAAGAGTCAGCATATGTATCATAAGAGACTTCAAGAAGCACATGGAAACAATGAAAAAGTAAAAAGACTAAGATATATAATTTAAGAAAACATTCTTAAAGTAAAATAATTTGTGACTATGAAGTGAAAGAGCATACCACAATTCTAGGGAAAGTAATTCATATGGCCAGTATCAAGATACATCTTAGTAAAATTATTGGGCTTTATGGAAAAAAAAATACCTTTGACATCCTGGCAAAAAGACCACGTTACTTGAAAGAAAAATATAACCACAGTGTCATCAGACTTTTTGATAACAACACTTTATGCCAAATAACAATGGAGTAACATATTTAACATATTCAAAAAATGTGAGTCACAAATTTTATATCAAACTAAATAGACCTCCATGAAAAAAGACCATAGACATATTGTTATGAACATGAGAACTCAGAGATGATTGCTCCACAGGCCTCTCATGAGGGACCATATAAAAAATAATTCTATGCCAATAAATTAAACAACCTAGATGACATTGACAAATTCCTTAAAAGACACAAACAACTAAAGCCCTATCTATGTCTATCAAATAAATTGAATGTGTAGTTAAAAATCTCCCTACAAAGAAAGCTCCAGACTCAGATGGCTTAACTGACAAATTCGATAAAATATTTAATGAGAAATTAATACTAGTTCTACACAAAATCTTACAGAATATTGAAGAGGAAGGAACACTTTCCAATTCACTGATACCAAACCAAACGAAGAAGGCACAAAAAACTGCAGAGCAATATCCCTTATAAACATAAATGCATTCTTAATAAAATTTTAGCAAATTGAATTCATGTATATAAAAAGGACAATACAGCATAACCAAGTGGGGTTTATCTCAGGAGTACACAATTGGCTTAAAATAAATAATTTTATAATGACATACTAAAAAACAAAAAAGGAAAAACCGTGCTATTTCATTAAACAACATGATTATTTATGTAGTACATTCAGAGAAAGCTACCAAAAAGTTGTTAAGACTAATAGGATAATTAGCCAAGATACATGACTATATATGCAAAAATGGATTGTGTTTCTACATACTAGGAATGAACAATCTAAAACTGAATTTTAACAATACTATGTACAATAGCAACAAAAACATGAAATACTTAGGGGTAAATTTGATAAAACATATATGATTGTACACTTAGAACTGTAAAACTTTACTGAAAGAAATGAAAGAAGACCTAAATAAGTGAAGATATAAAGCATGTTCATGGTTGCAGAGACAATATTGTTAAGACTGAGGAACTGAGGGATACTTCTTTAAATACATATATCTATATGTACACGAATACCTTAACCCAAAGGCCAGCATCTTACTTAGTGTGGAAACACTAGAGTTTTTCCCAATAGTCAGACACAAGAGAAGGAGGTCCTTTATTTCCAGAGCTATTTAATTTGGGGGCTTTAGCTAATCCAATCAGATAAGAGAAATCTAAGAAATAAAAAAGAATGGAAAGGAAAATCACTATTTGATATGTAAGGAAACTCTCCACTGCAAAATCACTTGAAAAACTACTACAAACAATTTAAAAACTTAGTAAAGTACCAGAGTATAAAATAAACATAAATTGATAGAACACACAAGCACACAAATCAATGAGAAGATATAATAGAATTAAAATCCCATTTACAATAGCCATAAGGTAAAGGAAATTCCAAGGAGTAAATGGCCAAAATTTATATGAAAAAAGTTTTGAAAGGCACAAAAGTTGACTTAAATATAAAGATAAAAGGTGTGAAATTTGGACTAAGGAAACTCTACGGGACAAACAATCCTGTTTCTTCAACAAATATCTTACAAGAAAAATTTAAAATGGCAGGGTAAATTATACATTAAAGGGGACCTACAAAACACATCAACCATTACAATGTACAGACTTATTTGGATCCCAATTCAAGCAATTTTTTGTACAGCTAGAGAGGAAATATAATCACTAGGTATCAGATAACACTGAGAAATTGAGGTTAATTCTTTTAGGTGTGATAATAATATGGTGGATTGTTTTTAAGGTGTCCTTATCTTTCAGAAATATATACTAAAATACAGTTGAAATGATCCAAAGTCTGAGATTTGTTTCAAAATAATCTCAGAAATGGAAAATGAGGAAAGATAAATCAAGACTGGCCATATATTGATAATTGTTGAAAAAGGGTGATAAGTCAATCAGGTTCATTTTACTTTTCTTAATACTTTGGTATATATTTGAAAATGGCCATAGAAAAAAAAGTTTAAAAAATAATAAAAGTTACATACTATGCTGTATCCCTTATAACAGAGGCTCCTAACCCTTAGGCTGCAGACCGGTACAGGTCCGTGGCCTGTTAGGAACTGGGCTGCACAGCAGGAGGTGAGCAGTGGGCCAGTGAGCGAAGCTTCATCTGTATCTGCAGCTGCCTCCAGCACTAGCATCACCACCTCAGCTCCACCTCAGATCATCAGGCATTAGATTCTCATAGGATCACCGGTTCCCAGTGTCAAAAACGTTGGGGACCACTGCCTTATAACTATGGTGGTTGCTTTTTAATTTTATTATTGGTTTCAAGTATACAGTACCTATATTGGTTGGACATTTATTATTAATTTATAAAATGATTCCCCTAGTTGTTCTTTCTCTCCTCTGCCTCTCCACCTAGCCATTACATTAATGTTAACTACATTCCCTATGTCATGCTCCCCATTCCTGTGCCCATCTATTGACCACTAAGATGTAGTGCTTTAACCCTTCACTCAGTTCTCCCAGCCTCCCAACCCCTTCCCCTCTAGCCATCACCAGATTGTCCTCTATATTATGAGTCTGGTTTTTTTTATTAGTTTGTTCTTTTATTCCTTAGATTTTGCATGTAAGTGAAATCATATGGTATTTATCTTTCTCTGTCTGACTTATTTCATTCAGCATGATAACTCTCTAGGTCCATCCATGTCATTACAAACAGTATATGGATTCGTTTTTTTAATTTTGGCTGCTAGTAATATTCCATTATTATATATATATGAACCATAACTTCTATATCTAATCATCTGCTGATGGGCATTTAGATTGCTTTCATTTCTTAGCTATTGTAATTTGTGCTGCCATGAACATAAGGGTGCATAGATCTTTATGAATTATTACTTTTTGTTTTCTTTCGATAAATACCCAGAAGTGCAATTGCTAGGTCAAAAGGTAGATCCATTTTTAATTTTTTAAGAAACCTCCAGACTGTTTTCTTAAATCTACATATAAACATACATTTAATGCTCACCATTAGTCCTTGTATTGATTTATTTCAAGTCATTTTGGTTGTCTGAAACCCATTCTCTAGAGGATTTCTCAGGCAGGGTTCATGTGAATTATATTCCCAGAGTTCTTACAAATTCCAAACTTTGTTTTCTCTATACTTGAAGGTCAGTTTGGCAAGAAATAAAATCCTCGGTTACTTCCCTTCAATATCTTAAATATGTTCATCTACTATTGTCTAGCATGAAATGCTTCTGACAAATATCTGAGGCCAACTTGGTTTCCTTTCCTTAGAAAACTTGCTGTGATGATGCTAATATTATATAATCTGTGCTTTTCAAGATGGTAGCCATGAGCTACATGTGGTTGCTGGCTGAGCACTTAAATGAAGAGGAATTAAATTTTTCATTTAATTTTACTTTAAATAGCTACACATGTCTAATGACTATCATATTGGACAATGCAGCCTTAGATTGACTTGATCTTTTTTCCTGGATATCCAAAATACTTTTCCCTTAAAATCTAACAATTTTACTATATGTTTCATTGTCGGCCTTCTGGGCCAATTTTCCTAGATATGCAGTGTCATCTTTCAATATTTTGCTTAGTGTCTTTTTGTTTCAGAAAACTTTTCTTTGACAAACAGATTTTAATACTGATTCTGTCCCATTGCTTTAGTTTTCTTCTTCAGCCATTACTCTCATACATGTATTGGATCTTCTTTGTCTTTCTATATCCATCACTGTCTCTCAGACCCTTTAAAAATTTTTTTCATTTCTTTTTTAATTTTAAAGACTGCCAGGGCCTTGTTCAAAAGGATCCAATAGTCTGAATTAGATCCCACTAGCTAAAGATGGGACAATTTAATCATGAAGTTACTTTCCATCAAAAATCATATGTTGGTGAATTCTTCCCCAAATGAAGGGGGTCCATGCGTGGCGCAGCCCAGAAGAATGACAAAGATCACTTGAATTCCTCAGTGTGTTTCTGGTGAGCCACTGCTAAGCTATCAATCTCCAATTCAGTCTGGTGTGGAGGCTGGGCAGGAAATAGGCCTATCTAATTGGTCTATTGTGGGCAAGGTGGGTCTGCATGAGGAAGACAGAATGTCAAGAACATATATTTTACTTGGGCAGTCACTTTATAAAGGGAAGGTCTTCAAGAGTAGGGACTGTTTCTTATCCAACTTTTTACTCCCAGTATTTTATAAAGAATATGGCCTATAACAGATGCTACATAAATGCTATTAAATTCAACTGTAAGGGCAGAACCATATATTTACCCCTATTAAATTTAATCTTGTTAGATTTGGTTTATCATTACTGCCTGTTGAGATTTTATTGAATTTACATTGTATCATCCATTTTATGTTCCTAGTGCAAGCCAGCTTTGTGACATACACAAAGTTGATGAGCATGCAAATAATAATCTCACCCCAGTTATGAAATATAAAAGACAGGAAGGGGACAAGGACAAAGAGCATGTATGGCCTACTTACCTACAAGGTGCTAGGCGCTACCCCGAGTGCTTTACATCAATTTGATTATTCCATCTCAAGATAACCCTGTGAAAGTAAAGTGAACATAGTCTCTGAAATCAGACTACCTTGGTTCAAATCCCAGTTAGATCATTAACCAGATCTGTGACCAGGAACAACTACTAACCTCTCCAGTTTCCCAGATTCCTTTTCCGTGAAAAGAAAGGACTGGCTGTGCTAATCTCATATGGTTGTTGTGAGATCACACGTGTCATGTGCGTACCACAGGCTGTGTCAGGTGATAAGTATTTAGAATGTAGTGGTTTCAGCCTTATTCTACAGGCTGAGGAAAAGTGGAGGGCCATCAACGTTAAGTAACTTGCCAAGGACATACAGCGAGACAGTAGCGACATCTAAGCACCTGACATTTCCTCTCTCCATCTAGTCCATCCACAAGGAGATTATGTGTGATTTTCCCACAGGTCCTAGCAAGGCTCAGATATGCATTGTCTTTTGCATTTTCTTGCTCACTGATATTTAAAGCCTGGCCTGAGAAAGACAAGCTGGCAAGGAAATTCAGGAACGTCAGAGAAATTTCCACCTTGGTTATTCATCTTTTCTCTTTGTCTGGGCTGACCTGCATGTCAGGGCAGAAGAATGACCAGAACCAAGATAGCATCATAAATCAGAAATAAAGAGTAGAAGAAATAAACCTGTGAATGAATGAATGAATGAATGAATGAACATTGTAAAATTTTCCTTTGTCCAAGTCCACGGTGTTGTTGGCTATAGCCTGGCACCGTGACTTCTGTTGTAATGGGCATCTTAGGGAATTTTCTCCTCTACTCTTCAGGAAGTTTGACTGCTCATGGGACATTTCTAATGTCAGAAATTATAACCAACCATAAAACATTTTTAAATCCAAGCAATAACCATCTCTGTTGTATAAACACACCAGGAAGAAAAATGACTGTCCAGGAACCCTAACTATAAAATCCAGGGTCACACCCTGCTCTACCTCATTTTGTCACCTGCCCCAGCTCCCGTGAAGTCCTCTGGCTATGTCACGCACTAAGACTTTACAGGAATGACTCAGATACCCATCCCTTGCCTAGAACAATCAGCCTTGAAAGATTCAAGTTCTCACCCTTGAACTCACTACGTCACACTGAAAATAATTATTTACCTACCCGTTGCTGGGGAAATCCAAAAACACCAAGTTCCCTCATCTGCTACATATAGATATTTTCTTTTTGCACCAAATTAAGGGATGGAAATCCAAAGAAAGGTAAGAATTCTCTTCTGTCCTAAGTAACTCATCTCCGAAGGGGTGTCCACTACTCTAGCTCTTCCTCTCCCCATGCTGCTTCTGCCCACACTCTACACTCTACAAGACCCTTTACCGGCGGGTGCCCCAAGGCCTTACATGGCTTGGCAATCCCAAGCTCCACCAGGCATCCCTCCCTCCACTCTGCCTGATTCCTTAGTGATTTAGTTCATATTTCTTTAATTTTGTGGTTGTTTTAAAATGAAAAAGTTGGGTTTAAATTTTTATTTATTTATTTCAAACACCACCTTGTTCAGGAAGCCTTCCTTGGCTCAATGGGAGTGTCTTTTTGGCCAAGCCTCGGTCCACTTGCCCAGGAATGTGGTGAAGGAACATCTGCCACTTTCAGTTTCCTCAGTGAGTGGCCTAACTCCTCCTGCCAATACTCAAAAAATGTGCCCTACTCTCAAATAAGAAGTTGGTGTGTTGTGCAGTCCTCTGCCAATCCCAATAACAAATACCCCTTGCAGTGCTTAAGAGTTAAAGTGGAGAATAAAAGACCGAGAAGGGCCAGATTTAAGGGCTGGATAAACCCAAGAGGACTCATGGAAGAGATGTGTCTTGACATTGGCCTTTAAGCACAGAGAGGATGTGATCCCTGCTCTGCTCATGATGCTCGTCCTGACCTCGGCAGCCACCTTGCCCTCGGTCCTCTGTGAGTGACCAGTTGCTGCGGCAGCATCATAATTCCCATGGATACCTGGTACTTTGCTGAGAGCTAAGCATGCACACCCTCCAACCCTCCAATCTTACAGGCTAGCTTCACTTGCTCCATTTTACATATGAGAAAACTGAAGCATAGAGAAAGAACATGCTTGGTATGGGGGAGGCCAGTGTGGGAACCCAGACCTGTTGACTGTGACACCTACACTCTTTGCCCAATGCCTGATTCTTCCCCACACAACCAGAGAAGTAGTAGGAACACTTTGCATCTCACTCCTACTGCATGGTTTCCCAGGATTGTTTGTATCCTTCCTGCCAACCCTATGAGACAGTAAGGGCTATGTATGATACCTCATTGAGTAGTCGAGGAACCCAAGGCCAAGGTCAGCGAACTTTCAAGGGCTGGAGTCTGTCTGGGCGGGGCCAGCTCTCTGCCCTGATCCAGCAGCGCTGCCTTCATCCCTTGTCCCTGCTGTGGAAGACTGTGGGTGAATCAGTTTGGGGAACAGATCCCATTAGGCTGTGTCTGTCCACTTGTTGTAAGCCCACCTAGCCATTCTCTGGAGCACAATGGTTGAAAGTGCATGCAGGAACATTTGTCTAGGAGAACAATGGGTATTGATTATTCTGGCAACTACCACTGGCAGACTCAGGAAGCGGTTTGGTCTGGGGTTTGGGGTGGGTTTTACTTGGATGCCAAAGCCCAGTTACTCATCATTCTTGCTTTGCCTGGGCCCCTGGGCTGCCTGAGGCACAGTGAGAACAATTCTCCAGCCCAGGACATGTGCCGTCCCACTATCCCCTCTTCTTCTGGGAGTGACCAGTGTTACTGTACTGGCTGGGGCTGGGCTTGCCTGAGAGCCCTCCTAAAACTGAGACAGGGGCTTGGACCCTCTGGGTTGGGGTCTCCCAGTGCTAGAGGTGTGGGTGGGGGTGGAAGAAATCTTTTTCATACTTAAAAAGTTTTGTGTCCATGCTCCATTTTCTGGCCGCCTGAAAATGTCACTCCAAGTATTTTCTCTGTCTCTCTGTCTCTGTCTCTGTCTCTCTCTCTCTCTCTCTCTCTCTCTCGTCTCTCTCTCTGTCTCTCTCTCTCTCTCTCTCTCTCTCTCTCTCTCTCTCTCTCTCTCACACACACACACACACACACACACACACACACACACACAGATTCTGCATATACCCAGAAGACTAGTCCACCTTTTGCTTCTCACCATTTCAATCACCTGGTCTGGGAGGCAGGTGATCTCAAGCAAGTCCTGGTTCAGCCACCAATGCGTGACCTTTCATATCCCCTTTCTAAGACTCAGTGTCCCCAACTGTGTGTTGAAGAGACTGGACGCATCAGCCAGCCACCTTATACGTCAGACCCTCTGGACCTCACCCACCTCCTGCTTCAGTCACCTCTGTACCTCTTCAGGAACCAACTCTGTGTCTTGCCCCACAAGCACACCTGGCCTGGGGGCCACACAGTAGCAACCCAAAAGGGTAGGGGTCAGGAGTATGAGGGTAAAATTTCCTCCTTTCTCCCCCAGTGAGTATGTGCAAGTCCTCAGAGCTAGGGACCAAGGTCTGCCATGAATCTCACTCCGCATCAATTCTCCATTCCTCCCCGCGTCTTTCCCCCAACCATCACTTTATTCCCTGGGGTCATGCTCACTAATAAGGCTCTGCTTGGGTGAACACAGGTCAAGACAGTGAATGTGAGAACTTCTCAGGCTTCTTGTCTGTCACATAGGAAAAGTGTTCTAAGAAATGATGTCAAGCTCTGGGTTTCACTCATCTCAGCCTAGTTCGCATCCCTGCCTCCTTTACTCACTGATTCTTGCTGACCCTTCATGCCTTCTTCTGTAAAATGGGGCTGAACCCTTGTGGAACTTCACCAAGAATGAAATGAAACAATGCATAGACTGCACTCTGTGCAAGGTTTGGTGTCCAGTAGATGCTCAATAATTAAAAACAAACAAACAAAAACAACCCTAGGCTTGAGCAGAGAGCAGAGAGAGGCAGTGGCTGTGAGCCAAGCCCCTGAGCAGTTTCCAGGTATCCCTCAGGAGCCTCTGCCTCATTGGCTGGACATCATGGCAGAGGAAGCCACATCACCCACAGTCCCACACACACCCCAGCCTTGTCTCCCTCCTCCACCGGCCTCAGGATCCAGTGCTCGCAGGCTAGAAAACGCACACCCTGGGGAGTGAGCCCAGAACCAGGGCCAAGATTCCGGCAGGCACTCAAGATCAACAAGCCTCAGGTTTCCTGGTTGAGGTCATGCACGTACAACATGTTCCCTCTTTCCAGAGGGGGGAGAAGCCCCAGAACCAGCCCTCAGGCTTCTCTGTCACCCTCCTGTCCTCAGCTTTTTCTCAGCTGCCTCAGTCATCCACCTAAACAAAGGGAATGCGGAGCAGAGGCCCTTCTCAATATAGCAGTCTGACGGGCTCCGGAAACAACTGTCTGCACATCCAGAGCCTCTGCTGTGCCCCAAGCCAGCTTCTAATCCTGGGGTCACACGGCCCTCGGAGACTTGGCTCTGACGAGACCTCTGACAACATCACCATTCATCTGTGGCTGCTCTGCAGGTCAAAGAAGGTCTGGGAGCATGAGAACCAAGGACCAGTGGCCTGCTCTACAAGAGGCAGGAGCACACGGCCAGGTTGTCATGCGCCAGCACTGTTCCTGGCCTTCTGGCTAAAACTGCAGGTTTGCCCGACACAACCCTCTAGAGCCATTGACCAGGTGGGCCTCTGAGTCAGCTACACGGGCGCCCTCCCAGCCTCCCTGGCTTTCCCTGCTGACTGGCTTTTCCCTACAGACTTTGAGAACTTCACACTCTGCAGGACTTTGGGGTCAGTGCTGCTGTTTATTGCATCTTCAGTGTTGCCTTTCTCTTGCTGTCCCTAGTCTTTCCGTAGGAGCGCCAAGGCTCAAGCCCACCCACCCTCCACAAGTTTCCAGGATGATCATTCTAGAACACAACTCCCATCGAGTTGATCCTTTGCTCAAAATCCTTTCACGGCTCCCCAAGTTTTCAGGATAAAGTCCTCCAAGGCCTCTTACCTTCCTAGCAACCCCATGGCTACCTTGCCTTCCTGTGCCCACTCTGCAGGCTTCCCCAAAGGCTGTCTCATGCTCTCTTGCCACAGGCCTCTGCAAATCCTATTCCTTCTCACGGGAATGTTCATCTCTTCTTCTTTGACAGGTGACTGCCTGTTCATCTTTCAACACTCAAGCTTCATCCTCAGGAGACCTCCCTAGATGCCTCCAGGCTGGGCTGGGTTATCTTCCTCTGGACCCCACAGAACTTTGGCTACTCCCATCACCTGCTCACTGTTCCAATTCCATCTATTAGCTGAGTCCTTTGAAGACTGTCTCAATGTCTCCTTCATCTCCCGTGGGCTCAGCAAAATCCCACAACACAGCAGATATCAAAAAGTGTTTCTGGGTTGGATGGATGGATGAAGGATGGATATCTATAAGCAGCCAAAATATCCTGAATTTCCTAACATTCACCACAATCAATAAAAACTTTGGAAATAATTAGATTAACCTGAACTAAAAAATTCCCAACAGAGGGAGCATGTTGCCCTAGGGATGCTGACGTTATTCCCTTTATTCACACAGTCAGCATTCACTGCAAGCCTCCTGAGGGCCTGAAGGAGAGAGGAAGCCCAGTCAGTGGAAGGCCCTGCCTACAGGATGTTGGTGCAACTCTCAAGAGCCCATCAGCTTCTACTGAGCAAGTGCAGTGGGCGCCAAGGGGAGGGGAATGCAGGGGAGGGTTAGAGGACAGAGAGGGTCACTGCAGAGCTGCTCCAAACTCCACATCCCATGAGATGGACAAAGACATGACCCAGAATTTTGTAGCTGACCCTCCAGCCCTGGCCCTGACATTAACCTGAATGTAAACCTTAAACTTATCCAGGGAGCCAGACCTGCCCGTGACCCAAACCTGGACCCAAACCCTAACGAGGTCAGATCTAGACCCAGCCCTCTATCTTGACCCACATGGAAGGCTTGAGAAATCCTTGTGGGACAGGTAACTGAACTGAACTCGGAAACCCTCTGAGACAAAGACTGGCAAAGGCAAGGCAGATGCAAAACGTGACTCCAGTGTGGGAAATGCATGTGCAGCCCCTGACCACAGCCCCAGGGCTGTACCAGAGACTCAGAGGTCTGGGAGACATTCATCCCTTCAGCATCTGTAGAAATGGGCTGAAAGTCCCTGGGGAACCTGGGGTCAGCTAAGGGGTCTAGGAGAAGCGGAGAGGAACAGCTGGACTTCTGTCCTTCAGGCACCTCCCCTCCCACCCTCCAACCCCTGTAAGCCTCTCTGTCCTCCCTCCCTCAGCCGCTGATCCTCGACATGTCCTGCAGGTGCCAGGCCCTGAGCCGGGCACTTGGGGATGGAGCATGCAGATCTTGCTCTCAGGAACCCAACTCCAGTGGGGGGCGGGGGTGGGGGACAGAAGGCTTGGTTTATTCCCTCATTCATTCAGCATGTATTGCATATCTGTAGTTCCCAGGCTGACAGGGTAAGTGTCTCACAGTCCAAAGGTTGGGAAATCTGATTTAAGACACTCTCCAGTTGCAGCTCCACCTCTCGGGGTAGACTCACATGTATAAACCTTCAGGCTGATGCATTCATTTATAATGGGTAGTCCTGGTAAAAGATGTGAAAACCACCCCTGGCCTATGATTGACACCTTCTCCTCCAAAGTGGGCTTTCATCAGAAAACCAGCATCCATGCATGAGCTGCTCGGAAAGCATGGACATGGAACAAAGAGCTGGAAAACTGAGCAGTGCTGCCAGTGGGTCCAGAATTCTGAAAGTGCGTTGACGATCGAGCCTCCCTCTTGCAGGCACTGCTGGCCTGGCCACTGCCAGGGCTGGCCTCTGTGACACTCCCTTTCCGAGTGGCTATGATGGAAAAAAATCCTTCTTTAGATGTTGTAGCAGATAAGAATACATCTAACTTCAAATACTTTAACAGCCTCTTCTTTTATGTTTGTTGACTCAGGGTGATAAGATGGCTGCCGCCCCTCCGAGACTCACAGCGGCATTCCAGACAGAAAGAAAAAGGGAAGAGCAAAAGGGCCAAAAAATTTCCTCCTGGCAAAACTTCGCTCTTCCCTAGAGAATTTTGCTTATATGCTGGTGTCCAGAACGCTGTCATGTGTACACTCTAGCAGCAAGGGAGATTGAACAACTGGGCAATTTTACTTTCCGACCTCTGTAACAGAGGAAGGCAAGGAGAAGTGGCGGTGGATAGAGGCTGGGCAAACACCCGGCAATGTCTGTCACAGGCAAGCTGTAACTTTTGGTCAGGGCTCAGCAGAGCCTGGCTACTCTGGGAGCTGTGTGTCCTCTTCAAAGGACTGTGTTCTCCTCTCTGATCAGCACTGTTGACTTTTATTTATGTGCTCAGAGGCCAGTCTTTGTTGAGGATAATTCACCAGGGATCCCAGATACTTAAGACCTCTCCTCTGTGCAGGTCCCTCGTTCTGCAGGTCACTGTCTCCGCCCTCCCAGAGCTGGCTCCAGTGCTGTCGGGAATGAGAGCATCTGGTCAGAAGGCCAGCCTTCGGCCTGGACACATTCACCCACCGTTATCCACTCACGCAGGCCCACCTCCTTCATGAAGCTGCCCAGAGTGACTCCCTTCCTTCTCTAAACTCCTTCTCACAACCTCTCACAGCTCCATCTCTTTTCAAGACACAGCCCGTCCACCCCCACAGCCCTGAGTCTCACTTTCACAGGCCTCCCTAAGCAGACAGTGAGTTATGGGCAGAACTCAAGGCCCCATAGTAGACTCTGTTCCTTCTCCACATGTCATCGGCACTGATCAGCTGGCCTTTCCTTCAGTGTCTCCCTTGGCTCAGATTGAGCTGATCAACATTGTCCCTGACCAGCTCCCTTGTGCCTGTCCCCATGTAGCTTGTGGCTCCGCCTCAGGGTCACGTCAGAAAATCAGCCTGAGTCTTCACACTTTCTCTTCTCCCTCTGGTCCCTGGGAGGCTCCACCTATGACACCACCAGGAATGGCCAGCTGTCCCTCAGCCTGGATGATCACAGCTAGTTCCTGCTGCCAACCCCAAGGAACTGGGAATGCTGTCCAAGGCCAGGCTTGGACTCACTCTCTTCCCTTTCCTTCCTTCTTCCTTCTATGAGGAAAAACCTGCTTACACGTGTATTAACCCAGAGCACAGCAGGTATGGTGCAGAGTGTTTGAGGGAGCCACAGTGACACGGTGAAGTCACCAGGAGGGAGGAAAGCCACTGCTGGCCTGGGGAGCTGGATTTCGGAAAAGCTGGAAGGGATACGTCCCTGTGATCAAGGGGGCTTTGTAAAGCCTCCCTCCGGTCCTTCTGATAGCGGTTTGCCACTCTGTCCTTATCGCACCTCACGGAAGCTCCTACTGGGCATCCCTGCCCACAGAGTGACATCCCAGGTCCAAGGGGGCAGTCCAGACCCATGCAGAGAAGCCTCTTTCCCGCCTCTGTGCTTGGAGCTACAATTCCCCTCCTCTCTTCCCAAGTGGATATCTGCCTCTCTTGATTTGATGGCTTCTAACTCAGAATTTTCAAACTAAAGCAGCAACTCCCCCAATGTTTTCCATGGTGCACTGGTGTCCATGAATTGCCAATGGGAGTAGGAGGGAGGGAATAAATTTGGGAAATCTTAGATAAAACAATGTGAAAGAGTCTCTTTACTACAGGTCTTCTTAGAGCCTTTAATGATGTGGAGCGTCTCTCTGACAGGAAGATATCGTGTCCTGTCTTTCCTAAACTTATTTGGACACTGACTATGAAATACTAAGGGCAAGTACAGACTACGGTTTGCAAAACTCATTCATTCACTCATTTGTCCAACCAGCATGCCAGGCCCTGCGCTGGGCACTGGATGAGGCAGTGAACAAGGAAGACATGACTCTGGCCTCATGGAGCTTCCATTCCAGTGGGGACAGATCTAGTGCCTCTTTCTTTCATTTATTTACTTACTTAATACATATAAGTGTTAACCCAGTGCCAGACCCTGGAGACAGAAGTGAATTGCCCATGATTGCTGCCCTCAGGGATGCTGCAATCTTAGATCAGGAGTGTTAGCTAATCTAAGATACTGTCTTGTTGGTATCAGGTATAGGAGGCATGGTTTTCACAACAAAAGCTTCAAGTCTTTTCCAAGCCACCCTCACATCCTTCCTCATCACTCCCATCCTTCACCTACTTCTTGAGCCCCTCCCCGCTGTGCTGAAGACATCCCACTGGTCTAGAGACAGCATGGCAGAGCTCGGGTGTCCTGCCTCAGGCCCACCCCAGTGGCGAGGGAGTGTGTGCCGGCGCCATACCGGGTAGCCGTGGTAGCGTTTCCTGCCATGGAGCCCCAAGCCTGGCCCTCCCGGGGTTCTGGGGACTCCCTTATTTCACTAACCAGGATTAGATGCTTGTCACTAAGAACGTGCTGCAGCCCCTGGGTTGGAAAAGCATGCAGGACATTTATCAGGAAGCCCTTTGAGGATCCATATGGGGTGAGGTTGGGAAGAAAGCGGAATTGGGAAGTTGGCCTGTGACGTGGGGCCTCAGCCAACCCCACAAGCAGCTCAGGGGTCTCCTCAGACAAGGGAGTGCCAGGACGGGCTGGCGGGCCACCTCCTAGCAGCCAGGGACTGATCCCCTCAGTCCTGAGGCAGGACCAGGTGGCTCCTGCCAGCATTCCCTGCAAACCCTGATGGCGAGAAGCAGGGTAGGGAGAGGGAAGAGCACCAGCTCTCCAATCCGGCAGCTTTACCCTGGGCAAGTTGTTCCCCTCTGAGAGCCTCAGTTTCTTCAAACCTGCAGGCCTCAGTGAGGTTAGCATATCATGTTAAGGGGAAGGCTTCCTGGAGGAGGGCATGCCTGAGCTGAGCAGTGAGGGAAGTAGCGGTTAGGCACTAGCCCCACTGGGTAGGAAAACCTGCCTAGGTGGAGGAGGCAACCTGTGGCAGCGGGAGGCCTAAGAATGCTCAGGGGAACACAAGCAGCCAGTGTGGCTGCAGCGGAGGGAAGAGAGAAGTTGGAGGTGAGACTGCAGGGTGGCTAGAAGCTGAATCAAAAAAGGCTGCAGGGTCAGGAGAGGGAAGGCTGTTCTCGCTCCACCCCTAGGAAGGGACCTGCAGTATTTCTGAAACCCTGGTTGAAATGATTCCTGTTTGTAGAGCACTCACGAGTTGGGGCTGCTCTGAGCAGTTTACCTGCATTAGCTGCTTAACCTTCACAACATCACCCCCCTTTTACAAACGAGAAAACTGAGTTACAAAGAGGCCCAGTTACCCAAGTTCACACAGCTAGTAAGTGGCACCCAGGCTGTCTGGCTCCAGAGCACCCGTTCTTAGCTAACCTCTACATTGCTCATCTCAAAAGCACCTTTGGGTGGCTGGGGCCTGGACGTGAGCAGCCCAAGGCTGTGTCCTTTTGACCACCTCGATTCTGGTTGACCCTTAGGCAGACACCTCCCCGATGCCAGTCAGGTGAAGATGCGGCTGACCCAGCCCTCCAAATCAAAGCCTTCAAAACTCTAAACCCTCAAAGGCAAAGTGTCTTCCAGGGACAGCACAGCTGATGCCAAGCCCCAGGGGGTGGGCCATGGGCCA
This sequence comes from Eonycteris spelaea, assembly GCA_003508835.1. NCBI lineage: Eukaryota > Metazoa > Chordata > Mammalia > Chiroptera > Pteropodidae > Eonycteris > Eonycteris spelaea. The sequence continues at coordinate 873,159 of PUFA01000349.1, read as the reverse complement.
GGGACATGGTTTGGCTCCAGAACATCATCAAGCAATTTGCAACACCCTCACAAAACTCTTGGAGCAGCCAAGAGAGGCAGGTGGTGTGCAGGCCTGCGGGAGGATGGCCAGGTGTTAGGTTACCTGGGGGTAGAGGAAAGGCCCCAGCAGGATTGAGGGCTGAAGCCTGAGCCCTCTCACCAACAAGCCCACATTCTCCTTCATGCAATTCATTGCCCAGGGGCCCCACACTGCATCTGGGTGCACAGTATCTGGCACGCTGGCCTGAGTGGTCCTGCCTACCAGCTCCCTCAGCACTCCAAGTAGGTGCCCTGGCTGCAGCTCCCATCTCACCCCTCCTTAGCCTCAGTAATTCTGTCTGCAGGGGTCTTCTCCACCCAAAGGGAGCACGCCCTCAGGAGGCGAGGCTGGCGTGGCCTGACCTATCATGAGCACCCATCAACTTCATGCGGTGGGCTAATTGACCAGCTTACCTGCCTCTGAGCAGATGCTGTGGGTCTTCACTGTGGATGGCTGAAAGGCCTCACATAAGACACTCTGACTTCCCAGGCAACTGCCGCTTGCTAGGTGATATCTCATGGGTTTACCTGTCTTATGACCTCCACAAACATCCACTGAACACCTACAAAGTGCCATGCACCCTCACAAGAGTGAGTCAGATGCAGGCCCGTTCTCGAGGCACTCACTGGCAAGCAAGGGCCCACTTTACAGCTTGAGGAAGAAAAGCACCTGGGAACCATGGGGCCCTACCCACACAGAGATTTTACGTGACTACAAGTGATAGAGCCAGACTTGCAAAGGAGCCTGCTTTGTGCAAAACACCTACCATCCCCACCAACTCCCAGCTGCCATTCCCACTCTAAAGAAGCAAAACTGAGGCTCAGAGAGATCAAGCAACTTGCCCAAGCCCACACAATAGCCAGGTGGGATTTGAACCTGGTTCTGAATAACTCCAAGTCCATGTGCTCAGCCCAGGAACAGAGCGACTTGAGTGGGGGACAGCGCCAGTGTCTGGAGCAAGAAAAGATGCAAGGAGGTGGACGCGGAAGGAGCAGGTCCTCTGAGAAGGGTGGTGACTCACCAGGAGACTTTGTTGCGGTTACAAAACAGGCCAGGCACATGTCAGACACTTACTTTTTCCATTCCTTCCCTGCCCTTCCACTCCCTGTTCCTTGGTCTCCTTGAGTACATTCTGTTCTTACTGAACTTCTTAGTGAGCAGGGCGACTTAATTTTCCCATGGACTGAGAGCTCTCGGTCGCCTGGGACCATCGGCTCCTGGCCCAGGCCTCCTGCAGGACCCAAGAGAGACAGGCTAAATTGCACACCAGGGCCCACCACCCACCTGCAAATCTTCAGGGCACCCCAGTGCTTTATGGGTCAAATCCAAGCCTCCACTTATCCCCAGGCCTATTTGATCAGTTGGGGCTGCCTGCTCTGCAGTCTGATGTCCGCTCCCCCAGGCGCTCAGCGCGAAAGTGCTGCACAGACTTCCATACACACTACCCAGCTCCACATCCCCAGACCTGCCCATGCTGCTGCCCCAGTTTCCTGGTGTTGATCATGTACTGTGTTATGTCAAAGAATTCCCTGCTTTGGGGAAATTCTAAAATACTTAAAGGTGAAAAGGCATCATATGTGCAACTTACTCTGAAACAGTTTTTAAAAATTCTTGATAGGTAGATATAGATGGATGAATGGATAGATGACAGATGATAGATAGATAGATAGATAGATAGATAGATAGATAGATAGATAGATAGATGATAGATAGATGATAGATAGATAATAGATGATAGATGATAGATAGATGATAGATAGATGATAAATAGATAGACAGATAGATAGATAGACAGATAGATAGATGATCAATATGGAGAAAGAGAGGAGAGAAAAAGCAAATGTGGTAAAATGTTAACATTTTAAGGAATCGAGTGGAGGATACCAGAAATTCTTTGTCCTATTTTGCAACTTTTCTTTAAGTTTGAAATTACTTTTTTAATGAGCAAATCAGGAAGACTCGTCATGTCTCCCATCACACTTCATTTTAATGGCATGATTCCCGCATTAGATAGTGAGTGCCTGGAGGACAGGGACGGAGTCTAATTCAGATCTCCGATCCAAATGATGTGTGTGTGTCTCCAGCTCTGGGCTCAGTGCTCTGAAAATGTTGCAGCAAGATGAGATAGCATCCCATCTTTGGGCGCTCACAATCAACTAGGAAAAAGATATGAGAGCATATTGAATCATGAGCCCACGAACAGTATGAATGCTGCTGGTATTTGACCTGGCCAGGGCCACAGATCTGAGCCACCTGGTCACCCTGCCCTGCCAACTGAGCCCCTGGCAACTGACTCCCATGAGCCTGGGGCCAGGATCCCTGAGATTCCAGCATCCCTCTGGAGATTTTGAAAGGAAACATGCAGACAGGAAGGGCCAGGCAGCGGAGGGCCAGGGACTGAAAGTGGAAGAGTCAGGGCTGGGCCATCAGGGTATCTGTAATGTGGAAGAGTCACATGGGGTGTATGTGACACAGGAGGCTGGCAGGTGAAGAGAGTGAGTGGCGGAGACAAGCAGCGAGACCCAACCCCATCACCCTTCCACACAGTCCCTGCTCTTCATTGAGTACCCACTTGTCTGGGCTTTGATTCAGGTACAGGTGCAACAATGAGTGAAACAAAGCCCATTTCCCATGGAGCCCTACTGCATGAGACAGTCAACCCCACACAACCATGTGGGTCTATAACATATCTTGTCCTCTTTGGTATTTTGAAGAAGAATAAAGCAGGGAATGGAGGGAGTGAGAGATGGGAGCAGGTCCTCCATGAAATGATGGGCAAGCCCTCTCTGCTCGATGACCTGCAGGGGGAGCCATTCCCACAGGCCCTGCCTGTGGGGCCACAAGGGACTAGGAAGGAGCCCTGCAGAGACAGAGAAAGATCTTCTCAAGCAGAGAACAGCAAGTGTAAAGGCCCTGAGGCAGGACACAAACGGAGCATTCCGGAAACAGTAGCGATGGCCGTGTAGCTGGAAATGGCTCATGGGGAGGGCAGGGAGGATGCTGAGATCAGAAAGATCATGTGCCTCATGAGAAAACTGGAAGCCCTTAGACGGTTTTCAGTAACACGATCAGACTTACATTTTCAGAGGATCATTCTGACCGCTTCATGGACAATAGACTGTAGTGGGGAAGGGGGCAAGGCCAGAGCAGAGGCAGTGTGACCCACGAGCAGGTGACTACAGCAACCCAAGGAGAAATGATGTTGTTGGTCCTGACCACATCATGACTCTTATGGCCCTGAGGTACTTATTCCTTTGTGGGCCCCTTCCTCCATTAGAAAAAAAAAAATGTGCTCACTTCGGCAGCACATATACTACTAAGCTGGAATGATACAGAGAAGATTAGCACAGCTCCTGAGCAAGAATGACACGTAAATTCATGAAGTTTCATATTAAAAAAAATTAATTATATTTACTAACTACTTTAGTGTGAAGATGAACACATTATATATTTGCTATTGCTATATTCATTGTTTTTTGCTGATTTCAGAAGGAAGTAAAACATGTTCATGGGCCCCTAAAAGCGTATAGGCCCTCAGCACTTGGCCCACCATGCCCAGTGGGGAAGTTGGCCTGAACAGAAAGTGGTCAGATTGGGATGCAGAAGAAGCTGTGAGAAAGAGGCCAGGCTTATCCCCAGTCCAAGTTCCCTGAAATGTCAGGTGCGTGAATACAGGAAAAGGGTACATTTCCATCAGTTTGTTTTCAGGCCCAGGACAACACCTGGCCCCCAGAGGCCGGTCGCTCTCCATGTGAGCGCCCCTGCTCTGCAGTGTTATAGCTACCCGAATTTCTAGAGCTGCCCTGAATGCTTCTCTGTTCCTTGCCATTAAAGGACTTTGCAAATTGCCTAAGACTGGGTAAGAAGTTTAAGAAGAGGCAGCTGGACCGGAATTGTCAAAGATCATTTCATGAAAGAGAAAGCCTGGACTGGGCCTTGAAGGAGGAAAAGGACAGCGTGGAAGAGGAGTGCGTTCCAGGCGGAAGAACTTGCCCAATGAAGGCTGTATCTGGGGAAACATTCGGTGTGCCCTAGCAGCAAAGAGAAAATGACTCTGAGCAGGAGACCCTGGGGAGCAGCAGGAGGTGCCAGTCCAGCCCTGAGAGGCTGAGCAGATGAGGGAATAACGGCCTCCAGCAGAGACACAGCCAGACCCAATTCTCAACTTGCCAAGGAGCTGGTGTTGGGGGACCCACCTCTGCTCCTTTTCAAGGAACCCATGCCCTTGTGTGGAGGTAAGTCGCACAGACTCCTGCCCCTGGTCTGATTTGGCATTCTGTGGCTCCCTGTACGGGAATTGCACAGACCCCTACACTGACAAAGCGGGGGGCTTACTTGGAGCAGTGGGTGTAAGTTCTCTGTGAGCCCCCTGTCAGGTCAGCTGCACTCCCTGTTGGGACCAGTGCAGTTTCAAGCAGAGCTCCTGGGAGCCTGCTGAAATGGGAGATGTACTAGGTCCCTATGTAGAGGGTCCGGCTCCCATCCCTGAGGACACCTGGTACCCAGACAGCTTGTACCATGGAACAGGTAGTAAAATGATGGAGGCTATTGTTGGCACAGGCACAAGCACAAGTTTCCGTGTCACAATGCCCCTGGTGTGCTGAGCAGCACCCAGAGGGACGGCGGGTAAAGAGTACCCCAGGGTTGAGCCCCGTGGGGCTAAGCCAGCCCAGGAAGTGGATTGTGGGCCCAAGGTAGCACTCTCCATCCAGATCCTGCACCGTGACCCTGTAGGGGTGGACTGTGGGTCCCAGGCCTGAAGGGTCCCATGTCTGGCTGTGATCCAGGCTCACAGATCCAGGCCCCGGATCTAGAATGTTACATTAGTGAAGTAGGGCACCTGCGCCTAAAATATGTAAACATACTTCAGCTTATTGTGTTACGCATGTGTGGCTGAATGCCACTACTGTACTTTGATATGTGTAGAGCCATGCAGTTCCCTGGAGAGCAGAAGGGAAGTACAAAACGGGGAGCACAAGGAGAGTAGAAGCAGAAGGACGCTCCCCACATAGAACTGCACTTCCTGCAATAGAACTGCGCTCTCCACAATAAATTTGGGTCCTGCGTTTCATTCTCATGTCGGCCTCTTGTGCATTCTTCCAACTGAGCATCTCACCACCAAAACCTTCCCTTTCTCTATCAGCTCAGCGCTGACACAATCCACGCTCCCATGACATTCCAACTCCCATGAAGGATGAGTGGCCTTGGTTAAAGGCTAAAGGCAACCTCAGCCATGTGAGAGTGGACCTCAGCTTCCGCTTCCCTACCATCAGTCATCTGGCCAGAACCATCTTCTTCCCCCAGTCCCTCCCCTCAACACGAGATCTCTGGTCTTTCCCAAGATCATAGCCAAGATCAGCTATAGGTAAGGCACTTTGGGGATCTTCATCCAGGAATTAGGGCCCAAAGCTGGGAGGAAGGAAGGGAGTCGGAGCAAACTTATTCCAGTCCTGAGCCTCCATGGTCAGTGGCTTGAGCAACCTTAGACCTTAATCACCTTCTCTGTAAAAGTGCACCTGAAAAGATCTGCTCGGCAGAGTCACTAGTGAGCATGGACCATAATGACTCCAGACATCTCATCTGGTGGCAGGAAGGGAAGCCTCTAGACATATGACAGTTGCTTCATTTTCAGAGCATTTGTTGAAGTGATTTGAGGTTATTTGCTTTTTGTCATTATCTTCTACTAGCCCAGAAGCCCCTTCAACAGGAGGACACCCAACTTTCCCAGCCCCCAATGGCAAGCACTGCTCCTGGGACAGTTTAAGTGCCTGTCAAGTATCTATACTTACAGGCCAATGTGTCCACCACTTCAGGTCTGCAAGTTGGCCCTTGCATGGGGCAGTTTCTGGAGGAGCCTAACTTTGCCCATCTGACCCCAATCCCACCCAAGGAACCAGGCTGTAACACAGCCTTCCCTTGGCCAAGGGCCTGGCCTTGCACTGCCCTGGACTCCTGTGGTCAGCTTCACAGGGCCTCAACCAAGGCTCGACCTCTCATTCATCAGCACACTTGAGTGCATGATCCAGATAGGACACTGTCTCTGGACAAGCTGCAGGTCTATGGCTAGTCACAGTATAAGGTGGGAGAGGGGTGGAGAGAACAGACAGACAAAGTGTGAGTATGCTCAGTAGGGTCCCACAGCAAAAGGGTGGGGAGTGAAGTTCTGACACTCTCCTGATGACTCACCACTTTTCTCATGTGGAAAATGGGTATAATAGCACTCACCTTGTAAAGCCATTGTGAGGGATTTCAGAGAGCATGGATATAAAGTGCCTAGCACAGGGCTTAGCACATCATGGGCCCTCAAGAAATGGCAGTTCCCTTATTTTCTTCATAAAAGTTTTATGTGACAGGATGTGGTGGATCCTGAGGAGCGCAGAGTCCCCTTCAAGAATGAAGGACTTACTCCTCAAGCTGCCGGGAGACATGCCAGCAGTCAGCCCTCTATGTCCCTATAAAGATTGCCTCCTTCAAGGTCACACACTTGAAGGGTGGTGGATATCACTATTGACTGGCAGGGGTCTAAATATCTCACCCCACGTGGGGGCAACTCTGAAACGGAGTCCAGCTCCGTACACCCTGTGGCCTCGGAGACCCCACCGAGACTGCATCAAAGCCCAGCTTCTCCGGCTGCCCTCTCCTGCTTCCTCCCACTCCTTCCCCTCCCATGTTAACCTCAAGAACATTCTATTAAATGTCCTGCATACTAATCTCTGACCCAGAATCTGCTTTCTGGGAAAGCCAGGCACCCAAAGTCCAATATCTGAATTTATATAAGAAAAAAAAAATTAAATGACCTTTGTTGCATTACAAAAGAACACTTTACTCCCCTGAAAAACTAACTCATTGTAGGGTTTCCTTGAATTGAGTCCCACAGATGTATTTCAACTAGCGCTTGATTGACTGGCAACCCATCTGAACTCAGCATCGTGCCTACTGTTTGAAGTGAGCTGCATCCAGATAGTCTGCAGAAGCAGACATTGAACTGCGGATTTGGGAGGCTCTGGACAATTGGTCAGCTGCCTTCAACTCACTCGGGCTTCTGGGTCTCCAGGGCTCCTTTATGGAGGTTCATGGACCATTCTTCTGTGTCTAGGCTTTGGCTAATGCTAGAGCACCTGGAATGTGGAGCTGAGTGAGACAGGTCCAGGCACCCTCGGGGCTCTCAGCCCAGGGCCATGGGAACTGAAGAAGGGTTATCTGATCCCATGTCGGTTTGGAGGACATCTGAAGAATATTAAACCAGAGAGAAGCATGGTCAGATTTGGGTTCAGACACTCTAGGTCCCCACCAAGGGAAGGCAGTCCCTGGGCAAGGAAGCTGCATGGTTACGCCCTCTTCGTGCAAGCACGGTGCCACATGATCTTCCCATATCATTGCTTTGAAACCAGGCAACTGCCTTGGGAGGGAGGTGTAATTATTCTATGGACCCAGAAGCCAAGGCCCTGAGAAGTGGCCAGGGGCGGATCTGCCCGAGTCCTTTCATGTGCCAGCTGGCCAGGTGTGGGCTCAAATGCCTCATGGTGGGCAACTGAGCACTTGGCTCCTGAGGGCAGGGCTTCTGACGCAGGTGCCAGCAGGTAACCAGGGAAGGCGAAGGGTCCCCTCTGCTCTCACCCACTGAGGGGGCCTCCTCTTTCTTGGGGTTCTCAGCTAGAGCAGCTTTGATGAGGAAGGACAATGGAGAACCACACTGGCCTTTGACTGGCATGATTACCAGAGCGTGTGGTGGAGAGGAGCTTGCCCCCCATCCCCAGGTGAGCACCTGCAGGAGAGGGTGCTGCATCTCCTGTTCAAGCAGGTGCTAGGAACGTGGACCTAAAACCAAGTGCTGCCAACAGCAGTTTGTGGAGGAAAGGTAGGTACCTAAAGAGAAGACAGCAGAAGTTTCTCCGGATCCACAGGGACAGACAGCTCCAGCAGGTATAATTCCAGGGGAGGTCCTTTCTTCTGCAAAATGACATGTTTTCTTTACTTTCTTTTTTAAACCAATTTTATTGTGAAATGTTACATGCGTATAGAAAAGGACACAAAATAGACACACAGCTCAATGACTTATCAGAAAGCAAACGCTCATTAACTCACCACCTCGGGCAGGAAATGGAGCGCTTAAGGTCTCTCAGAACCACTCCCAACCTTGAATCCTCTTCCAGTGCCCTTCATTCCCCGCCAGTGTTAACCACTAGCCTGACGCTCGTGGCAATCGCTTCCTTGCCTTTCAGCGTAACTTTACTACTACGTGTCCCTAAACACTACTTTGGTGTGCCTACTTGATCGAGCTATGAAATCTGACAGTTTGCCTTCCTTCTGGCTTCTTTCACTCACTGCCACATAGGAGACACATACATTGGTGCAGCCACATACTGGTCATTGAGCGTTTTTTACTGACATTCACATGGAGAGCTCTGCCCAAGCCTTGTCTCTGGGGCCCACTGACTGGCTTCTGGTCCCAGCCCCACCACGTCCTCATTGCAGAACCCTATGTGGGTTTCTACTTCCCCACGCCTGTCTGTGAATATTATGGATCCACTCACGATCTCTCGGGTCCTGGCCTGGCACAGGAGTGTGCCACCCAACTGAAGATTTCCAGAACTGAGTTTGAATCTTGGCTCTACCACTTTCCAACTCCTGTAGTTTTGAACAAGGTACTCCTTTTATCTGAAACTCTGTTTTCTCTTTGTAAAATGGTGATAATAATATTCACCTTGTGGGATGGTTTAAAGACTTTCAAATGCAGGCTTATGGCAGACATCATTTCCTATAAGCTATTTACATCCTCGACCTGCTGTTACACATAACATACTATTGATAAAGCAACCACCAGGAAGAGGGGCACATTTTCTCCTTCATCTTTGATAACGTACCAGTAACTACAAAATGCCACTACAGCATCCAGCTCAGGATGCCCTCTGCAAAAGTTTGTCTTCCCCCGACTCATTTGCTAGGCTGGAAAGAAATGGGAGGAAAAGGCCTGCCATCCTCGGGGAGCCCTGGACCCCAACAGCTATCCCAGGTCCTGCACCTGCAGTGGCCTCCTGGGCCCTGGGTTTTGTTTTAACCCCTGGATTCCTCTACTCCAGGGTGCAAAGGCGTCCACGAAAACACGACAAATCCTTTGTGTTCTGTAAGTTCTGCCATTCCAGACCACCCCAGCAGGACCAAGGAGGGCATCTCTCCACAAGCAGATGCACAGTGTTGGAAAGAAAGGCAGACAGAAAGTGGCATCTCTGGACAAGGCTGGCACACCAGAAGTTGTGGGCGACAGCTGTCTGGGAGCGTGTGGAGCAGGACCCTTGAAGCCTCTCTTAGGCTTCCCCAGGTGGCCTCCTTTCTCCACCAGGCTGCCCTGCCAAGACCAATGTCCCTCCTGACCTGGATGCCAGGCTGCCTGGGGATGGCTGTGTTCCCTAGGCCCTGGTCCAGCCCTGCTCCTAAGGTTGTCCTGGCCACAATATCCCTTTGACATCAAAGTGTCCAGAGTCCTGGCCAGGAGGAAATTGATTTTAAAATGCAGAGGACAGTGGCATAAATAAATAAGTAAAATGAAATCGACATACTCATTTACACATGAATGCTGCATAATTACATTGTTGAGCCTGTTTGCAATTTCACCCATGGATGAAGATGTTCCACTGATGTAGAGAAATAAAATTCACACGCAGGTACTCAGGTCTCCAGATGTTCTTCTTGGACCACAAAAGGGACAGGTTGGAGAAAGAGGGCTTGTGTTACTTTCTTTAAACCAGATACAAGCAACATGGGCCCCAGACAGTGACAACTAACCTCTACAGCAGCGTCTCCTACCCAAATCACTTACTGGTTACATGCAGCTAATTGGACCACCGATCTTGAGAGCAGGTGGTGTCTATAATGGGAGAGATGGTGTAAAAAGGTGGGAGCCCTGGCTGTACAGCCAAAAACTCTGCATTCAGGGTGTCCGCCCACATGTTCTGGCCGAGCAAGCATCTAACCACAAGCGAGTCCATGTGTTTAAGCCTGAGGTTTTTCCTTGGAGAACAAGGGCTGTAGCCTCGACTCACAGGGTATTGCAAGGGTTAAATGGCCTGAGCCATGCCATATACATTCAATGAGTGGTGGTGACAAATGTCTGCTGCATAGACGTTCCCAAACCCTATATCCTGTCACCCATCATAGGAGGTAGGGGCTCGGCTGCCACCGGGCAGAAGGAATCTGGGAGCCTGGCCTCCACGCCAAACAGCCAAATTCCACTTGTGTCAGCTGCCATCCTCTGGGCAGGTGCACCAGTCACCTAGGGGCATCCCACAATGTACAACTGCCAGATCACCATCTTTATTCTTCTCCAACTTCTTCCTACACCCTGTTTCTGGAATGCAGCCTTCGCCCTGTTCTCTGGGTCCCGTGGCAGAGCAGCACCCTTGGGGAGCCCTCCCTCCTAGGAGCCACCCATGCTCGGGCGCGTTTCTGACATTCTTGCTGTGAGAAGGGCCTGAATTTGAGGGCAAAGCCTTGGCTGAGTACATGGACACCTGGGTTCCTCCTCGACAAGCCACAAGTCACCAGGGGACCTCTCATGTTGCTTCCTTTCTATGAGCCTCAGTTTCTCCAGCAACAGCAGCAGTGAAAGAATTTAGAGGAGCTCAGAGCTTTTCATTCCCTGCCCCATACAGCCCTGGGCTTCCTCAGAGCCCCTCTTGTAAATCCATGACTTCCTTGCACCCCAGATGGTCCCTAAGTTTGGCTGTTGGTTTGGAATGCACTGCCATGTGCTGTTTCCTTTAATGAAGTGTTAGGGGAACAAGTTTGAAGACCCTTGGCCTGGGCGATATCTAGGGTCCCTATGGCATTGACTCTAGGGCTGTGTTACCCGGAGTCTGGCTGGAATTCGGCCCCACAATGCCATAGCCATGTCACGCAGGAGCAGTTTTCTCCCTCCCATGTCTCCTCCATCATCTTCTGTGCCAGGGACATTCGGGACTGAAACCAGCCTGGAGATTCACAGTGGGCCCTGTGTGCCACCGCCCTGCCCTGCCACCCCCAGGCCCGACCTCTGTTTTGTACACAAACACCCATGATGGGGCATTGGAACCCTGCAGGCAGATTTTGTCTTTCCAACAACAATGCCCTTTTTTTTCTTAAAGGTACCGCTGCACACTCTTGGGTGCGGGAGGCATTAGAGGAGTCTGGAGAAGGGAGAAGGTGGGAAAATACCACCTCCCTCTCTCAGCTCCTGCGTCTCCCCCACTACCTACTCTGGGTGGAGGTCCCACTGCAGAGTCTCTAAAAATCAGCCCCCAGCGACCCTTTCTTTCTGAGCTTGAGTCTCTATTAAGAGAGATTCAGGTAGTGATTTAGTGCACAGGTTTGAGCTAAGGCTTCTGGGTTCAAAATCTTTCTTGGGCAAGTTCGTGAACCTCTCCTGGCTTCAGTTTCCTCCTTCCTAAAATGTGGTTCACGGTGGAACCTGAACATGGCTGTTGGGAGCACTGGTATCTACAGACTCCAAACAGAACCTGTCACAGGCTGACATCATACGCGTTGGCAATTTCTTTTTTTATTCATTCTGGTGGGTTTTAAATTTTCATTTATTAAATGTCATAGTGGCAGTGAATGCTGAACCTACAGCTGGACTATATTTCCCAACTACCTGACCAAGCTGCTGAGTGGGGCCATGTGACTAGGTTCTGTCCAATGTCACATAGAGAAAACTGATGGGTGCCACTTTCAGGTCAGGTCTGGTCTCTAAAACCTCCCCTTCCATCTTCCAGGTACTCCCTAATTTCTTCCTCTGCCTGCAAGAAGGACTCTGAAGCCCTAGAAAATGTCAGACACACTCAGTGAAAGCAACGTGAGCACCTGCGTAACCATGTAGAGTGCAGCCCTGGCAACCCAGATCAACCAGAGACACGAAGGGAAAAGAAACCTTTACTGTGGTAAGCCAAAGTTCAGGAGTTGTTTTTATAGTACCTAGCATTGCTTACCTATTATGGCCATAATTTGAGACTGTTTAAATGAATTCTTCTCAGGGTATTTCCAGCTTAATTTTTTTTCTAATAATTATCATCATAGTGATGCTTTATATTCTTGAGAGTTTTCTTTTTAATGGTATCCTCTGGATACTTTACAAATAGTTTAGTTGATCTATAGACCCATTCTTCAAACCCTTAAGTCATTAGAAATGATTAAAAAAAAAAAAAGGCATGCAAAACACTACGTAGAACACATGGGCCCTCATGACCCCTTTCCTAGAGTCAGATTAGTTTTAGGACACAGAGGCCACTGCTACTGGGGACACTGAGGAAGTTTGGGGCCTCCACCCCCTCAATTATGACATGGCCGGAATGCTCTTACAGCCCAGAGAAAAGTGCAAAATCTGCCCTGAAGCTCATCGCCAGCAGGCCAACGGCAGCGGTTTGTCAGAGCGACAGTTGCATACCAGGGTATGCCAGGCCCAAAGGCTCTGAAAACAGATTTCCAGACACCCTGACTCAAACTCCTTCAATATCTATCAGTTTATGAGACCACTGACACGACTCGGCAAGAGATGCCATCTCTGCGGCTCGCCCAGGGCTCCGCAGAAGACACTCTGGGCAGTAGGTGGTGCTGAGATGAACTCTGGAGATCAGGAGCACTTGGGAGCCCAGAGGAACAGCTGCTCATGCACGGACCAGGGAACAGGCTTCCTTTCCTGGGCACACAATCCAGAGGGCAGCAGAGGGACATTTGCAGTTACGGGGAAGATGCTTACTCGGTGACCATGGGGGTCTGGGGTCCCCTGGATGGAGCTGGGCTCCAAACTGAAGACTTACCAAGCTAGCCCCCTAGCTGCACCTTCTACCCTTGTCACCACCTTCGCCGTCCCAGAGAGGCAAGTGACAGGTGGAGATTCTGGTGCTATGCTGGGAGGAGGAGGTGGTCCTGGCTCCCCTTTGCACAGCCCAAGGGCACAGTTGAGACATGGCTGAGAAGGGGAGGTGATGACCACAGTACACAGCCTGTTCCAAAGGCACACCACCCCAGGGGTATAAAGAATTTGGCGGAGGGGAGCCCCACAACCCACCTAGACCATCCCGATTCTCCTTCCCAGTTCCAAGCAGCACCTTACCCAGGATGCATTTGCTTCCTACTGCTGGCCCTACCATCTCCTCCATAGAGCCTTGGGGCGCACAGGCCTATGCACCTTGGAGCTGACAGAGCCAGATCAGAAGCACGGCTCTGCCCCATGACCAGCTGTGTGTCCTGGAGTAGGCTACCCAGCCTCTCTGCGTATCAGTCTCCTCATGGGCAATGTGGAGACTTCAACGCTTCCTTCAAAAGGCGCTTTGAGCACTGGATGAGATAATGAAAATGTCAGGAAGGAAAAATCTTTCCCTCTGCCCTTATGTTCACTAGCTAGGGGCCAGAGACTTAAACTGACAGAAAACAGATTCGCAAGAGAAGAGATAGATTTTTATTCACCTACATACGCAGGAGTTCACAGAAAAATATGACTCAAGGAGGCAGTTAGAATTTGGGACTTAAAATATATACCATCTTAATAGGGGAAGTAGAGGGGGGGAAAGGCACTTATGGGACAACGAAGGATTTTTAGGAAAGATAAATGGGCCCCTAGGAGAAGAGATGAGAGAGACGATAGTTTTGTGACAATGTCTGTTAGGTGATTTCTTATCCTGATTCTGCCTTCTCGATGGCTCCTCTCTGGCGAGAGGAGTCAATCTTTCCTGGTTTCAAAACTCCAGGGAGAGAATTTATGACAGCTGAATTCTTTTAGGTGGCTCCACTTTTAGGCAGACAAGGAGAGTTCAAAACAAACAAAAAAAGCAAAATCCTTTTTGTAGTGGTATATTCTGGATCCCTTCAGAAGTCTGTAAGACCCTTGGCACATGGTAGGTATCTGCCAGGTTGGGGAGTGGGGAGCCCTTCTCAAGCCCTTCCATGTGATCCATCCAATGTTCCTTCGCCCATGCTTGGTACTTTTCCCAAATCCCTGCTCTCCTATCTGAATTTGCTTGTCCCCTGCCCCTACTCCCACAGCCCTCTTCTTGCTGTTGAAAGCTAATAAACTCGTCTAAAGTCCTTTTAAGGCACATCAGCTTCTTCCTGGCCCAGTACAGTCACTTTCACTAGGGCCTTCGGGTTCCAGTCTCTCACTTGCCAATCACCATATTGCTATCACGTACTCATTCAACAAACACTCCTGGAGAGGCTTCTTCCTGCCAGGCCCTCAACTGAAATCCAGAATGGCAGTAATCGAGCAGACCAATCTCCATCCTATAGGAGCTCTGACCAGTTCAAGAGCCAGACAGACAAACTGATAGTTCAGCCTATGCACAGGAGCCATTGGAGCTCAGCCGAAGAGCAGGACTGGCCAGCTCTGTGACTTGTTGGAGGCAAGAAAGAAAGAGATGGGTCTACAAAGGGACTGGAGGGAATGGGGAAGGAAGGAGAGAAGAGAGGGTGGTAGGGAGGAGGGAATTTGGCTGGTTTCTCTCCATCTCCTTTTTCCACTCTGAACATATTTGGGGCCCAACCCCTTCTCCCACTCCATGTCAGCCTCTCAGATTATCAGGTATTCCAATAACTGCTCCTGCCGGTAAGCTCTCTCCAGATAACCCTTTCCCTTGTAATTGAGTTTAAATATTGATCCACCCAATCAAGGCAGGTTAATAGTCAACCCTGCTGAGCTCTGGAAGGCTCCCAGTCACAAGGCTCCCTTCCCTGGAGTGACAAGGCAGGGGGCTGAGGGAGTGGCAGCCCCTAGGGACCTAGCCTTCCTTGGAAAGCATGTTCGTCCGGGGGCTTGGGCTGGGGGCTATCTAGTCCTGGTTCTGCCCAGGACAGGGTGGGTCCCCTGGGCAGTTTCAAGAACCCTCCACAAGCCAAGCCTCAGTGTCTGCCTGTAGCATGGCAGCCCTGGCAACCTGTCTTTCCCAGTGCAAGAACCAGGCAGGAACAGAGGACAGGGTGCTTAGGAGACATACACTGCTCTGGCCAGGGAAGAACACAGAGGGAAAGCCAGGTGCTGCATCAGCTAGGAGAATGTGCCCACACACCTCTCCTGCAGGGACTCTGCTTTGCTGGCCTTCTGCCGAGTCCCTCAGGCTCCTGAGGGTTTGGTCCTCCTCGGTTATTCCCGTTGGGCCCATCCTGTCTGACATACTCCCAGTGGAATCTCAAACCTGTAGGACAGACGCCCAAACAGTGGCCCTCACCACCACCACTACTGGTGACTCTCTCCGGTCTTCCACGTGGACTATCACAGTCAGTGATGTGGAAACCACTGCAGTCCAGGGCTTCCCATGATTCAGAGGTGCCGAGCGTGGCTGCTGTGCCTGGCCCAGAGCAGACAGTAGTTGGAGAGCAGGTGGCCGCATGCCTGCACCCAGGAGGCCCTGCAGCCTCTCTCAATGGGTTTCACAACTGAGTTCAGCTTTTGCTAAAGTGAGGATGGAAGTATCGCACAGCTGTGACTGGACCCCTCAGGTCTGAGTGACCTTCATGTCAGCTGACCCTGACATTCTCCAGTGCCCCCACCCCCGCCCCATCCTGAGCTCACACTCAGGAACTCATTTTCCTCTTGGGTGCTTCTGCAAGAAAGAGAGCAAGTTCCTCCAGGCCAGTGGTTCTCAAAGTGTGGTCCCCACCAGCAAACAGAACCCTGGGGGAACTGGTTAAAAATGGCACATTCTTGGCCCCTAAAGAGTGAGAGACTCCACACCCACAGAGCCCAGCCTCTCTGGTGACGCTGATGCTCTATGACACTTGTCCTCATTAGGGGCTACGAAGTTACCACTCTCCAGGAAAAGCTCCCACCCACTGGCTCACTGTGTGCGGGAGTCATTCAAAACTCTTTAAGTAAATTAAAGCTATTTAATCCTATATAGCAATACTATGGAGCAGTCATAAATATTAGCTCCATATGGATGAAGCAAGCCAGGTACAGAAAAGTTAAGTAACTTTGCCCAGGTCACAAAGCTGGAATCTAAATTTGGAACAAGGCACTGTCATCTATTATGCCAGAGATTCTCAAAGTGTGGTCCCTGGACCAGTAGCATCAGCACTGCCTGGGAAATTTTTAAAATATAAATTCCCAGTCCTCAGCTCAGACCTACGGAGTCAGAAACTCTGGGTGTGGGGCCAGCAGTCTGTTAAACACGCCCTCCAGATGATCCTGATGCAGTTCTGAGGGTCACAGCACCCCACCCACCCCACCTGCTGCCTGAAAATGCTACTTCACGTGGAATTCATTCTGAAAGCTTTGTGCCCACCTGTGGCTAGAAATAGACCCTCTTGCAGCGTGGCTCTGCTTCTGCCTCAGTGGGGGCCTGCCTGCCAGGGGCCCAGCTCTCCTGCGGACTGGTGGGAAGGAGCAGCTGCTGCAGGGTGCCTGCTGGGAGGGCCTGCCCCAGGTGGGCCAAGAGCACTTCTGGGAACACACTGCTGGGCTCATGTGTCCTGCTCACAGCTGAGTGCCCTGTTAGGGCAGAGGCCACACAGGCAGATCAGCAGCCTCAGCCAAGCCAGAACGAGAGGCAGGGTGATGCAGCAGGGTGACTCCAGACTCTAGCCTCTAATGGCTGTGGCTTTGACCATCTCCCTAGTTCGGCTCTGAGCTTTTGAACCCAGTCCCATCTTGTCCCTCCACTTCTGTTTCTCGCCTCACTTAGAAAGCAAACCAGAACCTCCTTCCTGCCATGGTCTGTGAGATGGTTTTAGTGTGGTCAAAATCAGGGCACAGCCCACCAGTGGGCCAGGAAGTCAACTTGGCAGGTCAGGACCTGCATTTCTAAAGAAAACATGAAATGGAATAGTTTGAACATAGTTTTGTGAAACTTTTTTTGTGTGAAACTCTTAATATGTGTGTACTGTGTAACACTGAAAACTCTGGTTATCTGACCTAGCCCCCCTCCGTCTACTCTGACCCCCATGGCGCTACTTTGTTTTTTTGATCCTGACACCACCAAGCTGTTTCCCATCACAGAGCCCTGCCCAATGGCTCCTGTGCCCAGCCCAAGGCACTGCTTTACATGCACAGTCTCACATCAGCCTCAGAATTTTGCAAGGCAGGTGGCATTCCTACTTCACAGATGAAGCTGGGGTTCGGAGAGGCTAAGCAGCTCACCTAACCATGTAGTCCCAGGATTCCAACCTAATACCTGGCCCCTTGCCCCTGTATACACCCTCTGCTCCTCCCATGGGAGCACAGGCAAGTTGAGAGGAGAGGGGGACTTTACCAGAGTATGGTGGGGAGGGGGGATCCACTGAGCTTAGGAGGACGGGGAGAACTTGGGTGGGGGACACAGAGGAGCTGCAGCCCATAATTTGACTGGAATGGAGTACTGGGGGCAGACGAGCTTGGAAGAGGTGCAGTCTGGGTAGAAAGATTTCTGAGCAGGGCAAGAGCTGGGAGAGAGAACACAAGCTGGTTTAAGAAGGCAGGTGGGAGGCTCACAAGACTGCATGCAGCCTTGCCCTAGATGATGATAAGGGTCTGGGTTGTGGCACTGCAAATGTGCCCACCACAAGGTTTGGCACAGCCCACCCACTGATCAAGCTTCAAAGACGAGAGGGCTCCCATAAGAATGGCTACTATCAAAAGTGGGGGGGGGGGTATATAAAGTAAACAAGTGTTGACAAGAATGTGGAGAAATTGGAACCTTTATGCACCACTGGTGGGAATGTAAAATGGTGCAGCTGCTGTGGAAGACGGTATTACCGTATGAATCCAGCAATCCATGTCTGGATATGCTCACAGCAGCCAAAGGCAGAAGCAGCCCAAGTGTCCATGAATGAATGAACAGAATGTAGTACTATATACAGATAATGGAACATTATTCAGCCTTAAAAAGAAAGGAAATTCTAACAAGCTACACTAAAAATGAACCTTGAGGACATCATACGAAGTGAAATAAGCCCATCGCAAAGGGACAAATACCGGGTGATTCCATTTACATGAAGCACCCAGAGTAGTCACATTCACAGAGACAGAAAGGAGAATGGTGTGTGCCAAGGGCAGGGAAGACGAAAAGTCCTGGATGGATAGTTGCACAACAATGTAAATGTACTTGATGCCACTGAACCAACCACACACAAAAATGGTTAAGAAGGTAAATTTCACATTTTATCACAATTTTAAAAACATAAAAAGCCCAGAGGTCTGAGCCACAGGGGTTTCTTACAAATGAGTTTTATTTGAATTCTGACCCGAGCATAGATCCCACATACAGATTTCTCGTCAGCACGATGGCACAGTAACAAGTGCAAAATAGGCTTTATTTCAGGTATAAAAACAATGTGGCAGCGTGACGACTTCTGTCTTGATGCCCGCCTCCCCGTGACCATCATGCCTGCCTGACCCATCCAAGGGCTACACCATTCCCAAGAGACTCCCACCACCATTAGAAAAGAGTCACCCAATCTGAAAAAAGGTGAGGAAGTTACTTACATTTTAAGGGAGAAAAAAAATCATTTCAAATACATGAACATTAGAGAACACAGTAACCAAGTTTTTACCAGCAAGGGGGCGGGGAAGGGGGAGGCACACAAAACAATCCCTTGTCTTTGTCTTTAACAACAAGCCCCACCGTTTCCCTAGCAGGTGCACCAAGCTCAGTAGGAAGTCAGCACAAAAGCCAGTGCTGCATAGGAAGGAGTTGGCCCTTCTGGGACAAGAACATGAGGTCTGGGTGTGGGATCTGGACCCAGGTGCCTGGCTTCTCATCCTGGCTCAATTCACCAGTACTTGTAGGACCTGGGACTGTAGCTAATTTCTCAGTCATAATTTCCTCCCCTGGAAAACAGGGCTACAAGGACCCACAGTGCTGTGGGGCGGATCAAATGACACAATGACAAAAGCACTGGGCACAAACTCTGACCCGGGAGAGACCAGCAGCAACAGCTGTTGCTGTTGGTGTTGGTACTGATGGAGGACTGGATACAGTGTCCGGCCACCTGCACATGGAGAGGTGAAGCAAGAGACCCAAAAAGGCTGACGAAGCCAGAGGGAGGGGAGCACCACCCAGCTAAGAGTTGAGCAGCAGCATCTGGGATGTAAGGCTGGCATTTGAATTCACTCCAACTTTTCCCAAGGGCATAACCAGAAACCTGGGCCCATGAAACCCTTACAGAGGGCCGGGAAGCAGCTTTCTCAATAACCAAGCTGAGACTGCCACAAATGGTTTCCTTTGTAGGCGGAAGAACAGCAGGACATGTAGGGAAAGATCTGTGGGGATCCAGAGAACCCAAGAGGTCCATGGTCCTTACGGTGCCAGCTGAAAGGGAAGTCAGGCAGCACCCTCTCAAGACAGGAAAAGTTCCTGAGGCCTCAGTGAAAAGGCCACCACCCAGCATGGCTTGGTGACCTGCACAAAATAACAGCATAAAAACCTTCCGCCCACAGCCCTTACACCAGCCCTGAACACCCTGACCCGGGTATCCAAAAGCCCACCAGGTCCCCCAGAATGGGATAGCAGGCAGGCAGAAGGGTAAAGCAAAGGACTCAGGCATTCCCACCAAGAGGCTGGGGAGGACCCCACGAGACAAAGGGCTCACTGACCACATGGGAAGTAAGATCTCCAGGCAAGAAAGACTCAGGCTGCCCAGTTGCATGCTTCAAAACTCAAAACAAAATACTTTTTATTGTTTCAAAACATCCTCTTTTCTGTGATTTTCTGTAAAAGAATCCAGTGGGGATAGACGGTAATGGAGGTCTAGCTCAGTGGTTAGCAAACTTTTTCTGTAAAAGTTTAGATAGTATCTTTAGCTTTACGGGCCAAGAAGCAAATCAATGTTATGTTGGCATGAGAAAATAAATTTCCACAACTTTTTTTTGTTGATGAAATTCAAAAATAATTGAGTACTTCTTTGTAGTACAGCTCTACTAATGAGAATGGAATTTTTGAAGGGGTGCAGGATAATATTTCATTTAATTTGGTTCAGAGAGACTGCTTGCTGTCATCAAACGGATCGCAAACCAGGCAGTGGGCTGGACTGGGGCTGCAGTTGGCCAGCCCTGCTGACAGTGGGCTTGCATTGATCCATGGGGGCGAGGGGCCTGGGTTAATTACATCATTCTCTTCGATGACGGTTTAAAAACTTCCCATGATAAAAAGGCTTTCTCATCCCCCGCGGGCTCCCACTCACCGGGGTTCCTCGGATGAAGGGTGTGAGGACAGGCTCACACGTACTGCCTGTTGGGAGGGGAACTAGTTTGGCTGCCCTGATGGCAGGGCTCGTCAGCCCAAGACACAGGCAGTGACCACCTCATCCTATCAGCAGCCCTGTGCAGAGCAGCAAATCCATCCCTCAGAGCCACTTCTTGAGGACATTAACTCTAGAGGGTCTCTATGTGGCAAGGGCATGGTGGGGGAGGGGATGGCAGGTCCAGCTCTGGGTCATTGGCAAGAGAGCCACCACTCAGACCTATTTCCTTTCTCCTCCTGGGATTTCTTGTTATCCTTGGGGGTGAAGGAAGAAAGCCCAGGAGGAGTTTTTGTAGAGGCCTGAAAACTTAGTACAAATTCTTTGGGTGCTGGGCGGGTTCCTAGAAGGAGGCCTGGGTGTCTTGACCAGGACCTCACTGCCCCAGGCCCACCAAGGACTTCGCTGCAACTTTACATCTCCAGGCTGGACTGTCTTAAAGCCTCCCTGCCCTGTTCCCACGAGATGAAGGGAAGGAGGCAGGAGGGTGATCAGAAAGGATGCACACTCTTCCTAGCGGCCAGCCTGACTGATATCACACCTAGAGTATAAAACCAAGGAGAAAAAAATGGACACGGGGTGGTATGTAGAAGACTCACACAATGGGCTTTGCTCTTGGGGTCCTTGTCAGATGGCAGCTGCCAGCACTGCTCCCTCTGCAGAAGAGCTGGACTTAGGGTGTGAATTCACCCTTCCCTCCAGTAGGGCAACTTTACCCTCACTGGCCTCGGCAACAGAGTACAAACCAAGAGTATCATGTAAAATCTAAAGAGAGCAGCAGTCATCGCCATGTCCGGCTGAGAATATTTAGGGCTGCATTGACACCAGACCCTGGAGCGGGGAAAGGGGTCCACGGGTACACATGCACATGTACAACACAGCTGCAGAGCTGGCCAACAGTGCATCCAGGCTCAGGCTGCTGGGGGTACGCCTGGTGACCACTCTAAGTGCTAATGGGGTAGGCAGCCCAGCTGTGAGCCAGACTTGGTCTTAAAGACGTGACCGAGACCCCGCCTCACGTCAGGGTGCATGCGACCTTGCTGCGCACGCGCCAGCCTGAACGGGAGCTTCAAGCAGCACTGTGTGCAGCTGGCGTGTGCACACCTAACTCATCGCCGGCTCGCTGTACAGCTCTGACAGAGGAAAAACTGGGAAAGGCCCACTGCCCCTCAGAATCACCATGCGACTGAGTCAGCCACAACCGCAGAGGCCTCCCAGCCCTTATTTTTAAGGGGAGGACACGGAGACCCAAAGAAGCAAAGAGACTCATGGAAGCGAGAAACTTGGGGCCCAGGAACCCTGTCCTTCCCAACTCTCTCCACAACCATTTACCCTCTCATCCTCTGCTTTTCCACCTTCTCTGAGAGCCTCAGGACTTCTTCCTTCTGCTCTCCTGACAACAGCAAAAATGCTTTTCCATGTTTTTCACCAACTGGTTAATGATTTTAAGATCTTCAGACATTCAGGCCAGCCCCTGAAGCCACGCTAGACTTGGAAACTTGTGACACATGGCTCAGCCAGCTCCACCCTGCGCCCTGTAAAGCCCCTCCTAGGCTAACAGTTCTCCCTAAGGGGCCCAAGCTGCCTGGGCAGGGGGTCACTAGGGCAATGTCTGACCTTTGCTAGGACCTCAAGCCAAGACTTTGCACTGCCTTTTCCAAAGGCACAAAGCCCCTTCCCCAGCAAACCTTATTGTTCCCCCATTCGAAAGTCTCTGTCTTTATTGTAAAGGCGTGTCTTGGTAAACAGGAAAACGTTATCACAACCTTGCCAAACAGACGCCCAGTAAAGAAAAGGTCGTGGCCTAGAATAATGTGGGTTTGGGCTTCTGGTTCAAGATGGTGGCCGGATCACAGGGATATTATCTTCTTTCTCTCGATCACTTTTAAAGACTGCAGCTGCCGGAAGCCACAACCTAGAACATGTGGGTTAAAGGGTACAGTTCTGGGAGGGCTGCCCTGGCCAGAGGGCCGATTGTGGACTCAAAGCTCACAGAAAAGACAGCGGGTGGACAAGAGTACAAAGTATTACAGCTTTTTTGTACTTAATGAAATGAAAACAAAATCTACAGCTTTGCTCATCTGACTCCTAGGAAGGGATAAACTGCTGAATTAAGGAGCTAAACATTTTGGTACCAAATTACTAAGTGCATTTGGGGGCGGTATTTATTATTCTCTATTTTTTGTAAGTTATAAGATTTAATTATAACCATTAGGAGAAGGTAAGGAAAACAGACAGTAGTGGGCATCAAAGACTGAAAGACTCTACAAACAGCAACTTAAGGTAACAGATCTTTATAAGGCCCTTTATAGGAAATAAGAAATAAAAATAATAGCCTGCTATATTTTTAGAATTAAAATTTAGTCTGCCATCACTTGGCCTGGATAGTGACTAAAGTATAGTGACTAAAGACACTTGAAAGGCTGGAAGTCAGAAGACCAAAGGTTAGTCCTTGTTCTGTGTAACTTGGCCAAGTTATTCCACTTCCATGTGACTCAGTTTTCTCAAAAAAGAAAATGACTGGTATTTACCTTCCCAAGGAATAGTGTGTGGAGCTAGAACGTGCATCAAGAAAGATTGCAGAGCATCAGAAAGTGATATGACCCAGTAATGTTGAGTTAGGTAAAGAGGGAGATAGCAGGAAAAGTAAAGACGGCCAGCCGTAAAAATGGTGAAGCCAAACATAGGCCAGAAGGGAAGGAAGGAAGGAAGGAAGGAAGGAAGGAAGGAAGGAAGGAAGGAAGGAAGGAAGGAAGGAAGGAAGGAAGGAAGGAAAGGAAGAAAGAAAAGGTGAAAAGGCAAGCTTTCCAATGACAGCCCCATGCCTTAAAAGTGAAAAAGAGATCCAGTAAGAATCAGGGGATTTTAGCAAGGTGCCAAGGCAATTAACTCCATGGGGATTCCAATAGTCTATTCAACAACTGGTGCTGGGACAACTGGATAGCTACATGCAAAGAACGACGTGAGACCCCTACCTCACAATATATTATGTAGACACACCTCAGAGACACTGCGGGTTCAGTGCCAGACCACACAATAAAGCTAGTATCACAATAAAGTGAGATAATCTTTTGCTGGTGGCGGGTCTTGCCTTCAACTTGTAAAAAAGGCAACATCTGTGACATGCAATAAGGTGAAGTGCAATAAAACAAGGTCTGCCTGCACAAAAATTACTTTAAAATGAATACAAGACCGCTGTGAAAGCTAAACTATAAAAACTCTTAGAAGAAAACATAGGCACAAGTCTTCTTGATTTAAATTAAGCAATGGTTTCTTAGATATGACACCAAAAGCATAAGCCACAAAAGAAAAAATGGGTAATCTTGGACATCATCAAATTAAAAACCTTTGTGCTTCAAAGGACATCATCAAGAAAGTGAAGACAACCATAGGATGGGAGAAAATTACTATAAATCATGTACCTGATGAAGGACCTGTATCTAGAATATACAAAGAACTCATACAACTTAATAATAAAAAGACATCACCCGATTAAAAATGGGCAAAGGATCTGAACAGATATTTCTCCAAAGAATATACAGAAATAGCCAATGAGTAAATGAAAAAAGATGTTCAATATCATTAGCCATCAAGGAAATGCACATCAAAACCACAATGAGATACCACCTCATACCCACTAGGATGCTATAATAAAAAAGATAGATAATAGCGAGTATTGGTAAGGATGTAGAGAAATTGAAAGCCTTATACACTACTGATGGGAATGTAAAATGGTGCAGCTGCATTGAAAGACAGTCTGGCAGTTATTCAAAAAGTTAAACATAGAGTTACTATATGACCCAGCAATTCCATTCCTATATATATTTCCAGGAGAAATAAAAACATGTGTACACAAAACTTGTATAAATGTTTATAGCAGCATTATTCATAATAGCCAAAACATAGAAACAACTCAAATGTCCACCAAGTGATGAATGGATATAAACAAAATGTGGTATACCCATAGAATGAACTATTACTCAGCTGTAAAAATGATTAAAGTACCAACATATATTCAACATAGATGACCTTAGAAAACATCAAGCTAAGTCAAAGAAGCTGGTCACAAAAGACCACATATTGTATGATTCCATATATATGAAATGTCCCAAATGGGTAAATCTATATAAAAAGTAAATTCATGGTTGCCTAGGACTACAGAAATTGGGGGACAGTGGGAAAATGGGAGAATGATTACTAAAGAATACAGAGTTTCTTTGGTGGGTGATGAAAATGTTCTAAAACTGTGGTCATTCTGTGAATTCACTAAAAACCACTGAATTGTACACAATAAATGGGAAAACTGTATGGTATGTGAGTTATATCTCAATAAAGCTGTCACCAGCTCCTCCTTCCTTCCTCAAAAGGGAAAAGGAATCAGAAGCCTGTCTTCACTCTGTAGGAACACCATCCCTGTTGTCCCAATATAATGATTAATAAGCTCATTCGCTCTCAAAAGTACCCTGGTTTGTATAATAAATCAATGTCATTACCCAATCACTATGTGTTATCAGACAGAAGGCTTTGCCCCTCGGGGCTTCAATTTCCCCATCTGTAAAACAAGGTGTCCTAGTTCTGATCATTTCTGACCCTAACACTATACTCCCCCAAAGCTCCCCTTTAAAAGCTGTTAACACCTTGCTCAGTTGGTCATAGGGTTCACCACGTTTTGGAAGATAAATTTAATTAGCAGAGGTGAAGCCCTGGGCCCGTACAGATCACTGGGTCCCGGGAAACAGGCAAGGCAAAGAGTAATTCCTGGGTCTACCAGCTACTGATATTCAAATTTCCTCATAGGCCACTAAGAAAGGTGGTCCAATCATGCCAATGCAGGCAAAATGCTCTAACCATATCCCTTACAAATAATAATAATAATAAAAAGATAAATATTTAAAGCGCGGGGGTGGGGGAGTAGCGCTCACAGAAAATACAATGTCCCTAGGAAACCTGGCAGGTTTGGCAGTGGTTCACCAAGGTCTTCTCTATATGAGTTTTGGAGAGTCCATCTAAGACCACAGGCATCATGACAGTCACGTCATCTGATCCCATAATGGAATGCTCATTTCCTAGTCTTCCTTATCCATGATTTCTAAGAAATAAAATTATACCAAATGATCTCAAGAGGAATCATTTTGTTCTCATCCCCCTTATATCATGAGAATGTACCAAAACACAGTCTTTCTGTTCCCCACCCCACCCCCCCCACCACCAAGGGCCTCGGAACAGGTCTGTGCGGCTGGGCCTGCTCGCACAGCGTGGTGTCCACCACACCGGTGCACAGAGATGAGGCCATCTCTGGGCTCTGCAGTAGCAGGTCCTTCGAAACAAGGTCAAGGTGAAAGAAGAAGGCACAGCATGTTCCACTCCCATCAGTCCATCCAAGGACAGGACAGACGGATGCTCACCTGCGAGTCATTGGGCAGGGAAACCAACACGACGGAGGCAAACAGCCCCCACCTAGCAGCGTCTTGGTCACAGAGCCTCAGTTACCAGAGAAGGTGAGGGTTCGGGGTGAGGCAGAGCTTTGTCTGAAGGCAGGAGAGTGGTCAGAAGGAATCAATACAGGGGGCACCAAGATACCTAGTGAACTAGCTTCCAATTAAGGGAGGAAGGGGTTCCAGAGAAGATGTCCCACTGTTTGCCTCTTTAGAATAACAGAGCTGGGGAAAAGACCAAGGAACTGTTCAAAAGCTGGAGGCCAAGTGGAAAGGACAGAGGAGCCATTGGCTTTCTCCGTGCCAGAGACTCTGCATCTGCAGGTTCCTGCCGGTTGCTGGTCTGTGGCTTTCATAGACCCAGCAAGGTCACTCGTAGCCGCAGCTTGCCAGAGGAGGCTGCAGCTTACAGTGGTGCAATTTCTACATCCAAGGGGCTGGGAAGAGGAGGCAGCTGCCTGCTGTACTTCTGCTCAGAGGCCACATTTCAGGATGATGTGGTAGCCATCGCTGCTCTCAGCTGCAAGAGAGAAACACTGGGCATTTTCCAGGAAGAAAGGCATGGTGCCATGACATTTGTGAGACACGGAAGGCATAGTGATAGGGTACCGCGGAAGCCCTGCCACGAATACTGGCGAGACCACCAAAATAAGGCTGCACAGAGCAAGGTGGGCTGACGAAAGCAGAGATTGTGTCTGCCTCGTTGAGTTTCCTTCTGACAACAGGCCTTTCCACCACAGCTATAGGCCCAAGGACTAAAGGACCGATGTCCAAGGAGGCTCTGAACAAACTGTGGTTCTCAGGGTGTGATGGCCCCAGGCCCCGTCACAATGCAGGGTCTATGACCCAGTCAAGGGGTTTTCATTCAACAGACCTCATATACTCACCTGCCCCGGCCCTAAGGAAGGTCACAGCTGGTCTTTCCTTTCTCCTGGCCCATGTGTTCTTTCTCAGATCCCACCCCAGATCCCCACCCACTCAGCCTGCAGACTCAGCTGCTGTACCTCCATGCCCTGCTCTTCCTGAAGACCCACATTTTAGTAAAACCCCAAATGCATCATACATCTACTTGGCACTGAGTTCATTGAGAACACACTATCTGGCCAAGATTTCCCTTTTAGAAGTGACTTTGAGGCCAGTCTCACTAATTCTCACATTCCAGGGCTAGGTTTCACAGGAAGTTTGTGTGTCTCTTTGTCAGAGGACATTCCCAGGTAACATTCTCTCGAGGGGACACCATGTAGTCAGGCCCCTCCCCCACACTACACTGCAGCCAACATACTTCAATTAAACAAGAAAGGGGGGTGGGCTTACCTTTTAAGGTACTGAGGATAAAACAGGATTCATCTTTGGAAATTCTGCACCATCTGAAAGGCAAAAGAGAGGCCATGTCCCTTCAACAGTGAGTTCGTAATACGAAAGGATAAGTGATAAGAAGCCCAGTCACTCGCAGCCATCAGAAATGACAGTCACCATGTTTACCTTCATGTGATATAAAACAAACATATAAATAACAATTTTAAGTAACAAAAAATTGAACATGAAAGATGAAAAGCCTGGAAAGTAATTAACATTTAATATGAGACTAAATTTTTTGTTTGCTTTTGTTTCGCTTTTTCCTAGTTACTGGGTCTTCCGGTCCCTATAACAGACACATTACGAGGAGCATGTACAGTAGCAACAGGTAAAAAACTAAAGTGCTTTTAAAAACCTGGGTCATTAGTAGACTCTGCTTATCAGAGTTTTAGGAGGACCAGTATACACAGAGTGCCATTCCCTGCATCTACAAACATGGCAGGAATCAAACGAGTACTCACCAGCCACCTCCCTGGGGTTCCCATTTTGATTCACTACCCAGTTACCTTGGACAAGTCAACCTTTTTTCTTCCTGTCTCCATGCGCTATCTGTAAAAAAGGGACTGTTTCGATGATAAAAAACATAACCAGAGTGACGAGAGCCGACATAACTACCGGTGGGTGTGAATCTGTAAAACCGCTCTACAGGACTGTGCATGGGACCTGTGACCGTGGCCATGCACAGGCCTCCCATGGGCAGACGCCCTAGTTAAACTCCTCCACACACACACACAAAGCACACCTAGGAATGTTTAGTGCAGCACCGTAAGACTGAAAATCAGAAACAGCCCCCATGTCATTCAATGGTAGAAACATGAACAAACTGTGACCTAATCACACCATGCTTTCGGCAGTGCCAGTGACCTCCAGCAGCACACCTCGACAGACATGAACCTCAGAAATCTATCGGGTGGAACAAAAGAAAGTCATATAAGAATACACTATTATTCCACTTATATGAAGTTTTAAAATAGGTAAAATTAACCAATATCTTAAGGAGAAACATGGGAATGATTAATGCAAAATTCAGACCAGCAGGTTAAGGGGTAGAGTGGTATATGAAATTAGGCTCTAACATAACACTGTGTTAACCTGAGTGCAGGTACTGGGTGCTTTTAATATTCTTTAAACTGTACAAATAAGTTTTATATACTCTTTGCATATGTATGCTGTACTGCACAATATAAATGGAGAGAATAAAAATACACACACATACATAAACGTAAACACATCATACTACCCAACACGACAGCAAAACCTCTTTCCAATTTTAAAAAATGCAACTCACATTTTATTGCCTGCTCTGGATTACTACCCCAAATCCAGCTACCTGTCAATCCCCATCCCTCCCCGCAGGGCCTAATGACGCATGAAGTACATTTATTCTCTGTTGCTGGCCAGCTCCCTCTAGGACTCTCAGCCGCCCAGCCACTTGGGCATGCAAAGCCCTAAACAGAGCCCACTCGGGCTTAATCAGTAACTCCCTCATTTAATTCAGTGCCTTTGCACCCCAGGGGCTGCTCAGCGGCTGGGCTGGTCGGGCTGCCTCCAGTGCTCCAGGCAATTAAGACCCATAGGTTTCCAACTGATTTGGGGTTAAGAAGCAAAGAGACCGGGGAATAAGAATCGCCTACTTAGCTGAGGTGGCATTTGAGTTCTGTTCTCTGCTTCACTTGCTTAACTGCCTGCTCTTGAGGGCACAGAGCAAGCAGGGGAAGAAACTTTCTTCAGGGACCCGTGAAATTGCAAGAGTTCTGTACATTCTTGGCTTTTGTCTTCACAGAAGAAATTCATTTTGAATTGCAAAGTGACAAGTTTTCCATGCCACAACAACCCATTGCTCAGGGCGGTTTAACCTTCCTGGTTATTCTAAAGTAAGTTCTTGGGTCAGGAACTCTACGCTTCATTTTCTTTATCTATGAAATGGGGGTAAAAATAAAAATAGCTGCATTAGATTAGAACATAACGATATGGAAGGAATTCTGAACGGGTGACAAAAATATGAAGTTGCAGATAAATATACGGCTGGATCTCTGTTTGTTAAAAACCCTCACCCACGTACACTTGGGCACACAATGGACACTTGAGCAAAAATATTATTTGGCAGAATCTCATCAAACCTAATATAAACTCCCCCAGAAAAGAAGTGGGGGAAGATGAGGGCCTTTCGCCATTTGCCTTCTGTTATTCTACACTGGTTGACTTCTCACTATGCGGATTACTTTTTAATGAAAAAGGAAGGGAAACACCACCTTGTCAACCTCTAGGATGAACTGCCACATGAATCGGAGACTCCCATTCAAGGGGCCCCAGCAACTGTAATAAAAGGGACAACAGGAATTATCACTAATAACGACAATTAATGAAATGAACAGACCCTTAAAAACCTTACATTTTATACATTGTCGAATTCAAAGATCTCTCCATCACTTGCTCCCCAAAATAACAAGTGCCTAGCACTATCAATTATAACACCACTGGTTATTTAGCATCTCCTGGTACCTAACATGGTTTTCTCATTCCACCCTTCCTACAACCTCCTCAAGGGGTATACTTATTCCCGTTGTGCAGATACAGAAACTGAAACTCAAAGAGGTTTAGTAAATTGACCCAAGGTTGCTCAGCTGCTAAGAGTCAGTTCCACGTGGGGATACCAGTCCTATTTCAAAACCCACATTTTCTCTACTTCCCCAGCCACCACTCCTGTATCATTTCCTTTATAATCCTCTACACAGAGACTTTTGGAGTTCCACGACTGGCGTAGGGTCTGCTGGGGCTGAGCAGAGGACTCAGGGTCCCAGCCCTGCTCCTATCAGGCCTGTTTTTTTTTTTTAAAGACTTTAAAGGAGAAGCCAGGTAGCCTGCTGGCTCAGAGCTTGAGCTCTGCTCCTGAACCACTAGGGTTCCCACCATAGCTCCACCCCTTACTAGCTGTGTGACCTGGGGCACTTACTCATCCTCTCTGCACCTTAGCTTCCTACCTGTGAAATGGGATCATCACAGCACTCACTTTATGGAGAAGCTGTCAGGATTAAGTCAGTCACTATGCATGCACTTAGAACAATAGTAGGGACACAGCAAGCACCAAATATATGCTGATGCTCCTTACTATTATTATTAAGAGGAGAGGTCCAGGACAGAACAAGCTTAAAAGCCTCTGTTCCATGACGTGCAGAAATGCCTAAATGTGTCGACATCCCTGTTTAGCAAGCCCCTCCTTAGCCATGAGTAGGGTCAGATCACTCAAGGGCAGTGCCAGCAGGGCCCTGGATCAATACCTGTGCCCTCTGCCAGCAGTCACTTGTGCCCTGCACAGGTCTGGATGACCAGTGACGGGCCCAGGAAGGCTGTGGCACCTTCACCATTCGGCAGAGACCTCTCTCTGTTCTCCCCAGGGAGCCACGTCTTCTCTATCGCCCAACCCCAGTCCATTTCACTCCTCACTGGGGCCTGCTGCCTGCTCTGGGTGAGCACTCTTCTCCTGACTTCTTGCAGCCCTCACTGTAAGCACCCTGAGTGCGGAGGTGCAGTTTGTGCTTCCTGCAAGCAACTGACCGAGCATGGGTTACGCAGTGGATGGATACTCGCTCAATAGCTATTCAGAGTCCAGTCGTGGCCTCAGCACTCTCTACCTCACGGCACTCCATGGAACGACACAGCCTAGGGCAGGTGGCATGCAAATAAAACCTGTTTGCCATCTTTGGGCCAAAGTCCTCTCCAAACCTCCAAAGGGCATTTCTGGTGCAGGTTCTGCTGCTTCTCCCAGGAGCCCAAATCCCCAGCTCGCCGGGGCAGGTCAGACAGCCATGCTCACCTCATTGCTGACCAGCACGTGTGCCTGTGGGCCCCTGCCGGTACACCCGGTGGATGTGCTGTGGGGATGCTGTACAGGCTGGCGATCTTCTCAATCAGCTCCAAGGCAGTCAGCTCTTCCAGGAAGAGGGCATGGTACACTGGGAGAGGAACAGGTCCTTCTATAGAGCAAGCGCCTGCTTTTCAAGGAGTCTACCTATCCTCTACCCCCAACCCCATCCCAAGAAATCAGTAACTTGCTCGTAAGGATGTTCATGCCCAGACCGATACCTCGGGATCTGGCTGTAACAGGCACAGTCTAGAAGTCTCATGGCCTCTGTGCAGCCCATCGACACGTGAAAAGATGCCAGGCTGTGGTTTCCCGGCCACCCGCCCTGTTTCAGTCTCTCTTGGGGACTTATATAAAACATAGAATTCCTTGATCCACCCCAGACCCAACGACACCCATTTAGGGGTGGCAGCTGAAGGTAGAAGGGCTAGCAGAAATCTGTATTTCTAACAAGCTTCCAGTGCTTCTGATGTGTGGACACACGTGTACCTCACTGTGGGAGGGAGGAGGAAATCCTGTGTCCCCTTTCCTTTCTCTCCACTATTTAAAGGAATTACTGGATGGCTTCAGGTGGCAAAGAGTGAGATTTTAAGATAACTGCTACTTGACAGCAGAAGAGAGAGGGTCTTATTCCAGCTCTTTTCCACAGCACAAATTATAGTCTCCTGAAGTACCATGACCGCAAAGGGAGACGCGGGGCACTAGGCTGTCATTAGCCTGTCAGAAGCTAACAGTGACCCTGAGGCTGGAAATGCTTCCTTCTACCAGACCAAAACCATCCAGGTAGGAGCGAACTCCATGGAGACCTGAGTGGGTTACTCAGTGTTTGGGGCCTCAAGGTCTTCAAAACTCAAAACAAGAGCCGGATTAAAACAAGAGGCTCCCAAACTCTTCCTTCCACTAAGGAACACTTTGTTCAAAAAATTTCTAATTCAGAGGCCAACTTTCAAAGCATGGACATGCACATGTACACATAGGCATAGACACACACACACGGCTCCCTTTAAAGGTGGCGCCAGATGACACTGGGTTCCAGTCACATGACAGATTCCTTCCCATGATTCAAACAAGCTGACCCACTGTTAGATTTTGCTGAGCAAATATGGTCCCTGCGCAATGCTCCTTCCAGTACTGACACCGGCCTCTCTCCTAAGATTCCTCTTTATAACAGGATTCTAATTGTACTGCTTTCCCCAACTTTTTAGAACCTTTTTAGAGAGATTTTACTCTTAAGCAAATTGGACTGCTAGCAAAAACAAAAACAAAAACAAAAACAAAAACAAAAAAACGGAAGGATTATAGGCTGGCACCTTTTGTTGCAACCTTTTGTCCTGGGCCTGTCCCTGCCCCAGCCGAGCATAGCCACCAGGAGTGCTTGGAGCTACCAGAGTGTGGGTGGGCCACTCCTCTGAACTCCTGTTGTACCTCCTCTCATCAGGGGCCATGAGCAGGGCGGGGGGGGCGGGTTGGGGAGGGGCAGTGGGCAGTTTGGGGAAAGAAGAGGCTCTAGATCAGGCAATCCTGGGTTCAAATCCCAACTCTGCCACTCACCAGAAGCAAGCCCCAGCCAATCTCTATACCTCCCGGAACCCTGGTTGTGCGCTGCCAGCACCCACATGGCAGGGCCACCATAAATCACAGTGTACGTGGTGGAACACCCTTTCCATGTATGTGGGAGACCACGGCGCGTGGCCTCTGTCCTTCACAGGCGGATAGCTGAAAAGCAGGGGGAAGACCTGGACCTTCAGCAGAAATGTCCTGAGGCCAGACTGAGGGCTCAGAAGCCAGCTGCCAGGGTCTAGATGTTTGGATCCTAGCTCTGTCACTTACAACACTATCATCTTAGACCAGTCAACTGCTTCGTGGGTAAGTTTCCCCCCAGTGAAAACATTAGCAACAGTTGCTACTATGGGAAACAAATAAGTGAATTCATGGACAGCCCTTAAGACGGACTTGTTGAACATTCTTAAAGCAGGGACCTGCAAAGAAGCAAACAGGGTGTTCTCTCTGCAGACAATACACAGGGCACTGACTATGCAAGTCAAGACCAGGTTCATCAACCTCTTGGCACTCACAGACACTCAGAATTATGGAGCTCTATATGTGTCTGTCAACTAACTGAAATGTCACATCACTCACTGCAGGGTATGGGTTGCTATCTTCATTTCACACACATGGAAGCTGATGCACAGGCCCTAGTACCCTGTCTAAGGCCACCGGGCCACTAGGTGGCATGACCAGCACTGGTATTCAAGGACAGCTGACCTCAAAACTTGTGTCCTCTCATTCATCAAACTGCCAACCCAAGTCACACGTCTCTGAGGTGTTTTGAGACCCTTTCGCTGCACTCTTTAGCCCTCATGCAGTAACCAAACCAAATGGCAAAGGCTCACCCAGCAGGGGAAAAATCACAGGAGACAGTGCTCCCAGGGGTACAAATATCGAGTGCCACTTGTTACCCTCCTGGGAGCCAGAAGGTGCAATTCCCAGTTCTACCACAAGCACCTCGATGGCTTTGGGGGACACACCCCCTTTATGGGCTTGTTTCCCAGGTATGAAATAAGTCAACTGGATGAGATATCCTGGAAGATGCCTTCCGCCCTAAACATTTCAATCCTAGGATGAAGTTTAACAAAACTTATCCTGTAGGAAACCAGAGTGAGGCAGAACATGGAAAACGTCCTCAGTGAGAAGACCTGGGCTGTTTCTTCCGTGCCTCTGCTGCCCTATAACCAGCCCTGGTGGAAAGGGCCCCGCACAACTCACCACACAGGCTGCTGTCTCCGCTGCCATCCCGCTTCTGCTGTAGGGGTACTTGGTTCTGCTCTAGCTCCTGACAGACATAAATGGTCATCTTCGGCCTCACGTTCCTGGCAGAAGAGGAAATTAATAGCAGATATGGGGGACCAAGCTCTGTTGTTCCAGAATGTTCCAGAACACAGGGTAGACACAGCGCTGGGAAGGACTCAGGGAAAGAAAGAAGGCTGTGGGGATGCAGAATGCCTTTTGTGGTGGAGGCAGGAGCAGAATCCCAGCCAGATTAAGGCGGGACTCTGCCCAGAATGCGAATCTCAAGATATGAGGCATTTTCATGATGGCTTACTCTGTATCAGGCACCAGTAACAGAACTTTACAGGAATAACTTATAAATAACTCACACTGCATACGAGGGAACGAGGACCACCATCCTCATTCTATGGATTCACGGATGAAGGGCTCTCACCCAGCTGCAAAGCTCCAAAGAGGCAGATGTGGGCCTCAAACTCAGATGCTCTCTCTTACTCTAAAACCGTGCTGTCCATGTACAGTTATTATAATTTAATTCATTAGAGTTCATTTAAAACTCAGTTTGTCAGTCTCATTAGCCCCAGATCAAGTGCTGGCTGGGCTACAGTACAGAACAGCGCACCACAGAGCACTCCCACCATGGCAGGAGGTTCCCTCAGACACAGCACTGCTCTACGATCCTCCCCGAAACCTACTACATGAGGCCGAGTAGCCTACCCAGCCCACAGCTTTCCTGCGGAAGAGGCTGCTTGAAGCCCCAGACCCATGCAAGTGTCTGGCAACCTGGAAGTGGCGAAAGAGCTGAGACCCAGAGGCTGAGGCTCCCGTCAAAGTGAGAAGAGGGAGGGGCCCATACCCCTCACTGTGCCACCTCCTGCACTTGTAACAGAGGAGCCCCATTACTGGTTTTTCTGCCACACCCTGCCTCTGGGGGGAAACTGACACCCACCTGCCTTTGATGGCATTGAAAAGCCGGATCCCATCCGCAGGGCCACAGATCTGGACCAAATCATCGCGAGACATCTTCAGCAAGTCAGCACCTGGGCAGGTAAGTGGGGCTGCCCGTTATGTGAGACACAAAGAAAAGGCACCATCCCCAAGCACTTGCAGTCCCTGCACCAGGGGTCAGGGACAAGGGACAGCGAAGAGCTAGCCTCACCTTCAGTGGGCACCAGACACTCCATGGAGAGAGAAGCAGCAAAGAACTAAACATTACATCACAGCCCGAGAGATCTCAGAAGCTAAACTACTGACCTTCACAAAACTCAGTATAACGGATGGGCTTTTACAGAAGCCTGAGCATGCCCACGCCACCCTCTGTACTTTGTATTGGGATATAATGTATGTGCATATCCCTTATGGGCATGTGGTTTTGATTACACGTGCACTTATCTGTTTATGGAGTACATAGCTCACCAGACGCAGCCATTTGAATGCACACAGACCAAGAGGCAGAAACTCTCAGAATCCCTTGGACCTCTAGCTCCAGCCCCTCCCCCATCTCTGGGAAACCACTTTCCTGATTTCTTACAGTACAGATGAGTTTTGCTTGTTTTTTGAAATTCAGGTAAATGCAATTGAACAGTATGTACTCTTCTATGCCTCCAAGTTCAGTTTAAGGGTTTATTCCTATTATAAACCATTCATGCCCATTATTAGATATTATTCATTGCATGAATATACCATGATTTATGTATTTACTCTCTGCTGATGGGCATCAAGGGTGCTCCCAGCTTGGGGTTATTTTGAATAAGTCTCTATAAATATCCTTGAATGTGGATGCAGTCTTTTCCTCAAAGGCCAAGGAGTCCCCTAGAGCAGGGGTCCGCAAACCCCAGGCCACGGGCCAGTGCTGGTCTGTGGACTGTTAGGAACTGGGCCATACACCAGGAGGTGAGCTGCGGGCAGGCAAAGCTTCATCTGTATTTGCAGCCTCTCCCTAGCGCTAGCATCACCACCTCAGCTCCACCTCAGATCATCAGGCATTAGATTCTCATAGGAACAGCGGTCCCTGGTGCCAAAAAGGTTGGAGATCATTGCACTAGAGCCTTGTGACCATGTAGACTCTCTCAAAGGTACAAGTATGATATCAGCATTCTGCTGAAAACTGACCAACAGCCACGTGGCGTAGAGCCACAATTTCCATCTCTTTTTTTCCTAGCACAGTTAATACATTATTCTGTATATATATTCTGTAATATATTCTGTTGGCGCAATGGCTCCCTTTCCATTGGGAGTAAAACCCAAAGTCCCTCCACCGTCCCACCAGAGCCCAATGTCTCTCTGACTTCACCTCCTCCACTGGTCCCCTCAGCCTCAGTCACCTGGGTCCTCTGCTCCATGGCCACACCTTGCAGCCTTTGCACTTTCCATCTGTAACCCCAGTCACCATTTGACTTGCTCGCTCGCCTCATTCCAGCCTTTGCTCGTGACACCTTCTCAGTAAGGCCTACCCTGACCATACTCAAGACCATAGCCAACCCTCTCCTCTCCTCCCCTGTCCAGGACAGGTCAGGTCTCTCTTCTGAGCCTACCCATCAAACGGGTCACACTATATTGAAGTGGGAGGTTTATGTGTCTGCACTGACTCAAAGATGTAAGCTCCTTGAGGATAGTGTAGTGTCCCTGTCTGCCCCTCCTCGTACCTTCTGCCCCTAACATAAAAAAACTGAGCTGAAAGATGAGTGGGTGCTTTTGTCCCCACTGCCAGATGTCCTTGAGAGCCACTCTTCCAGTTTTGGTCAAATCTTTATTCCCTGTCACCCTGGATTAACTCTACTTAGTGGTAAGGTTCATCGCACAGTTTATCCTTGCATACCACACTCGCTGGCTCAGGGCTTCCGCAGTAAGGGCTTCAAAAACCTTTAAAGAAGGAATAACCAGCTTTCCCTTCTCACCTGTAGCTTCACTTCCACCTTCCAGGTCATGGCTCTGGAGACAATGTGATGAGCATCATTTCAGTAGGACAAATGCCAGGGAGGCTTGTTGAATGTGCACTGGCCTGCTTAGCTAAGGGACCGTACCCAGGCAGACAAAAGCCCGCCCCAGAAGTCTTGATAAAGGTACTCAGAAGAGCCTCCCTTCAAACCACACTCAACTGGAAACTTCTAGGGGCAAGATGTCTAATCTTAGCACTTGGCCAAGGCCAACAAGTGTAAGTGACTCACGCTACTCTAAGTCCCCAAACAGAACCACAGCCCCAGGCACTAAGGGCAAGTGCTAGAAGGTGACTGGCCTTGCTCAGTGTTTCCAAGGTCCCTGTGGGTTTTAAACACAACCTAGGGACACTTACCTGAGAAGCTAGCAAACAGCCGGCAGAACTGTGAGAACCTGTTGCGGTGGAGCCACTGCTGGGCGTCTTGGATCGATGCTGATGGGAGCAGGTGCTGCAGGCAGAGAGAGGAGGCTTTGAAATGACAACTCAGGGCCTGCACAGCGGCAGGTCACCAGAGAACCCCGCAGACACTTACGTCACTGCTCACGGGCAGGGCCTCCGCCGAGTGGGGGTGGGCCGGCGAGCTGTTGCTGCAAAGAGAACAAGGTGGTGAGGGCGAGCACTTTCTGGGCTGGTGAAGGTCTCCTCATCGGCCCACTGCTTCTACTTCCCTCAGCTCTAAGGCTTGTTTTAAACGAGAATTTCCAGAGTCAAAGAAAAAGGGCAGGGCCACTGTCCAATCCCTCCAAATCTCTAACTAACTCTTCAGTGTGGACAGGACGTTTGATTAGCTACACTCTCCTGGCCAGCAATGACCTCTCCACACCCCCCTGTCCTCCCATCCTGGCTCTGAGTTTGTTTTGGTCAGTATTCCCTCGCACTGGGAGTTCCCGCCCAGCAGCAGCAGCCAAAGGGGCAGCTGAACACATTCCTCTGTGGCAACAGGAGAGGGCAGAGGCACCCCTTAGGGAATTACTGTGCATTGAACAAGCACCCACAGTTTGGCATCATCCACGAGAAAAACAGTGTCATGGTTTTTCCCCAGGGGGATGCCCGCCCCACCTGCCTTCCTCAGAACTCACTCATCAGGGGGCACAGGCCCAGCACCTGGGTTTTTTAGTTGAGAGAAAGCTAACATTTGAAGATGACCCTCCCACATTAGACAATGGTGACGATAAAACATGAATGTACTTCATGCCACTGAACTATCCACTTAAAAACGTTACAGTGGGAAATTTTACATTATGTATATTTAACCATAATAAGAGAAAAAGCCCCTCACAGGGATGATCTTCACACCAGTGGTCAGTAAAAACAGAGCTGAGCTCCATCAAGTGTCTGTGGAGCAGTGGGTGTTCCACTCACGTCCCCTCGACCCCGCGTGGAACTCCTACTCCCTTTATGGTGGGGAGACTGAGGCTACAAGTGGTCGACAAACTTACTCCCAAAAGGTGTAGATCAAACATTGGGTGTGCCTGAATCTAAATATGACCTCTTCTGTCTCCTATTCCCCATGTACACCCACACCCACACCCACACACACAGGACTTTTCTCACCTTGTAAATCAAGTGCATGTCCTGCTTTCCCATGAGTAAAGTTCTCTGCCCTCCAAGCGTGGGCTTTGAGGAACTCACACACGCAGCTGTTGGACCTGCTTGGCATTGTCCCTGACTCCCCCAGGCCCCAGGAGCAGAATGTGCCGTGATGCCAAGGGCCCTGTGCCACCCAGCCTGGAATGGGATGGGCGGCTCTCTACCAGCCCCTGCACTCCTGTTACCTTGGGGTCAGCACAGCCTGTGATGACCAGCAGTGTGGCCACTTCTGTGTTAGAAGCCCTGAAACCCGGGCCAGGAAAGATCCTAAGCTGACCCACACTACCCAGTGAATGTGCACGAGGGCTGTGGAAAGATCCAGAAGGCCCTGGCAACTACTGCAGCCACCCAAACATCCACCTCCCAAGGCCGTACCTGTCTCAGAGGCAGGTCATTCTGCCTGGCAGCCCAATACCCCTCAGGCCAGCCCTACCTTTACTAGAGGGAGAAGGGAAGGGTGGGCTCTGGGCTGCTGCCCTAGTCGACAACATTTGTAAGTGAATTTACGCACAAAAAGCTGTACAAAAGTTAAAAATGGTTATAAATGCAACACCAGTTAGCCACCCTGAAACTCAAATCAATGCCAGGCTACAAATGGAGAAAAGACACAGAGAGGAAGACCAGGAAAGGAACCCACACCTGTCATCATTCCAGGGAGTGCAAAGGGACAGAGATGACACATACCCTTCTCCTAGGCCAAAGCTGTTCGGAGAGCCATTGTAGCTCGGGGACGGAGCGCTGTTCACCTGGTAGGCCATGTCGGGCCATGGAGAGCACTGCGGAAAGAGAGCAAAGGACAGTGGCGACTTAAGGGCTGTGACACTCAGGAGGAGCTGGATCTGCTGAGGTGCTGAGCCCAGGCGCCTCAAGCCTTCCCGAGCAAACATCCACTGAAGCCGATGTGTGAAACCACCAATCCTTTCAACACCCAACCTACATTTACCCAGTGTCTGCATGAACCAGGATGTGTGGGTTACTAGGGCCACAATGAAGAATCAAATATAGCAGTGGAGACTCAGTAGGTCATACTTGTTACAAGCAAAGCATGACGTGTGTCTCTGTGAGCCTCCTAGTAGTCAAACCGAAGAGTAAAACATCATTGGCGACATGATTCTTGGGCCCATAAGAGAGAGAAAAACCAAACAGGCCAGTTGCTCACAAATAAATTTTCCTGGTGCAGATAAATGAGTGTAAACACATGAAATAGGGAGCACAGACGACTTCCAAACAAAAAATCATCAGTGAAGTTCAGTATTAAAACTTGCGTTATTTGAAAACAGAATCTGCTGACATCTCGCTAGGAGCTAAGGGAGACACAGAAACGCAAAGATGTGATCCTCGACCTCAAGGAACTGCTTTTGCAGAAGCCAAAATCGAACACAAGTGAGAGTGTCCCAAATAAAGCAAAGACATACAGGTTGGGGGAGGTTTTTTTTGGGGGGAAGTCAGTGAACAAAGTATTTCATTTCCTCCCTTCTTTGTGATAACACATCCTTGGAGAGGGCTAATTTGAAACATTCCTAAAGATTTACTGTCGCCCACCAAACCACAGGGTTGGTAAATGTTTACCTGTGGCATGAGCATGGACTGGAATTCGGCGGTGTAAATCCTGGAGGAGGAAAGCTGATGAGCTGATACAAGGGGAGCCGTCACCTCCCAGGTCATGGACCAGGTGGGGATTTCAACCAACCACACCACACTGTGGCAAGGACTTGGATGGCGGTTGCATGAAGCAGACGTACCTCTCCACCACCGAGGAAATCACAGGAGAGTCAGGGGCGGAGAGGCTGAGGCTCAGCTGGGAAGGGGAATGGGAGCATGGAGGGCAACGCGGAGGCGTCACCGGCACAGGCAGGAACTAGTCCTGGAAAAAATTCACTGGTCTGAGCTCGAAGCCACACGGTGTGGTGCTGGCACTGCTTTGCTGCCAAAGTGGGGGTGGGGGCAGCATTCTTCATGCATTAGGGCTCTCTGCCCGCTATTATCCTCAGATAAAACTCCAGTATGGACACTTCTGGGCCTTATGCCTCTGTGAAGGGCCTTATGCTCTGTGAAGCCTTCTGGGCAAGTCAGTTATCCAGTGACCAAACATCAACACCTAAGAGCTGGCCTGCTGCAGAATGCAGCAGGGAATAGTTGTTTAAAAAAAAAAAAGAAAGAAAGAAAGAAAAACACATAGCCAGGTAAAAGAGGCGGCACCGCAGAGACCTGTGACAGAGAGAAACAGCCTATGATAATGAGCATCTCGAAGTACCCTGGACACTAGGATGGTTGGCGCAGGCGGGTGTTGGCATTCAGGGTTAATAGAAAAAGCATTACAATATCTCTCCAAACAACAAAATAGCAAGTGCTCACATCCTCTGACCCGGAGCCCTACTCCAAGAATGGAACCCTGCAGACATTCTTCCCATGCACAGAGCTGCTTTTGCACAAGGTTATTCACAGCGCCCTGTATGAAAAGGCAAGGGCCTGGAAACAATCAAGGGTCCACAAACAGGCCTCCACACAACAAAGGCGACACAGCCAGATATAGAACTAGAAAGCTCTTTATGAACAGATATTGCAGAACAGTGTATCTATGTATGCTGTTAGTTAAAAAAAAAAAAGTGTATGAATTGGCTTTATTTGCAGAGAAAGTTGCAGGAACCAGAGATGCTGGCTGCCCTAAGAAG
The DNA here is from genome assembly GCA_003508835.1 of Eonycteris spelaea. NCBI lineage: Eukaryota > Metazoa > Chordata > Mammalia > Chiroptera > Pteropodidae > Eonycteris > Eonycteris spelaea. Next base: position 832,281 of record PUFA01000349.1, on the reverse strand, counting down.
AGAAACTGAGAGGCTGGGACAGTGTTGGGAGAGATATGTTCTGATGCCTTTGAAATCTGGACCTATTACCTATTAGAAAAAGTAATACCCTAATTTTGAAAAGTGCAAATGGCAGCTAAGAGTGAAGCTATTTCTGAAACACCTTCCTGGCTGCTGGGCCTTATCAAATGAACACAGCTCCAGACCCAGGAATACACCACAATTTAATGGGTGCTCGCTCTCAAAAGAAGCATTCACCCAAGGTGGGCAATTTCTGAAGACTCTGACCCGACAGTACCTTTGGCCCACTGCTGGCAGAAGGCCTGGGATGCACACCCAGTACCCGGCCAGCTCACCTCAGTGAGAATGGTGGTTTCATAGGACGGCTGGTACTTCTCCTTCTCTTGGGCGGTTCTCTTCTCCATCTTCTCCCGGTCTGTCTTTTGTTTCCGGTCAGCTCCCTTTGGCTACAAATGCAGAGCACAGAGGTCCAATTAGTCCAAAGCGGACAGAGGCGGCTATTAATAGAAGATCTAGGGCTGAGTGGCAGCCCCCAAAGCCGGGAAACTCCTGCCTTACCTGGGGTGCAGAAGCCCAGGCAGGACCTTGCAGACAGGTTAGTATCTCTCTTGCTTCCCAGTCATCAAACATGTGGCTCTACTGTTTGAAACCCTTGCCCTCCGTGAGGGAGCTCAGAGCCTACCACAGGGTCCTGCCACTATGCTGCTCATGGGGAAATGCCTGGAAAAGATCTTTGCCAATGGCTACTCACTTATACAAAGGATCCCTCAGGCACCAGAGCAAATCCCAATGCATTCCTGGGATTACCCACGGAGAGCGAAGGGAGCCAGAAGAGCTAGGGGCTGCCGGTCAGGGTTTGGCCTATGCTTACAGGCTGTGAGATCCCGGCCACACCATGAAGGCCTCCATACACCCAACACCTAGGACCCCTGTCGCTCTCAGCTCATGCTCCGTGCACAGGGTAAGAGCCTATCCGGGGCACCAGCCAACTTGAGGAACTTACAGGTGTCCAGACCTCACAGGTACTATTATTCCCCTCATTTATAGGTGAGGAAACTGAGGCTTAAGTGATTCATCAAGACTAAAGAGGAACCAAGTGCTGACCAGGTACAGAATCCAGGTGAGAGAGCCCAGGTACGTACCACCACTGGGCTGGCCCTACCAGGCTGGCTGATGAAAACCTTCTGGACTCTCACCTCCCGGAAGTTCATAGCAGGGTTGGTGAGTTCAGCTATCAAGACCCCGAGCAGCCCCAGGACTGAGCAGTTCTACTATGTACACAGCAGAACACATGTGGTAGGCAGTCAGTGAACAAAATTCATTCTGAAGCTCAAGGGCACCTTCAAGAATTGTCATCCTGAGTACACCTTCCTCAGGGCACTGCTTTTAACTCCCAGCTCAAGAGATTTTAGGAAACAGTGCTCAGAGTGATGCCCACACTGGACATAGGCTGGTTTACAGGGGGGTGTATGGGGACATGAATGACAACTTCAATATTCAGTAGGAGAGCCATACTCACCACCTGCTCCACCTCTAAGCTCCTGTTCCTAAGAAGAGGCTCTGAAGCCACAAAGCAAGGTGCCATATCTGCAGGCTAAGCCTGTGGGGGGGGGGGGGGGACAGCACTCAGCCCCAGGAACACCTGTGGGGAGCTAGCTGGTCAGAGACGGGCCCTGCCTTCCATTTCAGAGCCCTGATACCCTGTGCAGAGCCCAGGGCACAACTCCAGGAAGCTGGACCTCCCAGGAGCTGGGGTGACCAGGGAGGAGAGTGATAGACAGTTTAGCTAGTGCTTGCAAATACCTGTTTGACCTGCCTCTGTGAACAGGCATGTGTAGATGGGTGGCCATGCTTCCTCGGACATTCTGAGGAGCCAGTTTTCAGAGATAGGGTCTCCTACTCCCCTGCAGGAAGTAACATGGCCTTCCTCGGGTCACTCAGACATGGCAGCTTTGGGCCCAGTCCTCCAATTAACACCTGTTGTGTGGTCAAGAAGCCTAGTGGGCAAGGCCCTCATTGCTGAGCTTCTGCCTTGAAAGGCAGCAAGGGGAGCGAATGGAGGCCATGGGGAGGACTGGGAGCTCCACGGGCATAGAGACTCCACCCTGATCCCCTCTCTTGCTGCCTAGCACGGTGTCTGAGCCCTAAGGCACACACTTTGAGGGCAGTGTATTCCATTGGATGCCCCTGGATGAGGAAGTGAACCGCTACCTAGGGTAGATGTGGTCTGTACCTGACGGGGAGAGAGGTGTCCTTGGAGGACTGGGAAAGGCCACCAGCAGTGCGGCTGGAGAGATGTCCACTTGAGCCAGAATCACGAGATCTGGGAGCGGGCAGTAAGACCAGAGGCTGTAAAACCACTGCACTGAGTTCAGCAAAGAACTAGTCCTAACCTGCAGGAGCTGGGAGGATGTTACTTTACACGGCAGAAGGGGTAAAGCTGCATGGAATTAAGACTGCTAACAATGTGAGATTAAGTGGGAAGATTATCCTGGATCATCCCAGTGGGCCCAAGGTACTCACAGGGCCCTTCAAAGTGGGAGAATGAGGGAGACAGGGCGGGGGGGGGTGGGCGAGAGTGATGCAGTGTGAAAAGAATATAGCCCCTTCTCGCTGGCTCTAAAGATAGAGAGATGGGCCACAAGCCAAGGAATGCAGAGGCCTGAAGAAGTTGGAAAAGACCAGTAAGAAGATTCTCCCCAAGAGCCTCCAGAAAGGCATGCAGGCTGCTGACACCTTGACTTTAGCCCAGTGAGACCCATTTCAGACTCTGAGCTTCAGCACTGGAAGACAATAAATGTGTGTGGTTTTAAGCCACTAAACGTGTGGTAATTTGTTACAGCAGCAACAGGAGACAGAAGGAAGAAGCTCGGCCTCCTTCGGAGGGTGATTTCAAGGCTTCAGAATCCTAAAGCAGGTATCTGAAGGGTGCTGCCACTCTGTCGGGAAAGACACTCACGCTCCTGCCACCACCTCTCCTTCTCACCCAGGCAGCATCGCTAACTGACCAAAGCATCCCATCCAGAGCCCAGCCAGGCCTCAGAATCCTCTGCCCGCAGCCTCAGGCAGCCAGATCTTATCCCTGTGAATGAGCCAGCAGCCCGGCCATGTGGTCTCCTATGTACAGACCCACCAGCTCTGGCTCTGCTTCCCCTACAGCTGCATGATCAGCATGCTTCCCAAGTCACTGCCAAGTGCTTGCTGTGCGCCAGGCTCTGTGGAAGGTGCTAGAGAGATAAACAGCACAGCCCCTGTCTTTCCTCATGAGAAAGTCCAAGCGCTTCTTTGAGAGGAAAACGAAAATCTAAACTTGTGTAAATTCAATCATTTTTGTAAAACAGAGGTGAGCAATGACATCAGTGATGATGAAAGTTAAGGAGGTGCCACACTTGACCCACAGTGGGCAGGCTGTCATTCCAGGACACAACGCCTGTGCTCATCAGGAGTCAAGGCAGAAGCTGGGGCTAAGGGACACCGAGCTCCTTGCTGGCCTCCACATGGAATCACGAGACTGTTTTGGCATCACTGTCCAGAGCGGATGAGCGCAGGTGGACCAGTGGGCATGTGACCGCAGGCGGGCATGACGAGGTTGTCCTACCTTGAACACCTTGATCTGGCAGCTGGCAGAGTGCAAGTGCTCGGTGTACTCCCCATTCTCGTTCTGCTTAAATGTATCAATCTGCACTCGAAAAGGCACTCCCTTCTCACCCCCGTGCTTCCTCGGGGTGAACTCTGTGCTGATACAGTGCACCTAGAAGGGGAAACGTGGGGCAGGTAGCGAGATGGGGGCACGGGCACCCCAAGGGCTCCTTTCCAAATGGAGGTTCCCATCCTGCCTGGTCAGTGCAGACCTGCCTCAGCCTCCCTGCTCTTCCCCAGAGCCATATACTCCATTGAGCTGACAACCTCCCCACCACCCTGTCCACAAAGGACATAGCCCGGCCTCACTATGTCCTGACTCTTGCTCCAGGCTCACTGACCCAGTAGCCTCACCCAAGCTCCTCAGAGACCTCTGCCTTGGAAAATCCTACAGACTGCAGAGCAGAAACCTAGTAGTCCCTAATGGCCTGCTGTCCAGGTTACTCTCGCCAGGCCAGAAGCATGACCAGAAGGCTGGAAGCACTTCTTATTTCTGTAAGTACCTGCTACACCGAAGGCACTTATATTTATTTATTGTTATAAAACCATTTGTTATAATAATACAGTATTATTATAATAATACAATACTATTGTAATACTAATTTTAAAATACAATAAGAATATTGTGATTATGAAAAAAAATCACTAACTTCTACTGAGCGAATACTATAGACCAGGCACTGTGGCAATGGCTTTATTTTCATTATCTGATTTATAAGACCAGTGGGAAAACTAAGACACTCAAAAAGGGGACACACGTCAAGTGAGAGCTGGGGATAAGCCATGAAGCACAGCGTATGGCCATGCCCTGAGCCTGCTCTATCTTCTGTCATGTTTACCATAAAGCTGGACCCTCGTTGGGGCTCGATAATTAAATAATTATTTTAATAACAAACTATTAATGGAAATGTTTTTGCTTCAAATTGTTCATGCCAGGAAATATTTATTTTATAAAAACCTTACATATGCATAAGCAAAACCCACACAGGACTCTAAAACATTCCAGTCCTTTTCCCAGCCCTGTGACCAACCAGCTCTGATTAAGCAACACTCCACACTTCCTCCCCCTTTGGTCTCCTTCCCTGCGACAGAGAACAGAAGCCCAGTAAGGCCCTGCAGAGGGGTTAGGTTTGAGGAGCTGCAAAATGGACCCCAAAGCTCCGGCCTCCCCACGGTGGACAACCTCCCTCCTTCTTACCTGAATGAATGCAGAGGCTCTCTTCGAAGGGTCCCACAAAAACTCGACTGCATTCAGCTGGGTCGGGCTGGCCCTGGGGTCCAAGATACCAACAGACAGTGGAATATCTGCGCACACATACACACACACAAAAGTGCAATTGTCAGCCACTCCCAAATATTGAGGGAAGGACTCTCATTACAGGTCCAAATTCCTTAACCACAATTTGAAATGCCAAAAGTTCTGAAAACTAAGTTTTTCATAACTCCTTTGGCAGAATGCCTGACCTGAATTGCCATGAAGCTATTCAGCCTTTATACCATTTAGTGTAAACAGTCATTTTATTTTGCTGCAGAAGATTATTGTGCTTGATTGCCTGTTGGAGGCCTTCCCCGATGCTATGAGTCTATGCACCCTATTGTCATTCTAACTTCTAACTTCTGAAGTCCAAAACCCATCTGCCCCTCAGGGCTGTGGATAAAGGACTGTAGAGAGTGCCAAAGGCCCCAGGATTCCATTTCCATTGCCTGTCTCTGTGATGCCCATCCTCCCCTTCATCATGTATCGAAATTCTCCGAGGCACGATCCCTCTGCGAAGCCTTCCCTGGCACTCCAACAGCAGGTCTTTGAATTCCACCTGCCTTTCTCTTCCACCAACAGGGGATCTCCCTGAGTGCAGGCCCGGCAGCGTGTTCACCTCTGCCCGCTCCCACAGGGTTTTGCACAGGACAGGAGTGTGCTAAGATGCCCAGCACAGACATGGGTCCAGACGGCATCCAAGAAGAACCCCACCGTGCTGGAGTGGCTTGGGCCTGCCCTGGCCCGGGAAACTCACCGATGTCCAAGATCCTGTCCCCGGGCCGGCTCCACCGCCAGCCCTCCAGCTGCTGGTGCTCCGTGTACTGCAGCCGACGATCGTGGAAAACCACGCGGATGATGCTCTGGGGAGCGGAGGCCAGCAGGGGACAGATGAGTGTGGGGCCAAGAAGGACCCAAGAGGAGCCCACCCATCACTTTCTGAGCCAGGGCACACCCCTTGACCTTTAAGGTCGCTCCTCCTAGTGCTTCCTGTCCCAGCTCTCCGAATGCACCACTCTACACCCTTAGTAGAAACCCATCAATGCCAACAACAGTGAGAATAACAGTGCCTACCCTTTTAGCACAATTCCTAAGTGCTTTGCATACATGGTTAATTGATAAACCTTTTGTGCAGATGTGCAAATGGAAGCTCAGAAAAGTTCAGAAGTGGCAATGCCAGGCTGGAATGCAGAGTCTGCCAGTCCACCAGCCCATGCTACTTCAGCACTCAATACTGCGGCCTGCCCTAGTCCCCCTGGACAACATGCTGCAGGGAACAGGAGCTCGCTCTCCCTCTGGAGCTTTTCCTGAACCCCCAGGTCATTCCTGAAACTCCACAGCAGGCCCAGGTGCTGAGGCCCCAACCAACCCCACAGGGAGGGAGAGCACCTCACAGACTTACCTTGACATATTTTGTGCTCAGATCTTGAAAGTCTCCCAGCTTCCGATTCTCCAGCAGACGAATTTCATAAGACTGACCTGGAAGAAGGTTAATAGTACAGTCCCCATACTACGTGTTTTCAAACTGGGGGCGCCCACTAGAGGCCTTCATAACCTCCTCAGTGCCCGTCCCCCCCCACCCCCCGGCCTCACGGTCCAGGAGCAAAGCAGACAAGAAAGTTCATAGCCAGCTCCAGTCATCATCTGAACTGAATGCCCCATTTGTCCACCTGCGTGGTTGGGCCCAGTGCACCTCAGGCAATACACCACAAGACCCCACGAGAAACAGCACCTCTACAATTTTCAAAGAAAGAGAATCCAACAAATATCATGAGCATTAAATTTATGAAACATAACTTCGTATTTCTTTATAAAGAATGTGCCCCATACACTTGGATGGAGAACACAGCTACTTAATTCCACATTAAACAATTGACCATACCCTTCCTGAGAGCAGGTTTAAAGGAATAAATAAAAGCCTGTTAAACATTGTCTCTAATTGCAGAATGAAAAGTATTTTTCCAAGTTAAAAGAATTTCATGTATTTGAAAGGGTGTGGGGATTCTATTTGGTGATATATAACCAGCACAAGCTGGTTAAGAATATAAATGGATAAAAGACCCATCCATAATAACAACAAAACACTTTAAAGTGTTTATAAATAACCTGAAGAAAACTATATGTTTCATTGGAAGATAAAACAGAGTTCGAATAAATGAGATACACTATGTTTCTAGATGGGAAGACCATATATAAAATGTCAATTATTCCAAAGCTAAGTTTAACCACAACTCTAAAACACCCTAGCATATATCATAACTTAATAAAAGATGTTTTAAAAATAACAGAATAAATGGTTTAATCACTGGTATTGGTAAATCTGATTAGTTGTTTTAAAGAATTTTTTTTAAAAATGATAGACTCATAAGAAATTATAAAAATAGTACAGAAAGGTACTGAGCACCCAGCCCCAGTTTCCCCCAGTGCTAACTGACCATGGCACAACACAATTAACCAAACCCAGACCTTACTCAGATTTCCCCGGGGTTTTATATATTCTCTCGTTCTCTCTCTCTCTCTCGCTCTCTCTCGCTCTCTCGCTCTCTCGCTCTCGCTCTCTCTCTCTCTCTCTCTCTCTCTCTCTCTCTCTCTCTCTCGTATGTGTTTATGGGTATAGGCCTATAAAATTTTTCTCATGTAGATTAGCTATTTTTTTCAGAGTGCAGACCCTCAAATCACAGCAGCCATCAATACAAATGACCGCTGAATTAAAAAGCTATTTTCCTAAGGTTTTATTTATTTTAACATGAATGACTACTTATTGGACAAGTCAGTGTAGGGAAGGACTTTCTGAACATAAAATCATGGGGGGAAAGGAAAACCTAGCTATATTAAAATCTTTATAACCCCATGGCTAACTGTCTTAAAATAACTAAAAGAGTAATGGTTAGAAAAATACTAAGACCCCTTATAGTGAACTAAATGGTGTCCCCCCACCCCCACCCCCCAAAAAACACATCTATACCCTAATCGCCAGAACCTATGAATGTTACATTATAGTTGGAAAAAGAATATTTGCAGATACAATTAAGTTAAGAATCTTGAGATAAGATCATTCTGGATTGTCCCAAATATCCCTAAATCCAATGACAAGTGTCCTTGTAAGAGACACACAGAGGAGACAGAAAGAAGAGGAGGCTGTGTAAACATGAGAGCCAAAATTATAATGGTACAACCTCAAACTAAGGACTTCCTAGAGCCACCAAAAGCTAGAAGAGACAAAGCACAGATTCATCTTTAAAGCCCCCAGAGAGAAAATGGCCCTGCTGGATTTCAAACTTCTATCCTCCAGAACTTTAGGAGGATAACCTTCTGTTGTTTTAAGCCAGCACGTTTGTAGTAATTTGTTAAAGCAGTCACAGGAAACTAATACATGCCCCCTGTTCCCACACACACACATGAATACTAGAATGGGCAAATATGAAATTAAATCATTCATTCCAAATATTTGCTGAACAACAACTATGCACCAAATGCCGTGCAAATCCTAGGACATGAAGATGGCAGCATGGACACAGGGCTGTGTGTCATGGAGCTCATCACCACAGCTCCCACCAGGCCTGGAAATGATGCTGGCCGAGCCCAGAAATACCCACTCACAAAGCTCCCTTCTCAGGAAGGTGGGACCCCTCCACTCAGCTTTCAGTGGCCCATCTTATAGGACTGGTGGACATGTAACACACACGCCAAGGCCCAGCACTGCTCAGGACAATAGGCTGGGCACATCACGTGAGATGGAAGAGGTATATACCCCAAACTCATGTCCTTCCCACGTGCCAATTCAGAAGACTCAATTCACAGAAGGATCTTGCTGACTTAATCGACACCTCTAACTTTCTAAAAAAGCCAGGTTTCTAACCTGCATTTCCAGGCTCCTGAGCCTACACTGCCTTGACAGCAACATAAAATGGAGCCTCTCATACCCTAACTGGTTTTTCCAGTGTCCTCCACCTTTCTCAAGGAAGAATGTACAGGCTCTGGCATGAGGCCCAAGGCCCAAATGGTTATTATGTGGGTTTACGGACACTCCAGAGCCCAATTAATACTGACCCCAGGCTCCTCCGGGCAGCCTCAGCTTATGCGCAGTAAGAAGTATCTCCTGTCCCATATAGAGTAATTCCATTAAGTGGGGCTTTAGGCTCAAGGTCACGGCCTCCTCTACCAGGAACAGAGACCTGACACATGAGCTTCCCCACAGAATCTCCCTTCCTCAACCCTTCCTCCTGCAGGCACCCTCTAGAGTCCCTCCCAGCCACACCGCATCTCCTTGACTCAGGCCTCAGGCAGGACAGACATTCAGCCTCCCTCCCATGCCTACCTCAGTGCCCACGCACTAGCCTCACCACTCTTACACAGCACCATCCATAAGGCCACAGTTCACAGTCACACACTAATGGATGAGCAAGGTCATGACAGCTGCATTGACCTGAGGCACATAGGCATAGCCAGACCATCTCAGGGCACGGATGGGCGCCATGGGCTCTGTAAAGGCAAAGACTGGTCTGTTTTGCTCACCATTTTACTTTCGATGCATAGTAGGTATTTAACAAAAGCTTAAACATGATTTCATAGTCTTTGCAATACTACTTTGGGCTAGAACTATAGAGTTAGCTACAGTAAGACACACTCCTGCCCTCAAAAAGTTAACACTCTCCTGGGTTACATCAAACAGTACAGGAAAAACAAAATCCTACTATGAGATGGGCAACATTCACCTGGAATGGGAAGGGGGAATGGTAAAAATGTTTGAGCAAGGAGATAACATTAGAGATGGATTCTGAAAAGTGAGTAGGATTTCAAAAGCTGAGGGGAAGAATGAATAAGAATGTATTCCTAAGAAAACTATAGCAAGGAGGTGGGAGAGCTTGAGAGGCATGCGTCTAGGGAACAATAACTGACAGCTTTTATCCACTGCGTACTTATCCAGCGGCAAAGTCTGCTCAAGTACTAAGTCACCCCAAATCTCACAACATGTTATTGGGAATATTTAGGATTATGAGCCCCACTGATAGAAAGAAGGAGACACATAGAGGTTACCTGACAGACAAGTTCGCACAGCTACTAAGTGGTAGAGCCACGAGCAGAAACTAAATCTGTTTCCAGAACCTGTCACATTCTTTGCCACATCCTACCTGGTGGGTGTCGTTTGCTGGTCAGAGAGTACCTGTAGTTCCACATGATGCTCTCAAGAACTCCTTTCCGGAAAGCATCTGATTCCATTTTGCACACTGAATAAAGTTTTCCTATATCTGTGGCATTAAAAGCACCCTGACCATCGCCATGACAAGTTAAGATGGTTTTTTTCTCCTTCTTTCTTCCCTTTAGGACTAACAATGGAAATGAGTCCAAGGATGAACCACTCGGCTTGCCAAATGAGATTTAGATTTAGAGAAAGCAAAGATTCCATTTTCTTGTCTATAAAATACTGTCCTACATTCTAAAAAATGATCCGGGTGGGAAAACAAATCACTACAGTAAATGATAATAAATCCTGTTCTAATTTCAGAATGGTGAAATGTGGAAAAAGAAAAAAACGTTGGTCTTTGAATTAAGGAAATGGAGTAACAAATAACTATCAGTTAGTTGTTGTCCAGCTATGCAATAGGACATTGCTAAGCCCCTATGTGTTTTATTTCATTTAGTCTTCTCACCAATCCCAACTTATAGATGAAGAACTTAAGATCCAGAGAGGGTAAATATCTTATTGAAGATCAAATCTGGGTCTCTCTGACTCCAAGGACTGATCACTTAGCCAAACTACACTGCATGGTATCTAGTTGCCTCAAAGGGCCCTTCTGGTTCTAATATTTAGAGTCCATCTGTTACATTCCTCTGAATTTCTTTATAGTCATTATATTTCATGACCCTCTTCTACACACCTAAACCATCCCCTTCAAGACTCAAATCCTTAATGCCCCATGATTCAGTTCTCTGAACCAAGATGGACCTTAGAAGTCTATGTGGATATGTAACCACGCTGTGGAGTAAGGTTTAATATTCATTTCCTCCGATAAACTAGTCTCCACGACTAGTTCACCCCATTTAAAAAATTATCAGAAATCTAAAATATTTGGAAAATACTATAAGGTTACAGTAACAAAAACCATGCCATTTTGGGCATGGGAACAAATAGACCAATGCAAAAGAACAAAGAGGCCACAAGTAGACTTTCAGATACTTGGAAACTTGATCTATGACAGTGAGAAAAAAGATAGCTTCTCAAGAGTGCTTCTCAAGGATGACTGGTTTTCCATATTGAAAAAAATATATATTGGACACCATATGTAATAAATTAATTCTAAATGATTAGAAGCCATAAAATAAAAGCAAAACCTTAACTTCTCTAAGAAAAATATGAGACTACTTTATGACTGTGTGGCAGGAAAGGAGTTCTTAAACCAGAAAGACACACACAAAGGAAAATTATGTCCTTTATGTCAGCGGTCCTGAACCTTTTTGGCACCAGGGACCAGTGCTCCTATGAGAATCTAAGGCCTGATGGTGTGAGGTGGAGCTGAAGCGGTGATGCCAGCGCTGGGGAGCAGCTGCAGATACAGATGAAGCGTCAGCTCATTCACCCGTGCAGCCCAGTTCCTAACAGACCACAGACAGGTACCGGTCTAAGGCAGGGGTTGGAGACCTCTACTTTATATTATACAGGAAAACTATGTTAAAGTTTATAGTGAGACACTTTGAAAATGCCACGGTGCTATTAATAATTACATAGTCCCTATAAGTGAGGACTGACCTGGGACATATGGACACCCCATGAAACAGAAGATGGCCAATCAACACATGAAAAGACACTGGTCTCTACAAGTCTGCAGGATAATGCAAAGTAAAATAAAACCCATTTTATATCCAAAGGTGACAGTTTGACAATATCAAGTGTTGTTGAGAATGTAGAGACTAAGCACTCAGGCATTGCTGATAGAAGTATTATACAGATACAACCATTTTGGAGAAGAGTTTACCAAAAAAGATTTAGACTGAGGAGTACAAGCCCTTCAGTCAAGTAAATTGAGTTCTAGGAGTATGTCATAATGAAAGTGCTTGATGTGTACAGGGGGATGCAAAAATTGCTCATTACAGGAAATATGAAGCTGTCAACAACCTACATATCCAGTGACAGGAAAAGAGATATGTCAATTCTTTTATTTGATTTAGAATGGAATAGCACACAGCACTTAAAATGAACATTCTAGAGACACGTATCAAAATTGAGAGATCTCAGAAACATAATATTAAACAAAAAAGATAAATGATGAAATATATATGTATATATATTTATATAAAGTTTGAAGGCATGCAAAACAATACTGTTCATTTTTATGACTGACTATGCAAGGAGTAAAAATTGGAGAATGTACATGGGATTCAAATCAACACCCATTTCACAACACTGGTTTTGCTTCTGGGGAGGAGGAAAGGAAACAGGATTAGAAAAAGGTGAACCAGAAGCAAATTTGGCAAGGTTGAAAAAGCTGTTGGGCACGTGAGTATTTGTTCTTATTCTCTGCAGTATTCAATTGATCTGAAATTAAAATAATTCTGTCACATGATCATACGCACACACAGTAGTTGAGAGAGGAAGAATACTGGAGTCAGTTGTCATTTGTCATTGTGCTATGGCTGAGTGTTTCTGACTCTCCAGCCCCACCTTAGAGGGAGGGTCCCTTGGGTTCCAGTGCTCAGCAATCACTGTATACCCCTACCACTACCAACTTTGTGCCAGTGATATGCTGGGTACAAGACATCCCACAATGCTGGCAGGCGTAGCATTCACCCCACAATTTTGCCACTGAAATTAAAAACAGGTACCATGATGAGCCTATTTTATTTAGTCAATTCACTTTTTTAAACTTGATTTTTAAGTGTATATCATACCTACATATAGAAAATCATAATCATATACCATAAATATAGTACTTGCAAAATCTATATAGATATGTGGCTACCAATGTTCTTCTATGTACCTCTAAACTGCCCTGGGAACCTGGTCAGCACCCAGGTTTGGAGCCTGGGCTCACATATAGACCCACCACTAACCACTGGGCATATGACTCCATTTGTGAGCATCAGTTTCCACATCTCCAAAAAGTGGACAATACTGGTACTTAACACAGAGGACTGTTGGAAGATTAAAGATACATCCAGCAGAGATGGCACATTGGAGGTCTTTGGCTATACCGCAAAACCTCCCTGCAGTGAGAGCACTGGTAGACAGCGCAGGGGGCCCTACGAGCTGGCGGTGGCCTTTCCACAGCCTCATCAAAGCCTGCCAGATGATTCTTTCCAATATCCTTGGCCCCACCCTCTACTTTGAAGTTGTTAAAGGCCTTTTAAAGCTAAGAAGGAGCCCTGGGTCAGCACTTGGTGATGTCAACTAACCCCCCACAGAGGCCGCCAGCCCAGCCCAGAGGAGCCCAGTGCCAGCAGCAGCAGGAGCTAGAGGGGTGGTCACAGGCTTCACCCCTCCTCCCCAGCCCCACTAGCAGTGGCCAGCCCAGCCCTGGTGACCCCGTCCAGTATAGCATTCCAGCTTTAGTCTGCAGGGAGGGGTGGGGGCTCCTCAGCCTGACTGAGGCTCACGGGGAAACCCCAGCCACCACCTAGGGGAGATCTCTTAGATCCTGCTCAAAGGGCCCTGAAGTCATTCCAAAGGATGTGGGAGTTTCCCTCTAACCCTACCTCGGGCTGTGCCCAGCCTCCATCCCTTTGCCTTTCCTTACCTACACCCCACACAGAAATGGAGGAAGAATGGCAATGGGAATAAGAGAGATAGCAGAGAAAACTCTCCCAAGGAAAATGAAATGCACAGGTACAGCACTATGCACCGTGCCTGGCCCAGGCAGGTGCTCGACAAACCTGTTTCCTCCCTCTTCCCTCGTGCAACCCTCAACATCTAACGGCTTCCAGCCAAGGCATCGGCAAACTTTCTCCATAATGGGCTAGGCAGTAACTGTATTCAACCTTGAGGACCAATAAGATCTCTGTCACAACTACCTGGCTCTGCAATTTTTATAAGCAAGCAGCCATAGATAATATGTGAGTGAATGGGCATGGCTGTGCTCCAATAAAATTTTATTTATAAACACTGAAATTTGAATTTTTACATAACGTTCACTCTTTCTGCTGACCTATTCTTTCCTCCCAACTTCTTTAAGCACCTTGCAACTTTGCCCCTCAGCTGTCTTGTATGATGGCTAAGTCATAGCTCCCCAACTTGACTGAAAAGCCTCGAGAACAGGCCAGCTACCAGTTTACCTGAACCAGTTTGCACACAGATACACACATGTATATCAGCCCCCATACAGTAGTGGTATGTGACAGACTTTTAATTAATGGTGGCAGAATTTGATATAAATTCCCTAAAGCAAATAACAGAGCTGGAACTAGGCAGCCAAACCAGGAAGAGCATGAAAAGATGCTTAGCTTCACTAAAGGTCAAAGAAATGCAAATGCAAATAATGCAATGCCAGTTTCATCTGTCAGACTGGCAAAAGTTTAACAGATTGCTAATATCCCACAAGGACAAAAGATAGAGAAATGGACCCACATACATACTAGAGGTGGTAGATATTGTCACAGCCTATTGGGCATTTTGACAATACCCACCAATATTGTAAATACACACCATCTGTGACCTAACTACCCCGCCAAAAAAGTACTGAATAATACGTACACAGTATAATCATACTTTTATTTTTAAATGTTATACACATACCCCTATATTTGTGAGTCTAATATATGCATCTACCAGTGGATAAAGAAGAACCCTTCTCTCTTAAATGATATACATCTTCAGCATCAACTTTTTAAAAAAAATCTAGGAATATATTTCATGTGAAATTGAAAAAAAATACAAAATAAAGAGGGAAGAGTGCTGTTCATACTGTTCCAAGTATGTAACAGATGTTCACAGGAATAATGATTGGTATTTTTGAATCCAGTGTCAGGCTAGTCCCCAAAAACCAATCAGACTAGTACACATTTGGGGAAAACCATCTTTGTCCAATAAATAGAACCCCAAACACATGCCAATGAAGTCAGACACACAGTGGTACTTCTAGCCCAGCATCTCTCTGGGAGCCCATTCTGGGAACCCATAAGCACAATATGACTACCCATTTTAGAGATGAGGAAAACAAGGCTCAGGGAAAGTACAGGTATGCCCAAGAGAACACTGCAGTTAGTGGCAAAGACTCAGCAGACTTGGCCTGACCCTGAACAAGAGGGGAGAGGGGATCTGAGGACAGGTCAGATACACTGGGGCTGAGTCAGACTCCCCTATGTACATACATCCTAGCAAGTTCATGGACCTCTGCATCTCACTCTCTACATCTGCAAAATGTTCCTTGAGGAACAGTTGTGAGGATTAAATGAAATAGTGTACTCAGCCTGGCATGTAATAAGTACTCAAGTGCCAGCCGCGACTGCCACTTCCAAACAACAAGCGGGGAACGCGCCCTTCTGCACAGAGCCCCGCCCATGCACCGGCCACTGGACTGGGAGCTGCGCAGCTGAACTCTCCTCCAGCCCTCACAACAGCTCCAAGCAAGCGAGCCAGCAGCCCAAGGCCACCCAAGGTCACACGGCCAGAAGGCAGCCAAGCTGGAACATGCCCCCAGGCAGGGGTGATTCCACCAGGCTGCCCTGGGCTGCGTGGCTAACAGCCCTGAGTTCCCTTCCAACTGTCTGGGTAGGGGTGTGGGGAATACTGATCCCACTACTATGACAGGGGCAATGCCGCAGCAAGCCCACCCTGCTCGCCCCACCCCCCAGGGCTGCATCCTCCAGGTTCTCCTGCAGAGCGGCTCTGCCCAGCGAGTGGAACCCGGTGCAGGGCCTCCTGCCCGGATCACAGTGTTCCCAAGAACAGGAGGCAATTGCTCCCACCAGCCAAGACTTACAGGTTGTTTACTTTCCAAGTTACTGCTTTAGGTAATTAATGCCACATAAAACATAATGGAGGCCATCATTACCTCAGAGAAAGGAGGGCTGGGAGCCAACAGTGGTGTACTAATAATGGCAGACAGAGAAAGCATAACGCTGTCCACAGTGCACCAGCACGTGTAGTTTGTCTTGTCAGTATTATGCAAGTATGTCGACAGAGCGCTCACACACAGGCATGCTTCAGGGAAAAGGCTCTGCCATCTACAGACCCGATCGCAGTCCTGATGGCCTGTCACCTGGGTGACCTTGGGCGAGGTCCTTGGAGCCATTATAAACGTCAGGGAAGAGGCACCATGCCTGGCACACATTGGATCCCCAATAAACACTTGGCAGATGGTAAGTACGTGTGTGTGTGCACAAAGTAAGAGAGTAAGTCATATCCTGGACACCTTCTAGAGAAGAATTATTTTCAGGGCTGGGACAGGGAAAATACAAGATGCTCCTCTTTTCTTAAGCATCTCGTAGTGTCAAAAATGAGTAAATGCTCAGAAAAAGGATGGAGGCGTGTCAGAGAGACACAGGAGCCAATCCAAAGTTCCCAGTGGCCACAGCTGGACCGATCTGAACAACAGACTAGATAACAATAGTGTGGAATTTTAACCCACAGAATAAAATAAATACCCACGAGTCTATACTGATACAATAAGTAAATAAATAAACTAATGGTAAAGAAGATAAAGCGCTTTCTTACAGTAGCATTCCAATTACTAAATGTAAAAAGAGGAAAATAAATAAAAATTGATGTGGACAAGATCCGGCAATGGATGCTACAATTAGTGGGTCAAATTTAAGGATAATAAAATATCAGCCTAGTCACCAAGTATCTCTCCCACCCCAAGATGTTTATTAATTACAAAAGGGAAAACAGTAACTTCACAGCAGAGAAACCTGACAGACACTACTAAATCATCAAGCCATGAGACAAATAGCATTATGAGCCCTTAACTTGATGCACTAGCAAGGGCACCATGTCACTTTTGCGGCTTTCTTGCCAAAAAAATGCTTAACCTCAGTCTCATCATTACAAAACATTAGAGAAACCGAAATTGAGGAACATGTATAAAACTGACCAGTAAGCCTTCTGCAAGTGTAAAGTTCATGGGAGAAATGGAAAGACTAAGGGACTGTCACAGATTGGAGACCAAGGAGACATGACAATGAAATGACATGTGGGATCCTGGAAAGGAATCTGGAACAGAAAGGGGAAGGTAGTGGAGGAACTGGTAAAATTCAAATAAAGACTGTAGTAGAGTTAACAGAATCACACCAGTTTAACTGCTTGATTTCAATAATTGTACTACAGTTATACATTAACATTACAAGAAGCTGGGTAAAAGGTATACAAGAATTCTCGCTACCATTTTTGACAGTTTCTCTAAGTCTAAAATGACCCTTTTTTTCCTTCCCCCAAGCTCCCTGGCTTCCTGAGCCCCGCTCAGACATGTGGATAGTAAATCTGGGTGGGACCCACAAGTCAGTATGTTCATAAACACTGCTGGCTGATTCCGAATTGGGGGCCTCTAGACCCCTGGATGCTCGATCAGCATTTTCAAAAATTGTTTGATTTGTTCTTGGTAATGAAAATGGGATCTCTTTTTCCTATTTTATTTTATACTTGATTATTTCTGGTTCATAGGAAATTCACTAATTTTTTATTAAATTAAACCTAATCTATTACAATGAATATGAAACTGCAGATTGTCGACCCATTTTGGTTCACAAAATGGCAGTTGCATGTGGTTCCACCCAATGCAATGGTCTTGCAGATTAATAAGTAAAAGGGCAACAGGAAAAAAAGGCAATAGATACAAACTGTCGATTTTTAGTAAATATGTGGGAAGATGCTCAATTCTATTCACAAGTTATTAGAAATTAAGTAAATGGAAATGAAAACGAAGTGCTAATTTTTTGTGTGCATATTAGAAAAGATCCAGAAGGTTGAAAATATAGAGCCCAGGCAAGGATGGAGAAAAACAGGTACTGCTCTGCACAGGTGGTAGGGGTATAAACACATAAGTTAATAGGACAAAGGACAGTAAAGAGTAGAAAACCAAATTTCTAAGATAGATCAGAATTGTGACTTGCTTAGGCACCTCTTCTCCAAGCCCTGACAGCAAGAACCATGTCCATGCTGGGGCTGAGGGCATACATGTGCCCTTGATCCGTCAAGATCTTGGAAGTGGAGCCAGACAGCCTGATTGCTCATACAGGCAGCCCATCACTGTCTGGTCCCAGGCAGTCCCATTTTCTCTCTTAAGCTCAGGTAAGATAGATGAAGGACTTTCTGGGGCTGCCATAGGGTAAACAGGGCTTGGCAATACAGCCCTGAGACAACCAAAGCCTCCTCTCCCCCGACCCCACCAGCCCCAGGCCTTCCAGAAGAGTGGATGCTACGGACCATCTCAGGAAACTGCTCCATCAGCCTCTGTTTGCAGAGTGGAGAAAGGGAGAAGGTGGGAGCAGCTGTGCTTATACAGGGCCCAGCTCTCGGGCCACATTCTGTCCAGGTGAGCATGCCACCTAGCCAGGCTAACAGTCCCTCCCTGGGAGTGTGGAAATGAAAACACAGGTTTACATAAAATCTTGTACATAAATGTTCATTACAAAATATTCATAACAGCCAAAAAGTGGAAACCCAGTGCTCACCTACTGAAGAATGAATAAATAAAATGTGGTACACATCCAGATAATGGAGTGTTACTGGGCAATGAAAAGGAATGAAGTTCTGATATACACTACAATGTGGATGGCCCTTAAAAATGTTAGACTAAGTGAAAGAAGTCAGTCACAAAAAAACAGCATTTATTTGTATGACACCATTTATCTGAAATGTCTAAAACAGGCAAATTTACAGAAATAGAAAGTAGATCAGTGGTTGCCTAGGGATGAGGGTGGGGAGAGAGAATGGGATTGATTACTAATGGGTGCATAGTTTCGTTCAAGAGGGATGAAAATGTTCCATTACTATATTATATATTACATTATATTAGTTATGATGGTTTAACATATTTAGTTGAGTATACTAAAAAAACATGAATTGTATACTTTAAAAGGATGGATTTTACAGTATGTGAACTGTACCCCAATAGAACTTTTAAATAAAAGAGAGACCAGATTAAAGTAGCACTCTGTGGTCTAAGGCAAATCACACAGTCTTCTTGGTCTCAGTTTATCCATAATACAAGGGGGTGGGTAAGGGGTGTACAGGCTAGATCAGTGCTTCTCAAACTTTAACATGTTCATAATTCATTGGTAACTTGTTAAAATGCAGGTTCTGATTCAGTTGTCCAGCAGAAGCTCTAAGATTCTGCACTTAAAACAAGCTTTCAGGTAACACTGGTCTGTGGACCAATTTTCAGTAGAAGGCATCAGAGATATCTTAGGCCCCCTTTTGCTCTAATACTTAAGAAATCTACTCTCATCCACCTCTGTGAATTCCCAGAGTGTCTGTGGTCTTTCCTTCCCATTCAAGACTCAAAGGGTCCTCTAATCACACAGATGGAAGTTTCCAGGGCATGATCACTGTCTGGAGAGTAGTAAAGGAAGGTCAAGAACCTCCCAAATCTGCCTGAGCACAGAGCCCCTGGCCAGGCACAGGAGAGGTCCTCAACCTGTAAAGCACAGAGCCACGAGTGAAGCAGGACCCACGTTTTCTTTGCAAGGTCCAATGCTCGCCTTCTGGAAAGAAAAAAGATGAACAGCTGTACCCTCCATACAGTGGCTAACAAACCCTAGTGTACCCAAGCATCAATCATTGGGGTGCTTAGTGAAAACACAGTCCTGTCTCTCCCAGTTCTAACTCAATAGGAAACACATACTCTGGGAGATCTTGATGCTGCAGCATTTGAGTTCAAAGTCAAATACCGCCCTAGAGCCACTCCAGAGAGAAGACAAGACTGCACTCCAAGAGATTGTCAGGAACCCACTACACGTGCTAACAAGTCAGATTCTACCCTCCAGACATCAGTTTCCCTATCGATAAATGGGGGTTGAATGAGATACATCTCAAGGTGCCCAACGGACATTCCTGTATAAGACAAGGTGAGGGACAAAGTTGAAGGTAGGGAGGCTAGCTGTCCATGTCTGGCCAATAAACACCAACCCACCGAAGCAATGGATTTCTTTGCCAGATAGCTCCACAAGGAAGAGTGTCTATGAGAGGGACTCAGAGGCCCATGAAAAATGAGGCAGGAACACCAGTTCCTAATTAACACAAATAAGCATGTGTCCTTCTCCCTGTGGGTTCTACAGACTCCAAAGTTGTCCAGCTCTGGGCTTATACCTGGCCCTGCCTCAGCAGAGTGTACAGCCCAGAAACATTCCACCTTTACTCTGGGCTTCCTTCCTTCTCTTATGAAATGAAGGGGTTGGAACAATCATGGTACCTACTTGTGTAGAATGGCTAATTTAAAGCATAACAAAATACAAAAAAAAAAAAAACCCACCTTCCTAATCTGCATACATTCTTCTACATAGTATTTCTAACCACAGTTCAGTGGCCCCTGAAACCTGACTCAGGGATCCATTTATAAAAGTAAGGTGGGTCTTTCTACCCCTGACCTTTTTCCCTGCTCTCCTCCCCCCTAACATCCACGAATATCAGCCAAACTTAACAGCAGAAGAGAAATAACCTCCATTAAGACCCATTGATGTATGTGGCATTTAAAAATTATTATCTTCCTACAATGTGCCATACAAATTATAATCCTTCTACTTGTGCAGTGACTAGAACAAGGTTTATTATACTCGGTACCCATTATAATGGTCTGTCCCAGTTGCCAGGCACTTGTTGATTTAGCGATAGACCACCCACAGGGTTCCCAGCAGGCAGTTCTAGCCTACAAGCCAGCGGCCTGGGGCAGAGCCGCAGTGCCCTTTGGCACCATGGAGGCTATGCTGACAGCCACAAAAATGTCTGTGCTGCTGTTCTGAGGAAGCTGTGCAGTGCTCTAATGAGGTTGTCTGAATTATGGGCACAGGGTTCATATCTGTTTGCACTGCTCCCTCAGTCCCTCTGACTGACCCTGGTGCATCTCCATGTGGCTCTGCATCATGTTCTGTGCCCCCTCCACTTGGGGACTATAACAGACTATCTTTTCGGTGGTAATCATCTCGTTATCTGTTGGCCTCACAACACTTAAAAAAATATATAAAACCTACAGTGAAAATAGATCAGGACATCCCCTGCATCATCAGGTCCCCAGGGGAGCAGGAGAGGTGAGCTGTTAGGGCTAGGGGACACAAGGTGATAGGCAGGTTTGATTCAGATTTACAATAACCAACCTCTAAACGTGTACAAGCACAACAGGACATCTGATGTGTCTTCTCTCTTTAAATTAATTTTCATGGAAGCCTATTCATTTAACATGTTACTTAATCAATGCTGTATTTGCTCTCGTTCAAGTTTTAATAATTACAATTTCTAACATTGTGTTTCTGGAATCCAGATGGTTTTAACATAATTCTTAAGACTATATCATTTTCCTAATTAATTGGACCCTCAAGAATTAGATTATATAAGTATTATACTTTAACTTAATCCATAACTATTAAAACATAATTGAACTTTGACATGACCAGGAAGAGACCTTTAAGATATAACTCATTTCTATATGCTATGATCTGTGATAAGCAGTCTATACAAGTAACCTTAGATTTATTTCAATAAATGTTAATGTTGGTGGGTTTTAAAAACAACAAAGAAAGCAAAAAAAAAAAAAAAAAAACACCACACAGTTAATGATACTGATACCCTTGGCTAAATTATTAGTATTTTTATTAGTTTTTTAACTCAGAGATTAATTATGGTGAGCCGACACTTAGGAAAGCATTTTTCCTTATTTTGCTCTTCTCTGTAACCTTTGTGATGTGGTTTATAAAATTCTTTGCTGAATAAACATTTCTAAATTTTATGTAGCCAAAATAAAAGTATCTTCACATGGCACAAACAAAACAACAAATATCTCATTGAATTATCAAGACAAAACCTGAAATGGGTGTTATATCTATTTTACAAAAAAAGGAGTTGACAGGTTCAGTAACTTGGGAGAAAAAGAGAGAGCCATAATTGGAACCTGTGTAGATTCAACTCTAAAATTCCTGGGTTTTGGTCTGCCACCAGTTTCCAAGAAAGAATAATTACTACCATCGTCCAAACCAGTGTTACCAAATACAGTTTGTTTGTTTTTTTAATCTAACAACACAGGTTAGATAGTTTTTGTGGATATACTTAAGGATCTATCTCATGCTTTTTATGGTTATGCTGTATTCTACTACTATGTGACGCTCCAATTCAATAAGTTATCGTAGGACAATGAGGAAAATATGAGTTAGATTCCTTCCTCATATTTTACACACCAAAATGAATGCCTGAGTGTTAACGACTGGGGTGTACTCACTGGAGTGCTTTAAAGAACAGGTGAATATTATTAAAATTTAAAGTGAAGAAGGCTGTCCTAACAACCAAAAAATTAAGGTGAAATCCAATAAACTGATCACATAGAAATTTATTAAAACTTTTATTACATAAAAGAGCAAGCAAGCAAACAAAAACTGAATGAAATAAATAAAAAATTGGAAAAATATTTTTAACACATTATCCCAAAGATGCAAAAAGCACTTACAAATAAATAAGGATGAAATCCTCCACTTGAAAAAATATGTAAATCACGTGAAAGGCAAAAGGAGAAAGTAACCAAATAAAGTGAAATATAAATATAATTGAGGAAATGAAAATTAAAACAAGAATACCTTATATTTTCCCCATTAATGACCAAAGGTTAAAAAGTGTTGGCAAAGTTACAGAAAAATAGACATTCTCCATTCATTCAATGAAGTTATACATGCCAGGCACTGTGCTAGGACTAGCAAGGAACAAGGCATTCAAGGTCTCTGCCTTCAAGGAGTTCATATTCCCTGTGTGGTAGAGATGGGAGATAGATAATAAAGGAGAAGGAAATAAATAATTATTCAGACAGTATTGTTCGTAAAAGTACAAGTAAGTACAACATCACTGCGGGGCAATATGGCAGTTATCTATCGAAATGTTGTGCTGGAAATTCGATTTCTAGATATTTATCCTATGGATATTTTCACTCCTATAAGCACAAAGATATGTGTACACAAATACTCACTGGAGTGCTGAGTGTAATTATGAAAAAAAGAGGAAACAAGCCTAATGTTCCTCAAGAGAACAAGTTATGCAATATCCATGCAATGGGTCATAATGTGACCAGTAAGGATCAGCTTTGGTTTACAGTTTTTAATGTACTCACATGGTTCTAAGAATACTTTGTTTGAGGGAAAGAAAAGCAAGTTGCTGAACGGTATATAATAAGACCCCATATCTCTTAAAAAGGGGCATACACATTTCTACAAGTATACATATATATGTGTGTCTATATAAAATTAGATATATGTAGGTTAATGTATGACTAAGAAAAATCTGGGAAGTGGAGTTACTGGAAACTTTCTAGAGTGTGAATTTCTGTACTGTTTGTTTTATTTTATAATAAATATGTGCTATTTTTAAGCTCTGGGAAAAAAAACAATAAGGGAGAAAGCATTTTTTTTAAAAAGTAACCTAAGTGTCATTTCGTTTACTCAGTTTATGTTCTCAAACTTCAGGCTAAAAATTAATCTGGAAAGAAAACTTGAGCTACAGAGAAAGGGTAACAGAGTAACTAATCCTTTGCCTCATTCCTTAAATTTAAAGTCAATGATATAATTCGAGAGAAGGGAAAATATAACTGTGTACTTACTATTTGCCAGACAGTCATTTATTCACTTAATTATTTTCAAGGCAACATATAAAATGAAACTGTCCCAATTCCAGATGAGGAAACAGAGGCTCCTAGAGATTAAGTGATTTCTCCAGAGTGGAAACTGGTAAAAAGAGCCATTCTGTCTGGGGTCTAGGAGCCAGGAAGACAGCATGTCTGGCCTAGAGCTCTTATCTCCCTGGCCATCCCCTCAGGTCACCGTGGGTGGAGACACTGATGGGTGTGAGAGGAGTAGGAGCAATCAATTATGGTTTTTTGTTCAAGGAGGCGTTTTCTCCCCTCTCCATTCCTTCATGGTTCTCTCCCCTGCAAGTTTCTTTCATCTTCCCTCAAAGCTGCACCACTTGTGGATATGCCTAGCCTCGAATCCAGCCCATAGAAAGTCTCAGGAAAAGTGGCCAGTAAACGAGGGCCTCCCTTTCCAGAACTCCGTTCATTAACACTTCACAGCTTGACCACTCCCCCGGCTTGCCTGATTATGTGATAAGGAAAGGGGAACCTGATTTTACCTTCTCTCAGTCTGCCATCCTGCCTTCCGTAAAATGGGAATACATAAGACATTTTGAGGAATCACTCAAAACAGAATATCAGGAAGTATTTCGTAAATTCTAAAGTGCTAAACAAAGTATTACTCTAAAGGCTGTGCACAGTTCCATATAATGCTTTACTTGGTTGAGGTCCTCATGTAAATGTCCCCATGTAGTCCTTGACACAAAAGCTCACATCGCTTAGGAGTTCAGTGCTTTTTGTAATTGCAGTTTTAAAGATGTATTTTAACACCCTGCATAGGACATGTCTTCTCCAGGTTATGTCTGTTATCTGGTTGTACAGTGAATAAAAAGCAAATAGAACAGTTCAGCAGGGCTTCCTGCCTTTAATCTGTCCCAAAATTACTGCCTATCAAATCTAAGAAGTACAATGCTTAGTTGTAGAACCAACCCTGTGTTAACCTCTGAATTAGGAAAAAGAAAGGATAAAAATAGTGAAAATTTTGAAAGTCTCAGTTTGATGACCTTGCTAACTTCCAAAACAGGATTAGGGTGAACATGTGTCCACTTTATCATTAATAATGGCTAATAATAATGGCTTATGATGCACCAGAAACCATTTTCAGTGCCCTACATGTATTTACTCGTTCTATCCATACAATAGCACCTACTTTGTAGGAGTTTTATTTCCTCCATTTTACAGATGAGCAATTGGAGTCACTGAGAGGTTAAGTGACTTGCCCAGATGAATGCCCACTGATTGTTCAGCCTCAGCAAGGCAGATCTTGGCCATCTGGTCTACCTCTCCATCCATATCATTCACACTCCTTGTATTCCAAACCCTAGTCATCCTGAACAATTTAGGATTCTTTGGATAGACAGTATGCTAAACTGCACCACCACCACCCACAAACCCATTCTTGCCTTTGTACATGACTTTTCTCTTTACTCACTGAACTACCCACCCCTTCCAATTGGCGGGAAGTTTTATTCCATGAGTGAATGAAAGTAAGAGTCCTATAAAAATGTATTACTATATTCAAGGTTCAAGAGTTGCTCTGGTAGGAAATACCAAAGCTTTCCCCATAACAAGCTATTCTTGCCAAGTTGTTTCTTATCTCAAAGCCAGAATTCACTACACAGATTGCCTGGGGTCCTCTTTCTTCTGTTCTCTGTGGCTCCTCCCTTACAATCTACTTCATCCTTTCCCTCTGGCTCCAGCCTACTTTCGGGAAAGATCTGCCCACTGTGACCTTTGGTCACTAACAGAAGTTGATCTGGAAATGGAAGTTTTCAGAACTCCATTCAACAGCTGCCACCCCTTTTCCTCAGGACTCCATTTCAGAGGACATACTTTGTTTTACAAATCATTCTCACCATATCCAAAATTAACCACTGAGCTTGGGAAGCCCACATGTAATACACCTTGCCCAAGCCACATGATATCAGGGCATTGGTTTGACACTGCACTGAGAAATGGGCATCCAATGTTTTTAATGACTTTTTAATTTATAGATACAGCATCTCTTCCATGTTTTCAGACAACTGTAAATACATCATTACAAGGAAGAGGACATGGGGTGGCTTCACAGAAAGAATACAACATCATAGAGCCAATGCAAAACATTACTTAATAGCAAATTTTTCAATTTACCAAGAAGGTTATAACAGATGTGTCAAAAGTATTTTTTAACTGAATCAATGCCTATTTATTCATCATATGATGCTCTAAATAAAGTATGCTAAAAAGGATACCCAGTATAGCATACTGATAATAGCAACAAAGAGAAAAAAATAAAATGGCACTAAACAAATCATGCCTAATTTTTAATTGTACAAATATTCATAAATCATCAAGACACCAAGCCTGATGCTAGGGATACGATATTAAAAACTTGTGGCCCTGCCCTCACAGAGCTTCATTCTATTATGGAAGATAGGCACTGAAAGAATTACATTGTGTATTTTCTTCCAGCAGTTATGACAATATTCCATCCTAAATAAGAGGAAATAGTAAAATAATATGTAGACATATTAAATAATGTCTAAGAGATTTTAATAATGACACAAAATTTTATTACAAGAATAGTATTTAATAAGAACAATTTTACAAGGCTTATGATCTCATTGGTATTTTTTTAAAAAAGGTATAGAAGGAAGATTTAATGGTTGTAACATTCATTTATAAGAATAAATAATTGAGACTGGCTAAGAAGAATGGCAAAGGGAACTTCTGCTCCCAATAGGAAAACATAATTCCAAGCTACAATAAATGGTTCAATAAGAAATGGGTGAGAATCAATGAATCTCAGGAATACGGAAGAGATATCTATATAAGAGTCTGTTTCTAGACTAATATGGTTTTTTAAAAGTTTTAAAAGTGGCATTTTAAACCAGTGAGGAAAGGATAAACCAGGCAATAACTAGTAGGTTCACTATTTAGAAAAATAAACTTTGACATTTGTATCACATCATAAATTTCAAATGCAATATGATAGTATGAATCTCACTGGTAAAGCTGAAAATAGTACATATATTTTATATAGTAATAATCCAAAATATCATCCAATAACAAATTATCAAGTTTCAAAAAATTTTAAATGGATTTCATTGGTAAAATTTTAAAACCATTAAATGGAATTTAGGAAACTGTTAAACTAATTTTGCAGTTGGCAGGCATTCTAAGCATAAGAGAAAAACCATTTTAAAAGACAAAGATTTGAATTTCTACACAGAAAAAAAAATAACGACATATATCCTACACCATAAATACAGTTATCACACACTAAATACAGTTAAATGGCCAGCTACCAACAGGGGAAAATGTTTGCAATGTATGGAGGTAAAAGGTTGATGATAGTTCATATATGGGATGCTCTTCCAGTCAATAAGACATAAACATACTGATAGGAAAATGTGCAAAGGACGTGAACATAATTGATGAAGAAATAAAAAAGCTCAATAAACATTTTAAAATATTCAACAATACTAGCAATGATAGAAATGCTAATTAAGATTAAATTCCGTTTCACTAATCAGATGAAAAATGACAATGTCCAATATTGAGAGAAAGAGACTGTGAAAATGTATCTCACTGGCCAGCATAGAAATTGGCACATTCTGCTGAAAAGGCAATTTGGTAAATATATCAAAAACCTTATTCAAACCCTGTGATCCAATAATTTTACTTCTAAGGTATTTATCTAAAGATAAATAATCAACATTTCACAAAGACAACAACTAAAACTAAGTGCCCATACTGTGAAACTAGATAGGTAACACAACTATGAAATGTAAGGCTATGCAGCTGTGACAGAAACTTCAGTTTCCAAAGCATTTTTAATGACATGAGGAAAGTTCAGAAATATAGTAAATTAAGAAAAGAGGATATGTGTGATTATAACTTCAAAAGATGTATAAACAAATAATGTAGCAACAAGTTTAGCAGTAGTTCTGAGGTAAAATTAGAGATTATGATGTTTTCTTTTAAATATCTTCCTTACACTTTTCTAAATCATCCAAAATTTTTATAATGAACATGCATTATATTTTAATAATCAGGAAAATGCATCTTAAAAAGTAAATACACAAAATTAAAACAAGACGGTAAGACCATAGGGCAACTCTTTTTCCCTCTCTTTTAATTTATCTGTATTGAGCAAAGGATAAACTCTTTTAAAAAGGCCTGGTATGCTGACTGCCAAACTCTGTCCAAAGTAGACTGATTAAAGGAAGGAGAGACTGGAGGGAAGGTGAGGAAAGCAATCAAAAGCCTTACAGACGGGGCGGAGGCAGGCACACTCAAGGTCCTGGTCCAGCAGCAGGGCCTCAGATCATTCACTCTTCAGCATCACTGGACACGGTCAAGAATAAGAACTGCCTCGGAGTACAACACTCCATAAATATCACCCAATGTCTTAATGCTACATTTAGGCAAGAAGGCAGAGGCCCAAAGAGGAACTGCCTAAAGGTACACAAGTTGGCAGCATCTGATCTCCCATGAAAGAGAAAGGAAAGTGGCAGAAGCCACTCTACAAACAAGCAGATGCACAAAGGTATCTTCCACATGGCCACATCACCGCCAACCACCACCAGCCTCAGCGAATGGAGCACAGATCTTAGAGCCTGAGCCAGGCACCCTACTGTTGACCGGGCATGGCTTGGTGACTCACTGATGCCACAAAGCTAGTGCAGGGATAAGCATGCCCTTCCACGGAGCCACGTCAACAATGGGAAAGGGCTGTTTCCATCCACAGGCAAATGCAGAGCCACCTGCTGATTCTGAGCTGTTTCTTTTGCACAGAAGCTGGCAAGTTCAGCACTCAAAGGAGAGCTTGATGATCAGGTTGGACCTCCACCTCCGACTGGCACCCCAAACTGAGGAGTCAAAGTTCTACAGAAAAGAGGCAGCCTGTGTGGGACAAACCATAAGCACACTGCAGCTCCCTTGCAACTTGGTGCAACCTTACAGAAACTGCTGTGTTCCCCTGCCCCTCTGCTCTTCCCATCTAAAGTTGAGGGGAAATTAATCCACTTGATGCCAGGGTGTTTATGAGGTGGCCCAGGAAGGAAGTGCAATAAACATAAACACATAATCCTCCAGAAAACACAAAATCACAATCCATCAGGACACTGATTCACGGGTTCTGATAAAGGAAATAAGAAATTGAACAGCCACTATCATAACGAACACTTCACACACTCACATTCTTTTGAACATCAGAAAATTATACTTGCCATTTTACACATGAGAACACTGAGGCTCAGGGAAAAAGATAGCTCAAAGTCACAGAGCTAGGAAGTGCTAGAGTTGGAATTTAAACTCCAAAGCTCATGCCACCACTGCCAGGTGCAGCTCCAGAAAGGACAGCAGATATAGTACACCACAGGTGTTTAATCTATGTCCAGGAAAAGACATCAGTTGTGGTCACAGTAAACAGCAATTACAACAGTGTCTGCAATCACTGAGCATATGCTGTGTGGAGGGCCTGTCAAGGAACGTTACCCCATTTGGCATGAGTAACAACAAAGTTGATGCGTACATTTTTCAGATGAAGACCCTGAGGCGAGGCTCAGGGTCTCACAACTAGAAAATAAAATCTGACACCATAGCCTCTTTCCAAACCCCACCTCTCCCACTGTGACAAGGTAATGAGGCCAAATCGGTGGTTCAGGACAACTCCCCCTTCCCTCTAGGTAGTCTTCCCGGACCCCAGGTTCTGCCCTAACCCAGCGCTCTGGCCACTACCTTGGTTGAGGTAGGTCAGTGTCTCTTCATGCAGCTTCACAGCTGGGGACGTGGCAGCGCACAGCACGTACTGCAGGGGTGGCAGGCGGGCATCATTCTCAGGGGAGAGCTGGGGCTCCTCCTGCTTGAAGATGGGCAGAGCGAGCACATCACTGCAACACACGGGAGGGGGTTGTCAGGAGCCGAGCCCCAAGCGCCCATTTGCAAAGAGAGAGCCAAGTTGGAGAGGTGGATGCAGACCGAGGGAGGGGATCAAGGGCAGCTCAGCAAAGCATATGGCCGTGTGCTGGCTCAGCTTCCCACCCCTCACATCACAAACTCGAAGATGCTTCAGACAGAGCAAACCAGTCTGTGATGATTCTACTTTCCCTCAATGATCCTCAAGAGATTTATTCAAACAAATCATCAATGAGGTAAAAATACACAGCTATCTACTAGCCAAAGTTACAGAAATCTCTGTAACAAAGTGACTACCAGCGATGGAGTGAACTTTAGATGCCGTATGGTTTCCATCTACAAGATAGTGATTATTATTGTCTTATTTTAGAATAAGACTGAAAAAAATTAACTTTTTAAATAAACTAGTCTATTTATTGGCCACTTCTCAGACCAATACAACCCTGCCCTCAGGGCTCTGTAAACTATTCAAATACAGAAACTGTTTGCTTCACTCTCCCAGGTTGAGACATCCCCCGACCCTTCTAAAAAAAAAAAAAGGACAGTTGACCCATAACCCTTATTCGAAAAGTCATACTAATATCTCTTAAATATAAAACAAGAAGGAAGGACCTTGGTTTCAATTCCATTTTCTTATCCAAATAAAAAATATTGAGATACCCAGATTCTTTTCTTCCACCTATGAACAAAACTCCCTGCCATATCCCAAGAAATCAGCCTCACATCAGCCTATGACTGGAGAATTATTTTTAAATGCCCTCACAAAAAAAAAAAAAAAAAGAAAAGAAAAGAAAAGAAGAAAAGAAATCCCGAGAACATGAATGACCTGCAGGCAGGAGAGACTCTTTTAAGATCTCTAAATTATGAGTGGCAAGAAAACAGGTGCCAAAAAAGTACTTGTGCCCTTATCTTGATAACCCTCCTCCCTCCACATGTCCCAGGTTATGAATCAGATAGATTCGTTGACCCCACTTCACTGTATAAACAGCAGTCACTGGTACAATCTGTTCCTCATACAACACAATAAACGAGTGTCTCTAAAACACAAACCCAGCACACACCCCAAAAATGTCTAACACATTCTCAGAAGGAAAAGCCAGGCTTGGAGTAGAGCAATGTGTACACCTCGCCTGCCAGCTTGTGTGGCCCAAAGACCAGGGCACAGTGCTGACTTGGCTTCCCCCACACCCAGCCTTCCTTTTATAAAGACTGGCACACTCCTAGCCTAGGTGGTTATCGAGGAACAGGGGAGAAGCAGGTAGGCCTGCTCACCTGGAGATTGCATAATTTTATGTTTGCCCAGATCATGTTAAGTTAATAATCCATGGGCTGCTGCCTTTAAATTAAAAAAAAAAAAAAAAAAAAAAAAAAAAAAAAGGGAGGAGGGTAAGAACCATCACTCAACAGTAACTTGTTTCAAGCCTGGCATCCTTATTTGCCAAGAAATAAAAGTCACTAGAACACCAAACAGAAAAAGGGAAGAAGGGAGTAAAGGCCACTACCGCTGTATGCTCAAACAACTTGCAGAAGTTCTGCAGTGAGGAGAAAACTGAAGATAAAATACAAAAAACAAAAAACAAAAAAAAAAAAAAAACAAGGAAATGAACAAGACCCTCACTCTAGAGCTAGGGGATCAGGGATATATTCATTAACCCCTACATTGACCTTCACTGAGGTCAACCTCTAACAGGCAAAATTCCCAGCTTCTAAGAGGTAGAAAGGGCGGGGTGGGGCAGGGATCATGGACCAAATGTTTTTTCTCCATGGACCCAAAATGACTCCAGAAACCAATATGGCTTTAAGGCACCTTTCACCCCAACTCCTGTCCCCCTCTCAATGCAATACCAAATCCTAAAAGGTATCTCAGTTATTCCACAGACATTTTCATTCCATAGTAGAGGCAGCTCCCATGCAAAGAAAATTATCCTCTAATGGATGCTATTTTAAGTGCGCAGGAAATTTTTAATACACTCACCCTCCACTCAAGGTCACCTTTGAAATCATTTTTAAGGTATGGGAACACACTTGATGACGACAAACTGAAACTTAGGGAAAAACTATACCTAAAATTGCATCACACAGTACAATAAAAATGTACTTCGTTGTAGCATTTTGTGTAAGTGAATGGACACTTAATCTTCTGCCAGGGATTAACATCTGCCCAGTGGGCTTCCGACATCCCCCAGAGCAGCTTCCCTCTGGAGACATGACGGAGGTTTGCAGGGAGGTCATCAGTCCTTAATTAAGGCCTCATATTTATGCCATCTCCTACTACTCTGGCCATGAATAAAAAACTGCGGACACATCAACTCATTCTTTTGCCTTCTGGAAGGGGTAGGTCTTCGGGGAGGACTACTGGACAAATACCTATCAGAAGTCAGAATTTACAAATAACGTGTACTGTTAAATCTCAGAAGGAACTTCTTGGGATCCAAAACAAAACAAAAACAAAAACAAAAACAAAAACAAAAACAAACCAAAGCACTCTCGCTGCGTCTCTTTAGGGTTCTCCGTGGCAGCGACTTCCTCAGCCTCACAATTCACTTTCTCTGAGCCCTACCAAGCTGTTTGGGTTAAATTAGGCACATTTCATAAACTGTGACTAGAATAGAAATAAAGACAGGCCAAAGCTGGTTCAGGCGAGTTCAGAACGCAAAATGACTGTCCATTAGTACCCAATCAGCTGCAGAACAGGGGCAAACGATCCTCCAGGGACGGAAGCTAACGGGGTCCTACTTCCTTTGGGGGACAGGAGAAAACTTTCCAAACAGGCAGGACTTACTTTTCCTTTTTAAGAGCACTAGTCAGTCAAATCCCCGCAGAAGAAAGACTTCCATCAAGGGCCATAAACATAGGGGCCTCAGGCCAAAACGTTCAAGACCACCTGGAAGGAGGGGGCAACCTGCTCCTCACAAGCCTTTGCTGGCGCCCTCGAGGCTGCAGCACAGATCAGCGCTCACAGCTCACTAGGCCCTCGGCTGGACCAAGGACACTAGAAAAGGCGCGAGGCTCGGAGAGCGACCAGGCGAAGAGCGGCAAAGAGCAGGGGACTAGACTTCCCAGGGGCAGGCACCCCTCCCACGCCAGCGGAGAGGAGACAGGGAACAAGCACACAGCGGGGGAGGCCGCAGCCAGCAAGAGCCCGTCCCGCGCCCGCCGGAGGTCATCATGCGAGGAGCCGTTCCCGCACCGGTCTCTGCAAGACGAGCCCCAAACACTGCGCTTCCAGTCCTAGCAGGGTCCGTCCGTCCGTCCATCCCTAGGCGGGACTCTGGGTGGCTCTCTCTCCTTCTCTCAGTCCGCAAAGAGCAGACAGTGGGCAAGTGGGGCGCATCCGGGGCGCTAGGCGCCCGGGACCTCGCAGCTACCCTCCACGCCCCGCACGTCCGACAGCCCTCGCCCGCTGACCTGGCCCGCCACCCCAGCGGGATCCCCGACGGACTGGGCAGCGCGGCCCTTACCGCAGGTAGCTGCTGGAGTTGTGCTGGTTGTAGTGCTCGGGCTGCGTGTGCCAGAACAGCATGGCTGGAGCTCCAAGCCCGCCACGACCTGGGCGTGCAGAACCAGACACAGGACGCGAGATCCCCAAACGGTCACCTGAAAGTGCGCCGAAACGCCGCGCCCGCCCGCTGGGCGCCTTTATGGACGGCCCAGGGGCGGGACCGAGGCCAGACCCTCCCTCAGGCCGCGCCACCGGGAGGCGGCTCCCCTGCGGCCACCGCACCTGGCTGACCGCACCGGCGCGCCCTTCCCGCGAGCTAGCGCGCCTCCGAGCGCCAGACTAGAGCGCGCCGCGCGGCGCCGGCTGGGGCTGAAGCCCAGCTCCTCCCTCTCACCGGGTGTGGGGCTCAGGTGACCCCCAACGCCCCTCAAATGGCCTCACGCACCTTCTCCGCGCCCCGCCCATTGGCTCTGCGCGCCTGCTGGTCCCCAGAGTCACACGGTGGTTGGGGAAAGGCCGCCCTGAGCTTGGATGTCAGGCACCAGGGCCAAGACACCCTCTGCTCCTTTCTCATGCTCTTATTTATTTATAGCACTTTACTCTCTCTGAAATCTTGGTGTTTTGATTTTTGTGTGTTGTCTTTCCTCCTAGAATGTTAGCTCCAAATGGGCAAGGCCTGTTCTATAACTTAACCGTGTTATCTGCCCTGCCTAGAAAAGTGCCTGAGACATAGTAAGCGCTTGATAAGTATTTATTAAATAAGTATGAAAAAGAAAAGAAAAGAAATGCATCCAGTGAGTAATCAGAGAAGGCTTCCTGGAGATACATTGAGCTGAGTCCTTATGGATGATGAGGAAGCATCTCTATGAACATCTAAAGGAAAAGCTTTTCCAGTCAGGAACAAGAGTAATGGCCAAGGTCCTGAGGTTTGACCTACTTTGACATGGCTGGGGCTGGCATGACCAAAGGGAAGGCTTAGGGATGAGGTGGGGAGGTGTGCAGGGCCGATCACAGAGGGCCTTAGCAGGCCCTGCGCGAACTGGATTTAATTCTGTGTGTTTTAAGCAGAGCAGTCACATATCCGATTTGCCTTTGGGAAAGATCATTCTGGAAGAAGTGTGGACAGTGGATCACAGTGGGGGGGGTCAGTTAGGAGGGAGTGGAGGTCAAAGAACCATAACCCACACCCTAGTTTCTGTCCCTGAATGTTAATCGAATGAAATGAAGTCCCATGGAGATTAGGAACTCCAGCTCCTTCCTCAGTCTGTTCTCTCTGCTCCCCTCCCTCCAGCCACAGTTTTGTAAGCAACTTGCGCCTGAGCAGCTCTCAAGCACTACCACCTCCCCGCTGCTCTTCTACTCCAGGAAGAAACGAAAAGATGCCTCTCAGATCCCCACTCAAGGAAAAACTTGTGGCACTAACCACAGGTAGTGCTGTAGCCCTTAGCCGCAGCCCCTTCAGGGAATGCCTCTGCTGCAGAGAGCAACTATGGAGTCAGGAGTGTAAGTCTGGCCATCTCCACGGATGGACTGTTTTTAGCCCCAGGACTCCCCTGACACCAGTTGAAAGCTGTTTCAGGGCCTCCCTCAGTCCATTTCCTGCTTCCTTCCCATCATTTGCACAGATGTTAATCTCAAGGGAACTTCCTAATAAACATCCTGAGCACTAAGTTCTGTCTCGGGGGTCCACTAAAAGGAAGGTGTTCTAGAGTAGTGTGGAAAGAGCACCCCCTTTACTGGATTCTTTTCACTGGACAGATATCCCCAGAGCACCTGCCATGTCCCAGGCATGGCACTGGTCACTGGGATGCAGCTTGCGTTTCTAACTGGAGAGACCAGTGGGTACGCACAAATTACAGGAAGTATAATCAAGGATGTAGAGACTGGGAATATGAGGCAAGACTTTGGAGCTCTGGACTCTCTCCTGAGTAAAGTGATGTCTCCTGATGGATGGGTAGGTGGAAGTTAGGCCAATCTGTGAATTGGGGTTAGAAGAAGGTCTGCAGCTGAACAAGCAGCAGATGCAGAAGCTTGAGAAAGGGCACTGAACATGTGAAACAGAGATTACAGTGGCTCAGACCTGGGTTCTGTGAAGATATTGTGACCTTGGGTAAAGTAAATTGACTGTATGCTAGTCTCAAAGATGGCATCTATATCCCCTCCCATCTGGGCTGGCTGCGTGACTGACATCTGACCATAGAATGCAGCAGAAGTGTTGCTGTCCCTGTTCCAGGCTGGTCCCTAGGAGGCAGGGCAGCTGCTGCTTCCCCTCTCCTGGAGTTCCAGACCACCATGTAGGGTCTACCTGCCCCATTGGAGAGCAAGGCCCAGCCAGCCCCCAGCCACTCGAGCCACCAGCATAAATGTCTTAGATGCATTAGTGGATCTGCTCCAGCAGAGGTTACATGGAGCACAGTTAAGATATCCCACCAAGCCCTGCTCGAAATGCAGACTTGGAAGGAAATCAAGGGTTGTGGTTTTAAGCTACTAAGTTATAGGATAGTTTGTTTCATACCAATGGAGAAATGATGTCTTGGGCCCTTCGAACCACAGTTTGGACATTGGTTAAAAAAGGGATAATAAACCTTAGTTCAGGGTTGTGATGAAGCTCAGGGCCAGGTGAGTGTAGCCTCTCAGGAATGTCTGACTCTCTGACCTATATTTCAGGTGATTGCATACCCTCTTTTCTAGATTTCGACCCTCTTGAGGATAGGATTTGACAATGCCCACAAAACTGCATCTGAGTCACTGTGACACATCCCTGCCTATGACTCCTTGGTGTTGCAGGGCACAATTAGGCCCAGTCTGGACCCCAGGGGCATCCAGTCCAGTGAAGAGAAGACAGATATACAGGCAATGGCCTGGCAGTCCGTCTTTTTTTTTGTAAGCATCCACCATTCACTTATACTGGAATATTGATTTTTACTCTGCGCCAGGCCCAGGCCACACACTAGACTCTCACAATGCTGAGAAGTAGGCACATCATCCCCATCTTACAGATGAACAAACAGAGGCCCTGGGTTTCGAGGCCAGTTCTGAAAGCTCAGGGCCCATGCTCTTTGGCTATAATCAATTCCTGTCCTAAGGCCCTGCATTTCTTCCTTCACACAAGGCTGGGTAAATATCCTGTGGTCAGATGTATGTCTGCTCCCCAGGAGCAGCCCAGGGCCCCGCTGGTTCTCAGGGCCAACACCGTCTTGGCGGCCTCCACAAGATATTCCAGCTGTTCTTGGAGGAAGTCACCATAAAGACTGGGGCCTCATGCCTGAGAGGATGGTTGTGATGGATTAATAGGAGTTTAAGGTGGCCAAGGTGGGAAAAGGGGAATTCTAGCCAGAGGGAAAAGGCTATATAAATATGTTTATCACAGTATTGTTTATAACAACAAAAATTGGAGACAAACTAAATGTCCATCAGCAGCAAACTAGATGCATCAACTGTGGTCTAGTCACACGATGAAATCCTCTACAAGCGTGAAAATGAGTTAGAGCTGCATGGATGAAGCTCGCAAGCATAAGGTTGAGCAAAGAAAAGCAAGTTGTATATATACATTATACGATATTGCTGTATAAGGTTTAAAAGCATGCAAAAGATACTAGATATTTTTCAGGAGCCCTTTCTTTTGAGACTAGGAAGTGATAAACATGATACTCAGAGTAGGGCTTACCTCTGGGGAGGAGGGGCTCACATAGGGAGCTTCCACTCTATGAGTTCTTTATGTAATTATTTCTTAGGCGGGACAGGACGTACATGAGTGGCCATTATAACATTCTTTATATATTTTGGCGATCCGAAATATTTCATTAATAGTTTTTATTTTTAAGTCTATGCAAACGCTAAAGGCCTTGAAGGCCCTGAGTGTGGCATAGGAGAAAAAAGAGAAAGACCAGCATTAAGTTTAACATGTTTTGCCTGGAGAAGATGGAGCCCCTTCTGAAACAACGGAAAAGGCAAGTGCGGATGCCCCCAGGTACCACAGGTAGCAAGCAACTTGCATCGATCCAAACACCATGTCCCTTCCCTGGATAGGCTACACCCCATCCCAGTGTCAGCTGCCCAGGCCCACTCATGGAGGGACTGTTGGGTTGGGAGCAGGTGAAAAAGGCTAGAGGGACTCAACAAGGTCTGATCCTGAAAAGCCATTGCTCTTCCTGACTTGGGTTCCTGAAGGGGAAGGGGACTGAAGTTCCAACTGTTAATTTTGGAATACCTGCTCTGGGTTGGACATTTTCCACAGTAGCCCTGAGAGGTAGGGGCTGAATGCTCATTTACAGATGTAGAAATTGAGGTTCCACAGAGTAAGTGAACTGCAAAAGTCCCTAGTCCACCTGTCCCCAGAGATACACCCCTCATGCCCTTGGCAATTTCTCTTGGAGGAATCTGCCTAGGCAGGGTGCCTCTGCATAATTCATGGGCAGGGATTCCTCCTGGAAATAGCCTCTCCTGTGGGCCCTGTTATGCCAACAGGCTTGGCGGCTGGTGAGTTGCCAAAACACAGAGCATACTGCATTCTCAGGATAGAGGCCAGGTCACCCCTCATTGCCATGCACACTGCTCAGGCAAGACAATGGGGTGGGCCCACTACTGGCAGAGGGAGCTTTCCTAGACCTGGTCTCTGGTGTACCAGGCCCTCTTTACAGCACCTGAGCCCTGACTCCCACGGAGAGGGCAGGCAGCAGGCAGGGCCCAGAGAAGAAGCACCCATTTACTGAGTTCTGGCTCTGTAACTAACACATGCCAACCCCATTCCACACCTGCAAGATTCAGTGTGATTACCCAGGGAAGAAAAATCAAGGTTCCAGATGCTCAAGTAACTAGCCAGAGTGAGGTGGCAAGGTTCAAAGTCTGAATCTTAGATCTGAACACGGCCATTCGACTCTGAACCTCGATGCTCAGTCCTCTGTTTCTGGTGCAGCCCTCGACCCCCAGTCTAGGACAGAGCATCGGCAAGAAAGCTATGTACAGAGTTTTGGGCCCAACCCCGGGCCATACTCAACCTGCACCAGACAGCTGGGGAGGCTGGGGTTGCTGAAGCCCTCAGGAGCTGATGCCCTACAAGGAAGGCTGGGATCTTCCTTGAGTCTGCGGCCCCATCAGGTTCTGGAACCTCCTAGTCAGGGCCATGTCCTCCTCTGAAATTCATCCCCTGCACCTGGCATGGGGTCATCACAGAGAAGCTACTTATGAGCTGTTTGTTTCATTTGACTGACGTGAACTGATGTGAAATACCGTGGCAGATGCTTCAAATAGGAAAATCACTAGCACAGTCTATTACACAATTAACTAATCCTTTAAGAATAACAAGAAATATGCACAAAATTCAAAGGGGTCATACTCAGAAAGGAAAATCTCAGCACTCCCTTGCCTTCTCCACTCATCCAACTCTTCAGTGTTCAAAACTCCCCATGGGCTCTTCCCAAGCTGGGTAATATGCATGCGTGCATGTGTTTCCACAAGGAGAATGCAAGAGGCACACTAGGGGTGCGAGAACTACCCCAAAATCTTAGAGGTA
Source organism: Eonycteris spelaea (assembly GCA_003508835.1). Classification (NCBI taxonomy): domain Eukaryota; kingdom Metazoa; phylum Chordata; class Mammalia; order Chiroptera; family Pteropodidae; genus Eonycteris; species Eonycteris spelaea. The sequence goes on along the minus strand of PUFA01000349.1, from coordinate 793,783 downwards.
CGCAACTTCAGCAGAGTTCCTGGGGGAAGAGAGGACGAGTAGTTAGATCTGGGCCCTGAAAGAGGAAGGTTTTTTGTACGTGAATGAGAAAAGGAGTTCTCCCAGCATAAGGGACAGCATGTACAAAGGTGCAGAGGGAGGAAAGAGTGTGTGGTTTTGCAGGGGTAAAAAGAATGGGACGACAGGGTAGCTCCTGGAGTAAGGAGGGCCGAAGCAAGAGCAAGGCCCAGTGACCTCTGACTTTGGGAGTAGACTCAGTGTGCCTCCTTGGGCTCATCACTTAACCTCTTGTTGCTGATTGTGCAATGGACATTGATTGAGAACTGCCCTTGGGATCAGCAGCTGTCTGGAAGTAAAGGAAGGAGTGGGCAGGGGGGCAAGTTAAGTATGAGACCTCAGTGGATCCTACAGGAGCTCTGGGGCCTGGAAGGCCCTTAAAATTGTCCGGAATTTGGGCAAGGGAGTCAGGCCTTTTATACACCCGCACTGAAGCAAAGCAGCTCAGCTCAGAGCAAATCCTGAAGAGAGACCTAGCCAGTGGTATCAACCGCCAATGCTCCCTGAAGCAGGGGCCTGGGTGCCTCAGCCCAGGAGGGAACACCTTGTCTGGGCACGACAGCACCCGCCATGCTCTCTGAGCTGAGTCTCCACCTGTGGAACGACGATGAAGGTACGTGCCTCCTGGAGCTGGGGGGTGGGGGGACTAAGGAAGACAAGGCGTGGGGTGTGCAGCGCACCCTCTCCCAGCCCTCTCCAAAGCACTTGTAGTTTTTCATCTGCACATCACCAATCTCTCATTTTTAATTACTTCTTGAATGCTCAAAACTGTGTAGTGGCTCGAAAATGCCAACTGCTATTTAGATTATGTTCTGCTGCAAGTAACAGAAATCTCAAAACAAAAATGGCTTAAACGAGGTTGAGGCTCATTTCTCCTTTAAGTTCTAGAAGTCTATAGGTAACACCGTCTAGTATAGTATCCATGAGCCACATATGACCACTGAACACTTGAAATATGGCTGATTTAATAAAAATGTGTTATACATGTAAAGCACACCAAATTCAAAGATTTTATATGAAAAAAGAAGATAAGTAGCCTATCAATAATTTTTATACTGACTCCATGATAAATGATAATATGTTTAATATGTTGAGTTAAACACTATATACATTATTAAAATTAATTTCACCTGTTCATCTTTACTTTTTCAAATGTGACTACTGGGAAATTTAAATTAAAACACATGGCTTGCATTTGTATTCCTACTGGACAGGACTGGTCTAGAGCAGTGGTTCTCAAGCAGAGGTGACTTTGCGCCCCCCAGAGGACACATAGCCATCTCTAGAGTCATTTTTGGTTATCACAATTTGGGGGGTGAAGGCTAGTGTCATCTAGCAGGTAGAGGCCAGGGCTTCTGCTAAACATCCTACAATGAACAGGACTGCCCCCCACAAAAACAAATTGTCCAGCACAAAATGCTAATAGGGCTTAGGCTGAGGAACTCTAGCTTAATTATCCCATGGTATTCTTAAATGTCAGGAACCCAGAATTCTCATATCTTGTTTCTTTGCCATGTGTACTTTCCATCTGCAAGATCATGGCATAATCTAGAATGGATGCTGGAGCTCCAGCCATCATGGCAGCATTCTAGCCAGCCACAGAAAAGAAGGCAAAAATAAGGCACACCTTTTCTCTTCAGGGAAGTTGCATACACCACTTCTGTTTACTTCCCATTGGTGGGAACCTGGCCTCACCTTGCTGTATGGGAAGCTAAGAAATATAGTTCTTATTGGAGCAGCATGTGCCCAGCTAAAAATCAAGAGTTCCTGACTGAGAAAGATGGGAGAATAGACCTGAAGAAGGAATAATTTCTGCCATACATTGCCAGGGGCACCAGGCAAGGAATAATACTTGCATTTTACAGATGAAGAAGCAGAGGCACATGGATAAAGGCACTTGTGAAGACACAGAGTAAATGGCAGACTCCATGAACCGAGGGCTCCTGATTTCCGGTTGTCTGATCATCACACCCTGCTCCCCTGCAAGCATGGCTATGTCGCATTTTTGTTCTTTGAATCCCATTGGCCAATGGTCCATGTTGGTCACCTCCATCATGGTGATAGCAGTTTCTCTACCAAGAACTTTTCTTGTTCTCTCAAGAGATGACAGTGATTTTTTTCAAAGATATTCCTTCAGATTCAGATAAGCTTGGAGCTTACTTAATAGCACTATGCATCTCAGTTTCTTAGCTTTGACAAATGTACACTGTAACCTAAGATGTTAACAATGGAGGAAACAAAGTGAAAGATACATGGGAATTCTGTGGGTTATGTTGGCAACTTTTCTGTTGTAAGTCTAAAATTATTCAAAATGAAAATATTCTTTTTTAAAAAAAATGTTCCTTCAGAATTCAAGGAGTAAAATTATATACATTTGGGCATGGGTTGTTTGGTGTTTCTTAAAACAGAGCTCAAAGGTATTACCACTTTTAACATTCACCAAATAGCCCAGACAGGGTGGATATATTCTAACAAACAACTATTGTGTAGCCAGCCCTTAGCATGTGCCGAGTGCTGTGTGGGAACATTATGTTACTAGCTTGTCTAGTTCTCACAATGGCCCTATAAGACAGCTAATATGTTCATTTCACAAATGAGGCTGTGGAGGCCCAAGAAGGCCAAGATGTCAGGCAGCCTGCACAGGGGCTCATGACTGACAAATGGAGGAGCTGGGATTTTGATCCCCTGCCCTCCCACTCCAAAGACTGTAGTACTGCCCTCCACAAATTCTCCTCTTTCTCCCTGGATTTGCAGTCTTTGGGGCAGTCAAGTATCCTCATTCTGAGGAGAAATGCCCTATCCTCCCGGCTAGGCAGTCACAGTGAATTGCCCTGGGCAGAGTCAACCACATGCACTTTGGCACAGTGCCTCCCCTTCAGGAGCAAACAAGAAGCCTGTTATCTGCTCCAAGCCTCCTTCTGCAAACCTCCCCACTTACAAGCACCAACCAGCCTCTGCAGGGAGCCCACATGTAGCATCTCTTTCCTCGGGGGGTGCTACTCCAGAGAAATTGGAGAAAGCGAGGGGTGAGACTGCAGAGAGCCCCTCCTGAGGGGCATAACCAAGGTGTTTAAGCTTCCCACTCATTATTCTATTTAACTCTCTCAACATCTTAGGAGACAGATGTCATCATATCCACTTCACTGATAAAAACTAGAGCTCTGAGACTCAGCAACTTGTCTAATTTTGCACAGCAAGAGGGTGGTAAAGCCAGGATGAGCTCTGTCCACTGTGCTAGGCTGAAAGGAGAGAGATTGCCTGGGGCCAGACTCAGGATATCTCCCCAGGGAGGCAGGAGAAGTTGGACAAGGCTGCGAAGTCTTAGTGCCTGAGAGAAGGAAGCGGGACTGAGACAGCAAACTTTCTTATTCTCCTACTCTCTTCAGAGAGGCTGTCTCTACTGGCTCCGAGCCTTTACACCCAGGAGCCTCCTGCCTGAGGGGTTCCCTCCCTCTTACTCACTCATCCCAACCCTTTCCGGAAAAAGTTAGACCGAACATTGGCACCTACCACTGCATCTTCCTGAAACCTTCCACGATGAAAGTGAAGACTTTTTTTAGGACATAAATGCATAAAGACAAATAGGATGGGAAGAGACCACAGCCACAAAGGTCTGGAATCTGGAAAGCAGATGGCTGAAGGGTGAAAGTCTCCTCATAGAGAGAGAAGCTGAGCTAGTGATGGACAAAACCAGCAGAGCAGCCTAATTATCATGTCAGAGCCCCCCAGAGGCTGGGAACCGCAGCATCATTGCCTGGGGAGAGCGTGAGGAGGATTGGTGGAAATCTGTGAAGGAAAGCTTTAAATTTCACATCCTCCTTTCCTCTCCATGCAGGAGGTACATCGGGGGACCCCTGAACTGGGTTGTGGGTATTAGTCCAGATCCTCCAAGAAGCAGATGCCAAGGTGGAACTACATGTGTAAGGATTTTATTGGGAGGGCCTAGAAGAAGGGAGAGCCACAGACTGCAATGCTGATCTGACTGAGCAAAGGAGAGACAGAGAGAGGTCAAAGAAAAGCATCCAGAATGGCCCTGTGCTCTAAGGGAGATCTGCAATGCAGTTTCTTGGAAGAGCTTCTGGGTAGCTGGGAGAACAGGGGAAGTGTGTCCATGATGAAACCCCAGAGGGATTGGAGAACAGAGTGTCTGAATTTGAGGTCTGCAGGCACAGTCTCATTAGGGCCAACAGGAATGCTTAGAGGTAGGGGTACCATTATGAGAACAGGAATTAAGTGAATGTTTATATACTGAATGCTAAGAGCTCTGGACCCTCTCCCTTCCCTGATCCCAGCCTCACCTGGTTCCATTCCCAGAAAGCCAGCTCCCTAGCCTTCACCCTTGAAGTAGGATTTTGGAAGAATTTTCTGAAGAATTTGGCATTGGGCTCCCTAGGAAAGAACCCAGGGGAATCAGCCTGCAGTGAGTCAGTCAAGCCCCTCCCACAAATTCTGAGCTACCATTCAGCCACTTAGCCTCTCTTAATATGAGCAGAGAATCATAGATCATCCAACATGGGAGAACATAAAAGATAAAGACCAAAATACCCAAATGTGGGCATAGGGGTAGGAGTGGGAATCAGCTAGGATGAAATAGATACCAGAAAAGAGGAAACATTAAGAAATCTATTGGAGGACTTCAGAAACACGGTGGAATAAGAGACATCCCCAGATCTCTCCCTTGAAATAACAATACCTGAACATCTAAAACTTAACAAAAAACACCCAAACTGTACAACAGCACATCTGAGCATGGGATCTGCACATAAGAGCTACCACAGGTAAGAACCCCAGGTGTTGGGTGGTGGACTGGGAGAAACAAAAAAGCTGATTCTCGCAGCCACTGTAGCTGCCTGTAGGAGAAGGAGGAGGGGGAAGGGAGAAGATGTGGTGACTTCCCTGAACAGTCCTGCCTGGGAGAGTTGTGAATGTCACACAGCCGACATCAGGGCAGAAAGCAGAGAAGTTGGGACGGCAGAAAAACAACAGTTGATTTTTTCCCGCTGCGGTTGCAAAACCAAGGCTTAGCCGCAGCCTGCATCCCACAACCCATAGGGCCCCTCCCCCACCATACCTTCCGAGACCAAACACCACGGACCCCGGGGAATCTGAACAAAACGCCACCAAACTATTGCTAACACTGACAGGACTGAAACTGAGGGTAGTGAGTGTCATTAAATATCTATAAGAAAATAAAAAGGCATTTTTAAGGCTTTATATAAAGCGAGGATCCAAGAGGCTTAGACGCCACCTACTGCGGAAACCAAAAGAAAAGCACCTTCTCAGCAACAGGCTACAGAGAGACCTTTTAGATAATAAATCTTGTGGAAAAAAATCAGAATACATTTCCATTCATTCCCAGGTGGAGAAATACTCCATTAACCACCATGAACAACCAAGGTGACAAGGCATCTCAGAAAGAAAAGAGAAAAATCTCCATAAAATAAGCTTACAGATAGAGAAATGGGTGACTTAAATGACAGAACTTCAGGACAGTACTTCTGAAAAAATTCAGTGAGTTCTGAAATGAGTCATATAAACAACTTCAAGAATTGAAAAAACACCAAGATGAAACAGAGCAAGGAATTAACCCCTCAAGAAGAACAGAATAGACCTTTCGGAGATAAAGAACACACTGCAGAGTTGAAAAATTAATAGCAAGCTTGGGAAATAGAGTTGACCAAATAGAGGAAAGGATCAGTGATATCAAGACAGAAATCTAGAAATAAATCAGAAGGAAAAGAGAGAAATCAAAGAATGAAAAATAATGAAAGAGAAATTCAAGAACTAGTGATACCATCAGGAGAGGAAACATAAGAATAATGGGCATTATCAAAGGTGAGGAAAAAGGAGCAGGGACTAGAAAGCATTTTCAGACAAATATGGATGAGAATTTCCCAAATCTAAGGAATGAGCTGGAGCTTGGAATTCAAGAAGTCAACAGAACATCCAATTATCAACCCAAAAAGGCCTTTCACCAAGACACATTGTATAAAATTATCAAAAATCAATGACAAAGACAAAATTCTCAGGGCAGCGAAGGAGAAAAAATGGTAACTTATAAAGGAAAACCCATTAAATTATCTCAGGCTTCTCAGAGCAAACCTTACAAACCAGAAAAATGGAATCAAATAATTTAAATTTTTAAGTGAAAGGAACTACCAGTCTAGAATAATGTACCAGCTAAGCTCTGCTTTAGATATGAAGGCGAAATTAAGAATTTTTCCAGACATACAAAAAATTGAGGAATTCACTACGAAGCCTGCACTATAAGAAATACTGAAAGAGGTCAGCTCACTGAAAACAAAATGACAAAAATTAAATATATATAATTAGGAGTAAAGTAACTATCAGGCAAATAGAAGCAGAGGAGTGCAACCCTAAGAACAGGACATTATAAGCTTAAATAATAAGAGAATTCCTATAGCAAGATAGTAATGAACATTCAGCAAAAATAGGACAAATTGAGATAACAATGACTGAAAGGGGAGGATTCAAAGATCCAAATTCATAAAGGGGAATGCAGATAAGGCACACGCAGTAGAAATGGATGACTTTATATATATAACTATCCTTTACATATTTGTAATGGTAACCACACACAGAAGATTCAGAACTGAAGTACATAAACAAAACAAGAAGAACCAGAGGAAAACCCACAAAAGCCAAACAAAATAAACAGAAACACACAAACAAGGAAGCAATAGAAACACTGAGCTACCAGAAAGCAAAACATAAAATGGCTATGAGAAGACCTTATATTCAATAATCACCCTAAATGTAAATGGACTGAACTCACCAATAAAAAGGCACAGAGTTGTAGAATGGATCAAAAACAAAACCCAACCATATGCTGCCTCCAGGAAACACATCTCAGCTTCACAGACAAATAGAGACTCAAAGTGAAAAGGTAGAAAATAATATCTCAAGCAAATGGCATTCAGAGAAAAGCAGAAGTAGTGGTACGAACATCAGAAAAAAAATTGACTTCCAAATAAAAAATATTTTAAAAGAAAGATACTGAGGCCGGAGGGGGGGGGGGAAATGACATAGATGATAGAGGCTCTATTCATCACTCTGGCAAACAAATCAAAGTTGTAACAGAAACAAGGAGCAGCAGCAAGGAAAATTGCCTGAGATCTGGACTGAACAAGCCATAGGACTAAGGAGAAATCCAAGGAAAGCATTTTGCAATGGCATAGGATGGGGTGAGGACACAGGACTGCCTGGTCCCAAGAGGCTGAATGGGATGGAGGTTGTGGCAGAAGCAGAAGCCTCTTAAAGGGGCCACGTCTGCAAGCGGACTTTTGTGGTGAAGACCTGCTTGCTCTGAGCACCAGTGCTGATTCAGCTGCAAGCAGAAGGCACCAAGGTCTTACCAAGGAACATTTTGTCAGAGTGAGGGCTGAGATTCACTCTGACAGAAATGCTGGCACTATCACATTGTTCCATGTTGAGCCTTCCCCCCTCCCAGTGCGTGGACACGGCACACTGCCATAGCCATGAAGTCATCAAAACTGGATAACAGAGGTCGCTCCGCCCAGAGGATTCCCTGAAACCCCACCTCGCCCAACTAATGGCTCCACCAAGCCACATCCAAGTATATCCTCAGTGACTTAGGTGCTCCTTGTTGAGTAGACTTAGACTCACACTCGAAGCAGCTGGCCTCGGTTTCTGGTGTGGCCTTTTTGAGGCAACTATAAGCCGAGCATCTGTGGATTGCTGAAATCTTAAACAGGTGGCCCTGGAGGAGCACAGACTGGGGCTAAGTTTGACCTACAGCTGAACCCCTCTCAGAACTGTGCCACTGGACACCAACTTTACAATTCCACACTAATAAACCAGGAGATTTAGGAGCTTTGTTTAGAACATAGAAACAGACATGGAAAGGCAGCCAAAATGAAGAATACAAAGAAGCAGAAACCATATGAGAAAACAGAACAGAGATCCAGATATAATGGAGTTGAGTAATCTAACAGATGCAGAGTTCAAAACACTGGTTATAAAGATGTCCAATGAACTTTTGAGAAGTGTAGATAAATTCAGTGAGAACTTTAACAAAGAAAGATAAAAAACATAAAAATGGAAGGAAATTATAAAAGAGAACCAGTCTGAAATGAAGAACACATTATCTGAGATGAGAAGTATATTAAATGGAATAACAAAAGGAATAAACAAAGTGAATAAAGAAGAAGGATCAAATGCCATCTAGAGGACAGGAAAGCCAGTCAGGACACTCAATCAGAATGGCAAGAAAATATGCCAAGACTATAAAAATAATTTAAGGAATATGGGACACTATCGAGGTCCAAATATTTGTCTGATCGGTGTAAACTGAAGAAATCAAATGTTAAAGCTGTTTGAAGAAATAATGACGGAAAACTTCCCTAACCTGGTGAAGAAATGACATAAAACCCCAGGAAGCTCAGAGAATTCCAAAAATCAGGGATCCAAAGAGGCCCACACCAAGACACATCATAATTAAATGCCAAAGTTAAATACAAAGAAAGAATATTAAAAGCAGCAGAGAAAAACAAATAATTACATATAAGGAAAACCATAGACTGGCAACTGATTTCTCAAAAGAAACTATGCAGGAAAGAAGGGCTTGGCAAAAAAAAAAATATTCAACAGGATGAAGACCCAGTATCTACAACCAAGAATACTTTATTCAGCAAAGCTATCATTTAGAGTTGAAGGACAGATAAAGAGCTGCAGACAAAAATAAGCTAAAGGAATTTATCACCACCAAGCTAGTAAATGTTGGACAGACTTCTTTAAGAAGAAAAAGCATGTATGAAAAATAAGAAGAAAGAATGGTAACTACATTCCTAGCAATGAATACCTTAAATGTAAAAGAATTAAGTGCTCCATCCAAAAGATAGAATGGCTGAAAGGATAAGATACAAGACCCCTACATATGAAAAGAAAGGGGATGGAAAAAGATATTGCTTTGATGAACCTAGAAGGTATTTAAGTCAGACAAAGATAAACACTGTATGATTTCACTTATATTTAGAAGCTAAGGAATAAAAAGGACAAACTACTCAAAAACAGACTGACAAATATAGCGGATAATTTAATGTCAGACAAAGAGGAGGGGTTTGGGGCTGGGAAAATGGGATGAAGGGCTAAAGAAGTACAAATTAGTACCTGATGGATGGTCACAGAGATGAGGAGCACAGCATAGGAATGCAGGGGAGGGGGGCGCAGTTCAAGGGATCATTTTATGAGCTATGTAGATGTCTAGCCAATGTAATATAATAATAATAAACAATTAAAAAAAAAGAAAGCTACTAAGGGACACTTTATAATGATAAAGGCAATAATCCACCATGAAGACATAACACTTATTAATATCTATGCTCCCAATTAGAGAGCCCTGAAATATGTAAACCAATTGCTAACAAAACTAAAAGGAGAAACAGACCAAAAACACTGTCATAGTAGGGGACCTAAATACCCTACTGTTGGATATGGACAGATCATCCAAACAAAAAATCAATAGGAATAATACCTTTAAATGACACATTAGACCAACTGGACATAATTGACATTTACAGAGCCTTCCATCCCAAAACAGCTGCTTATACATTTTTCTCTAGGACACATGGAACATTCTCAAGAATCAACCACATACTGGGACACAGAGATAACCTCAACGAATATAAGAGGGTTCAAATCATGCCAACGATATTCTCTGATCATAATGCTTTGAAACTAGGGATCAACTGAAAAAACTAAATCAGAAAGAACCACAAATACATGGAGATTAAACTACATGCTAAGAAATGAATGATAATGATAGTACAACATATCAAAGTTTTGGGGCACAGCAAAAGCGGTCATAAAGAGAGAAGTTCTTATCATTACAGGCCTATCTCAAAAAACAAGAAAAAGCCCAAATAAACAACCTAACGCTTCATCTTAAAAAATGAGAAAAGGAAGAACAAATGAAGCCTAAAGTCAGCAGAAGGAAAGAAATCATCAAAAATTACAGTAAAAATAAATGAAACTGAAAAAAAATAGAAAAAAATAAATGCAACATAGAGCTGGTTCTTGAGGTTAATAAAATTGACAAACCCCTGGCTAGACTCACTAAAAAAAAAGAGAAAGGACACAAATAAACAAAACAGGGATGAAAGAGGGAAAATTACACTGACATCGCAGAAATACAAAGGATCATACAAGAATACTATGAAAAAGTATATAACACCAAATTTAATAACCTAGAAGAAATGGACCAGTACTTAGAAAAATACAACCTTCCTAGACTGAATCAAGAAGATCTGGAAAATCTAAATAGACTGATCAGCAGTATGGAAATTGAAAAATCATCAAAATCCTACCAAAAAGTAAAAGTCCAGGACCAGATGGCTTCACCAGTGAATTCTACCAAACATTCAAAGAAGATTTAATACCTATTCTCCTCAAACTCTTCCAAAAAATCGAAGAGGAAGCAATGCTTCCATAAGCCAATATTACCTGATACCAAAACCTGGTAAAGATAACACAAAAAAAAAACTACAGACCAATATCTCTCATGAACACACATGCAAAAATCCTAAATAAGATACTAGCAAACTGAATACAGCAACATATAAAAAGATTATATGCCATGATCAAGTGGGCTTCATCCCAGGGCACAGAGATGGTTCAACATACACAAATCAATTAATGTGATACCACATAAACACATTAAAAAATAAGAATCATGTGATCATTATCAATAGATGCAGAAAAAGCTTTCAACAAGATACAGCATCCATTTGTGATGAAAACACTTAACAAAATCAGTATAGAAGGAAAGTACCTTAACATGATAAAGACCATGTATGACAAAACGCTTAGCCAACATTATACATAATGGTGAAAAACTAAAAACCTCCCTCCAAGATCAGGAATTAGGCAAGGCTGTTCACTATCATCACTCTTATTCAATATAGCATTGAGGGTCCTACTGAGTACAATCAAGCATGAGAAGATATAAAAGGCATCCAAATAGAAAACGAAAAAGTGAAACTGCCACTATTTGTGGATGACATGATTTTCTATATAGAAAATCCTAAAGACTCCACAAGAACACTACTAGAAACAATAAGCAAATAAGTAAAGTCTCTGGATACAAAATCAATGTTCAAAAATCCATAGCTTTCCTATACTCTAATAATGAAGTGTCAGGGCAAAAGTGGAAAAAATAATTCCTTTTGCAATTGCAAACAAAAATAAAATACCTAGGGATAAATTTAACGAAACAGTGAAGGATCTATGTAATGAAAACTACAAGACCCTATTAAAAGAAATTAAAAAGATATAAAAAATGGAAAGGTATTCCATGTTCTTTGGATTGGAAGAATCAACATAGTTAAAATGACCATATTACCTAAAGCATTATATAGATTTAATGCAATCCCCATATAAATCCCATCGGCACTTTTTAAAGAAATAGAACAAAAAAATTATCAGATTTGTATGGAAGCACAAAAGACCTCTAAATGCCAAAGCCATCCTGAGAAAAAAAGAATGAGGCTGGAAGCATCACTCTACCCAACTTCAAATTATACTACAAAGCAACAGTAATCAAAATGGCATGGTATTGGCAGCAAAACAGACACACTCACCAGTGGAACAGAATCGAGAGTCCAGAAGTAAACCACATATTTATATCGGCAAATGATTTTCGACAAAAAAGCCAAAAAACATACAGTGGAGAAAGGAAAGCCTGGCGCTGGGAAAACTGGAAAGCCACCTGCAAAAGAATGAAACTAGACTGTTGTCTATCACCACACACCAAAATTAACTCAAAATGGAATTAAGGACCTGAATATAAGACCTGAAACAATAAAATACATAGAAGAAAACATAGGAACAAACTCAAGGACCTCGGACTTAAAAAGAATTTTAAGAATTTGACCTCAACGGCAAGGCAAGTAAAAGCTTAAAAAAAAAAATGACTAGGACTACAACAAACTAAAAAGCTTCTGCTCAGCAAAAGAAATTATTGACAAGTTCAAGAGACAACCATCTCAAGGGGAAAATATATTTGCAAGCAATGTCTCCAATAAGGGCCTAATATCCAAAATATACAAAGAACTCATACGACTCGATCACAACAGCAACAACAAAAAAGCAAATGATCCAGTCAAAAATGGGCAGAGAACCTGAACAGACACTTCTCTCTACAGGACATACAAATGGTCAACAAACATTTGAAAAGATGCTCAATATCGCTGGCTATTAGGGAAATGCAAATCAAAACCACAATGAGATACCATCTCACACCTGTTAGAATAGCTATAATCAACAGGACTAGTAACAACAAATGCTGGAGAGGATGCGAGAGAAAGGAACCCTTATACACTGCTGGTGGGACTGCAAATTGGTACAGCCACGATAGAAAAACAATATGGAGGTTCCTCAAAAAACTATGAATTGATCTACCATGTGATCCAGCAATCCCCCAAAGACAGAAACCTATATTCAAAAAAATATTCGCACACACCGATGTTCATAGCAGCATTATTCACAGTGGCCAGGACATGGAAGCAACCAAAGTGTTCTATGATAGGTGATTGTCTAAAGAAGCTGTGGTACATATATACAATGGAATATTACTCAGTTATAAGAAGAGATGAAATACTATCATTTGCAACAATGTGGGTGGACCCCAAGATAATCATGCTAAGAGAAATAAGTCAGACTGAAAAAGTTGAAAATCACATGATATCACCTATATGTGGGATATAAACATAAAAGCAACAAATGAGCAGGACAAACAAACAGAGAATCATGGACATGGACAATGGACTGGTGATTATCAGAGGGTATAGGGTGGGGGGGGGGAGGTGGTAGATGGGGTAAAAGGGGTCAAATATGTGGTGACAGAAATCTAACTATGGGAGGTGAACACACAGTGTAAAATATATATATATGCCTTACTGATAAAGTGTACAGCTGAAACTTATTGGATTTCATTAACCAATGTCGCCATTAAAAAAATTAATTAATTTAAAAAAATTCTAAACTGAAAAACATAACATCAGAAATAAAAATTTACTGGATTTACTTAACACCAGATTGTAAATGTCAGAACCATTCTACTGATAGATTAATAGAATAGATCCAAACAAAAGAAAGGAGAAGGAAAAAAATTGACGATAAAATTGCACAATCTCAGAGACCTGTAAACAATATTAAAAACCCTAACAGATTTGTATTGGCATCCTAGAAATGGAAGAGAAATAAAATTGTGTAGTAAAAATATTTGAAGAAATAATTTTTTTTTAGAAACTGTTTATTTTCCATCGCCTTATTTCCATTTTGTTTAAGAGTTTGTGGAAGGCCAGCTAAAGACCACTCAGTGGTTGTTCCTACCCATTCAGAGGCCTGAGCAGTGGGGGCTGCAGACCAGTCTTCGGTGGCAGGCAGTAGGAAACTGCTGAATAGGCACCTTTTGGACCAGTCTGCGACTTTTCTCAAAGTTAGTAAAGGACACATATTTACAGATCCAAAAAGATCAGCAATCCCCACATAGAATAAATATCAGGAAATTGTAACAAGGCATCGTATTGTCAAATGGGGAAAACCAAAGATAAAGCAAAAAATTTTTAAAGCAGCCAGAGGGAAAAAAAATGCATTCTATACAGAAAATCGATGATAAAAAGTGTAACTGCCCTCTCATCAGTAACAATGGGAGTCAAACATAGAAGAATGAATCTTTAAAGTTCTGAAAAAACTCCAAAATTTTATTCAGAGAAAATTGTCTTCCACAACAATAAAAAAACCAAACATGTTCTCATATAAATGAAAACTAAAACAATTCATTACTGGCAGATCTGCACTACACGATATGCAAAAGATAGTCTTCAAGTCGAAGGGATAATAGCAGAGAGAAAATTCAGTAAGGAATGATGAGCACCAGAAATCAAAAATATGTGGATAAAAATATTTTTTCTCTTAATGTCTTTAATATTCATCTGATTGCCCAGCATAAAAAATGGGCAAAGTAAATATATCTATACAGTTTAAAGGTTCTTGCAATTTAATATTGACATTTATTTCTATACAATTACATTGTGGTCAGAGGACATACCCTGAATGATTTCAGGTTTTGTTTTTTTTTTTTAATTTGAGATTTGTTTTAGCATCTAGTTTAAGAATCTAGTTTATTTTGGTATAAATATCTTGCCACCTCTCCACCCCAGTATCAGTAATAAAACAAGATGTCCACTGTCACTACTTGTATAAACATTGTACTGGAGGCACTGTCCAGTGCAGTAAAGCAAGTAAAAGAAATTAAAGCTCATAAGGTCAGAAAGGAAGAAATCAATTCTACCTCTCTCTCAAATGATATGGTGTTACATAGATAATTTTTTCATAGAACTCTGCAAAACGATTATAAGAATTAAAAGTTAACTTAGCAAGATCACACAAATCAGTGTGGAAACAACTGGAAATTTTAAATTAAAATAAATTCCATTTATACCATAAAGATGCATGCAATACTGATAAGTAAATTTAACCAAAGATGTACAAGACCTGGATCAATGGAGAGACATACCAGTTTCATTATAACTCAATATTGTTAAAAATGTCCATTGTCTCCAAAATTTATTTATAGATCCAATGTAGTCTCAGTCATAACCTCACTAGGATTTTTTATTTTCTATAAATTGACAACCAATCTTCTAAAATCTGTATGAAAATGAGAAGAATTTTAGCATGTACAAAGCAGTCTTCAAAAAGACAAACAAAACATAGACTTCAACTATCTGACACAACCGTTCACCATAATGCTTTAGTAAAATCAGGGCAAGTGAGGTATAGGCCATGAGGATCAACAAATAGACAATAAGATAGATGAGAGAGCCCAGACCTAACACCACACTACTTACTGGTCACTTGATTTTCAACAATCACTAAAGTAATCCAATAGAGAAGAAAATTCTTTTCAACAAATGATATGGAACAACTGTGTATCCACATAGAAAAAGTGAACCTTGACCCCTCCCTCACATCATACACAAAATATGTAAAAACTAAATTGAAATGGATTATAGACCTAAACATTCAAACTGACGTGAGCTTTAAAAGAAAACATAAGAAATAATCTTTGTAACTTGGAGGTAGGCAAAGATTTCTTAGACAGACACAGAAAGCAATGACCATAAAAGAAATTATTAGAAACTTCTGATAATAAAAAACACTGTTAAAATGAATAGGCCACATATTGGTGAAAAGTGTTCACAAGACAAATATCTGACGAAGGACTATTAGGATACACAAAAGAACTTCAAAAACTCAATAATTAAAAGATGAATGACTCAATAAGAAATAAGCAAAATATTTGAGCATACGCTTCACAAAGGAAGCTATACTATTGGCTGGGTCAGTACCCACATGAAAAAATGCTTAGTATCGTTAATAATTGGGAAATGCATAGTAAAAACACAGTGAGCTACCACTACACACCCGCTCAATGGCTAAACAAAAAAGACTGACTACACCAAATGCTGGTGAGAATGTGGAACAATCCGATCTGTCATACAATGGTATACTATTTGGCAATAAAAGAGGAATAGACTACTAATACATGCAAAACATAAATGAATCTTTAAAAACATGGTGAATGAAATAAGCCAGCCGCAAAAGAGTAGAGATTTATATTCCACTTATATGAAGTTCTAGAACAAGCTACCTAATCCATGGGGGAAAAATAAATCAGGACAGGGGTTGCCTTTGGGTAGTAAGGATAGGTATTGATTGGGAACAGGCATAAGGGAACTTTCTGGGGTGTGGTAATTTAATTTATTTTGATAGAGTTTGAGTTACACAGGTACATGCATTTGTCAACATTCATGCATTTCATGGAACATATATTTTGCTTTAGAAACATAAGCAAATATTGAACTCTAATTATTAATGCTCATAATGAGGTATTTACTGGTGACTTACTTTGAAATTCATCAAAAAATGAGGTGGATTTGCTTCCACATATTGGCTATTGAAATAATGCTGCAATGACCATAAGGGTGCATATGTCTTTTCAAATCTGTGTGTTTTGTTTTCTTTGGATAAGTACCCAGAAATGGAATTGCTGTGTCTATCGATAGCTGAATAGATAAAGAAGTGGCGGTATACACATACAATAGAATATTGCATAGCAATAAAAAAGAAGGAATCTTGCCATTTGGGACAACATGAATGGATCTAGAGGGTATTATGCTAAGTGAAATAAGTCAGGCAGAGAAAAACAAATACCATATGGTTTCATTTCTATGTGGAATCTAAAACAAAAACAAAAACAAATGAACAAACAAAACAAAAACAGACTCATAGAAACACAGACCAAAGTAATGGTTGCCAGAGGGTGAGGGAGATAGGTGGAAAGAGTGAAAGGAAATATAATCAATAATATCATGGTAAGTTTAAACAATGACAGATGATTAGTAGAATTAGCAGGGTAACCACACCATAGATATAAAAATGTTGAATTACTACACTGTATGCCTGAAATTAAAATCAATATAATGTTGTATACCAACTAAACCTATGTAAAAATGTTTTAAATGGAATGGGTCGATGGATGACTATATGATATATGATATAGCAGCTAGACTACGATGTTCACTGAAGAATCCAGTGGGGAGTATAAGGATGTTCATTGTGTTATTCTTTCAACTTCCCATTGCATTTGAAAAAAAAATTAAATAAACTGTTGGAGAAGAAATTACCACTCTGCTTATTTGAACTAAAATATCTAGTGAACCCTGAGCTTTGAGAGACTGGGTGTCTCCTCTGATAGACCAGAATTAGAATGATTAGAAAGATGGCTGAAAATACAAGGATGATATTACACTGTACTAGAAAGCTTAAGAAACATGACAAGCCAAAGTTTACACTTTTTTAGCTTAAAAGAGGTAAAAGAACAAAAGAGTCTTTCTGCTCTAAAATAGTGCTTTTCAAGAGGAGTGCTATTGGCATCTTGAGCAAGACAACTCCTTTTGGTGAGGAGCTCTTTCACACATTGCAGGGTCTTGATTTCTGGTCCCTGGCTGTTAATCATCAGTATCTTCCCCCCTATAAATTTGTAAAAATTAATTTATTTTATT
Source organism: Eonycteris spelaea (assembly GCA_003508835.1). Classification (NCBI taxonomy): domain Eukaryota; kingdom Metazoa; phylum Chordata; class Mammalia; order Chiroptera; family Pteropodidae; genus Eonycteris; species Eonycteris spelaea. The sequence goes on along the minus strand of PUFA01000349.1, from coordinate 776,618 downwards.
TTTAATTATGGTTTTAAAAAAACACCACGTAACGTAAAATTTATTATCTAAATCATTTTTATTAATGTTAGTAATATTCACAGTGTTGTGCAATAGATTATCCAAAACATTCTCATCTGGAAAATAAAACTCTAGACCCATTAAATGACTCCCTGTTTTCCCTTCTTTTAGTCCCTGGAAACCACAGTTCTACTTTCTGTCTCTATGAATTTGACTGTTCTAGGTACTTCATATAAGTAAAATCATATAGTGTTTGTCTTTTTGTGACTGGTTTATTTCGCTTAGCATAATGTCCTTAAGGACTGTTCATGGTATAATATGTCAGAATTCCCTTCCTTTTTAAGGCTAAACAATATTTCATTGTATGTATAGACCACATTTTGTTCATCCATTTGTCATCTAGAACATTTGGATAGCTTCCATCTCTTAGCTATTGTGAGTAGCACTGCTATGAATGTAAGTGTGCAAATCTCTTCAAATCCTGCTTTTATCCTTTCAGTATTAACCTATAAGTGGAATTGCTGAATTTTATGGTAATTCTGTTTTTAAGTTTTTGAGGAATTGTCACACTATTTTGCACAGAGGCTACACCATTTTATCAGAATTTCCACCAGAATGCACAAGAGTTATACTTTCTCCACATCTTCATCAATGCTTACTATTTTGTAAATTTTTTTAATAGTAGCAGTTCTAATAAGTGTGAAGTAATATTTCCTTTTGGTTTTCATTTGCTTTCTCTAGTGATTAGTGATGTTAAATATCTTTTAAAGTGCTTTTTAGCCATTTGTATATCATCTTCGGAGAAATGTCTATTCAAGTTCTTTGTTCATTTTTCAGCTGGGTTGTTTGCTTTCTTCTATTGAGTTATAAATTTCCTTATATTTTTTTATATTAGCCCCTTGTCAGATATATAATTTAAAAGTATTTTCTCCCATTCCATAGATGGCCTTTTCATTCTGTTGATTGGGTCCTCTGATGCACAGAAGTTTTTAAGTTTCATGAAGTCCTGTTTACTTTTTCTTTCATTGCTCATGCGTTTTTGTGTTATCTTCAAAAAAATCAGTGCCAAATCCAATGTCATGAAGTTTTCACCTATCTTTTCTTCTAAGAGTTTTATAGTTTTGTGTCTTATTTTTAGGTCTTCAGTCCATTTTGAGTAATTTTGTGTATGGTATAAAGTACCAAGCATTTTTTAACTGAAAAAAAATATTGAGATAATTGTAGATCGACATGCAAATAATACAGAAAGATCTCGTTTACTTTTTAACCATTTTCTTTCAACGATAACATTTTGCAAGACTGTAGTACAATATCACATCCAGAATGTTGACATTGATACAATTCACCAATCTCATCCAGATTTTTCCAGTTTTGCTTATACTCATTGTGTGTATGTTTAGTTCTATGCATTTTCATCACATGTGTAGGCTCAAGTACTCACTAACTCAGTCAAGATACCAAACATTGCCATGCATTGGTCTTTTATAAGCACACTCACCTTCCTTCCTTTCTCATCCTCATCTCCCTAAACTCTGCCGACCACTAAATCTGTTCCCTATTTCTGAAATTTTGTCATTTATAGAAGTTACATAAATGAACTCATACTGTATGTAATCTTCTGGGTTTTGGCTTTTTTCACTCAGTATAATTTCCTATAGATTCATCCAAGACATTGCCTGTATCACTAATTTGTTCTTTTTACTGCTTAGTAGTATTTTATGGTGCAGATATACCACAGTTCATTATACAGATTTTTGTGTCAACCTAAGTTTTGTTCCTCAGAAATAAATCTCAAGACTGTAATTGCTGGGTCATATGCTAATTGCTGTTAGTTTTATGAGAAACTGTCAAACCATTTTCCAAAATTCCTACAATATTTTTGACAATCAAAAATACCACACATGTTTCCAAGCTGCCTCTAGTAGAGAACCACTGAGAATTTCTATTTCTTAGATCTATGGGACTGATGTATTTAGAACACAGGAGCAGACCCGACTTGATAGGTTGCTGATTCACATGTAGGTTGGATTTTCAGCCTCACTATCTTTCTTTATTGACAAGGCATTGAAAAAGGAAAAGTAGGCCTCAGGTATTAGGAAGGGACACTTAGGAGAATTCAAGGACTCAAAGTACCCTAAAGGCTTTCTATCCCTGCCAGTAGGGGTATTCACTCCTCCCCATAAGATGTGGCTAGTCCTGCTTTGTTAGAAAACCCATCTAAGGCATGACAGTTACCCCTACTCTCCATCCTTACCAGGCTGGGTTACTTTTAGACACATAGTAGAATTGTATCTCAGCAAACCTTAGGTTGATCCTTACCAAGTAAAACCTGGGGGGTGGGGATGCTTATGCATTGCAATAATAGTAGAAGTTTCACATTTATACCAGAAAAAAAACTTAAGGCGTATGCTGGAGTGAATTCTGAGGGTGGTAGATGAAGTGAAAGGAACCAAGTTTCAAACCTAAGTAAATTTTGAAAATAGGTGAACTTACTGCATACAGATTTTGGAATTTCCAGACTAAACTCTTGATTATATTCTCTAAATCTGTTCTTCCTGCAGTCCTCCCCATCTCAGTAATTGCCTCAACCATCCTTTCACTCAAGCCAAAACAATCTGGAATCATTCTGAACTCTTCTTCTTCTCTGTTTCCATCATAAAACCACATCAACAAAATCTGTGTGACGAACCACAAAAATCTATTGAGAACCTCCCCACTCCTGCCCCGTGCCTGCTTGTGTCACCACAATTCAACCTCACATCTCTCGTACCTGGATTCGTGCAGCGGCCTCCTTACTAGATTCCTGCTTCACATCCACGTCCCAGGTCTCTTATTCATAGTCCAAGTGGCTTTTGGAAACTTAGGTCAGACCCTTCCACTCCTCTGCTCGAAGCCTACCAGTGACCTCTGTGTTGGTGAGGATTAGCTAACAGCTTTAACAAACAATCCAAAACTCTCAGTGGCCTCACACAGTTGAAGTTTATTTCTCACTCAAGTAAAGTCCACTTGGTGGGGGGCCATGCTGCTCCATGCAGCATGAAGATAGAGGCCCCATCATCATTGACACAATAGCCAGACAGCCAATAGAGAAAGAGGGAATATGGAGAATCACATGGGAGATTTTCATGGGCAAACCTATTGTAGCAAAGTCTCTTCCACCCACATGGAATGACAACAATTCAGTTATATGGCCATACAAAATGCCACAGAAACTTTAAACACAAAGCCCAACTCTGTGTGTCCAGGAGGAAAAGCAAACTGGCAAACAGTGAGCAGCCACTGCCACAACTTCTCACCTCAGAGTGAAAGTGGAATCCTCATCCTAACCTACATAGCCCTACATAGTCTGTCCCCGTGATGCTCTGATTTATCACCTATCCTTCTCCTAACTCATTCTGCCTAGGCCTCACCAGTCTTCTCCCTCAGCTCCACTCTTGCCTTGAGACCTTTGCTACTGGCTTTCTCTTTGCTAGGATACTCTTCCCTCAGTGTCTACATTCCTTCACTCCTTGTAGCTTAAATGCCAACTACCAGGGAAGTCTCCTGATCATCTTATTTCACAGTCACCACCACCCCCACTTAGTGCTCCCTAAGCCCCTTCCCTGCTTCATTTTTCTCCAGAGCTATTTGGCATGCTATGCGTCCTACTTGTTTATTAGTTTATATAAACTCCCTTCCCCACTAAGATGTAAGCTCCAGGAGGGAAGACTGTTTCTCCTGTTTTGCTCACTACTGAATTCCCAGCACTTGGAAGAGTGCCTGGCACACACTAGGCGCTCAATAAATATTTGTGAAATGAATGAGTGAAGTCTGGATTCAATGTGGCAGCTGGACTAGCTGATCATGGTCCTGTTTGCTAGCAGTGGCCAAGGCTAATGAAGTCAGGAGGCAGAGATTCACTGGCAAAATTTAGAAAAAGGAATCAAAATATTAGGGACAGAACTATGGGAGGGGAGTTAGCATATGTGACCATAATATATCCTCCCCAACCTGATCCCCTAAGAGGACCATAATATAGCCTCTTCGCCAGAACAGTGGGAAATATATCTGTGAGCAAGTGCCAGAGTCCCTGAAAAGCCTGTGGTGAAGTGAGTGATTGAAAAGAGATCCATGTGTTCAGTGGGATGAAGGAATCCTGGGTGGCAGAGGTCACATAGCACCTCTTCCAGATGCAAGACATGACAGCCACCAGGGTGACAACTCTCTGAGCATGGGATCTCTGGGACTAAACTCAAGGGGCCACATGCTAAGTTCCTCAGTGATCTATGCCACTGAGACATTCTAGGTATTGACAGTAGAGGTAGAGGTACGACCCAAGACAACACAGTACAGAGTCCCTGGCCTCCACCCAATCCCCACACCTGAGAGAATCCCACTGAGTGCAGGGGAGGCTGGAACACTTGAGGATGAATCCTCAGTCCTTCCAGCATTCCTTAAAAGTACTAATGGCCATTTATCAGAGTAATTGTGTACATAGGAAACAATCTCTGAGGTCATGCAAATTCCGAGACCTCTGGTCAAACAGAGGTTTATGGGAATCAGGCGATAGATGGAGTTTGGGCCCAAGGGTCCAACGTGTCTGTAATGTAAACACATCCTTTGACTGTCCCTTAAGAACTCTCCGAATCCCCATGGGAGCTCTTTCTTTAACTCAGGGAGTGGAGCTGCCATAGTAGCAAGGGCTAAAAGGAAAATTCTGAGGTCTTCCTCCAATGAAAATTAGTCATTAAAAGCTGTACCATATTGCTGGTGAACTTCCTGATTAATAAAGATTAATACCACCATCAAAGACATCACAGATACACAGTAATAATCCCTATCATAGCCTGTGTAGTTTACATATTTAAACTGTAGACAAGACAACTGATTCTTGGGGACTGGAAAGCTTAATAAGGTGGTGACTCCAAATGCAGCTTTTCCGGTGTTCTTTTTTTACTGGCACAGGTCATCTTATCCTGATGCCTGGTATGCAGCTATTGATCTGGCAAAGAAATAGGAAACTCCAGAAGGAGATTTCTTCTATATTGGTATAAAATTCACTCTTTTAGAGTGCTAAAATTTCAGTGGTTTTTAGTCTCTCCTCAAAATTGTGCACCATTATCTAATTCCAGAACATTTTCATTTTCCCCAAAAGATCCAGAAGAAGTTTACTTGAACTTGACCTGAACATATCTTTAGCATCATGCCTCAGAGCTATGCCAACCCTCTAGTTCTGGGCTGTAAATTAGAACCCAGGGGTCTGAATCATCTCACCATCTACTGGGACATCCTACTGGTCCCTTTGCCCTTATGATTCAGTGTATTCAATGAAACTTAGTCTGCCTATGACAAATCTAGAGCAAAGCCATACACTCTTCTTTGAGTACCAATTCTCTTGAGAAACAGCTTTTGCTCCAGTTAAGAGTGAATACTATGAGATACCAGATGACCTTGACCGTGAACTAGAGGTTGTCTGTTCACTACTCCATCAAACAGATGGGATCAGACTCATGCAAGTCCTGGAGGCACAAGTAAGCTTCAGGAGCAGGTATCTCACCCACCCAGTGCCCTTATTTCTACCATACTTCCTCCTTCGACCCACCCTGAGACAGGTGACTGAGGAAGAAAACACAGACACCTGTTAGTCAGATGGCTCCGAACAATATGCTACTGCCAGCTAAAGATAAACTGCTATGGAGCTATAGCACTACTCAGTGATGTGCTGAAGGACAGTAGAGATGAGAAATCCTCCCAAAGCATAGAACTTCATGCAGTACATCATCACATGATTCTCTTTGCCCCGAAGGAGAGATGATATGAACTGCAGCTCTCTCCTGATTTGTCAGTGGGATCTAAGGTCAGGAAGTTAAAAATAAGATTGAAAGCCTAAGAACAGGAAGGTTAGAGAAAGAAGGCAAAATGGGCCCAAAATGTGAGTATATTATACCTTGTATGACTGTTCCCCACAAGGACACCCATTGCAGAGGAGGTTTTTAAAAATCAGACTCTTTTCCTAACCAGAAATTACCCATTGACAAAGTGGAAAATGGCAGAGATAGAGGTTGTATATTGACTCAACAGTATGAAATTGACCGCTCTAAAACTGTCATTAACAAGCGCCCTCAATATGGCACCACACTTGGGGGCCAGTCTGCCGCCCTGGTGGAGGATGGTTGCATTGAGCTTCCTGCATCATGAAAGTGGCAGTGATTTTTTTCACATTGGGTAGACATTAATTCTGCAAATGGATTTTCCTTCTGTATCTGCTATCCTCCTGCCTGGCGGTACCATCTATGGACTTACCGGAGGCCTTAGTCACTCAGCATTGCTACTGATCACGAAACTTATTCACAACAAAAAGGAAAGTAAGGCAATGGTCCAATAACACCCATAGGATTCATGGGTTTTACCACATGCTCAATTACCCCAAAACAGCTAGTCTTACAGAGCAGTGGAATGGCCTGTTAAAGTCTTGGCTACAGTACAGACAAGAGACACTACCTCACAAAACTGAGTTCCCATTTTACATAATACAATGTATGTCCCAAATCAGTTACCAATATACAGCCCTGTTTCTTTTTTTAACCAGAATACATTGGTCCAAGAATCGAATGGCCAATCACCTCCTCATGTTACAATTAATGACCACTCACAAGACATTTGTCTTTATATCTCCACAATAGGGGGCTCTATTATTTTAGTCATGGAATGAGCATACCCACTAGAAGAATTAAGTTAAATCAAATCAAATCAAATCAAATCAAATTAAATTAGAGGATGAAATTCTCACCTAGCCATTTGAGGTCTCTCATGCCACTGAACAAACAAGAAAAGGGAGAGTTATAATGTTTACAAGTGTGATTGATCTTAATTTTTAAGAGGAAATATAGTTACTGCTTCATGTGGGGGCAGGAAATCCTCAGGGACCATTCCTGATATAACTATGTCCAGTGGTAAAATCAATGGAAGACAAGGTAATCCAACATAAACAGGATCACTAAAAGCTCAGATATCACAGGAATAAAGTTTTTCATTACCACCTTAAGTAAAGAACCTTTTATGGGTGAGAATAAGAATAAGACCTTGAGTATAGGACTGAGCACCTGCTTTGGAGTTGGATATGAGGGAAGGAGAGAGGTCACCACTCATCTCTCCACTCTTTACACCCACCTTCCACCAACACATATCCCTCACCCAGAACTTTCATCCTCTCACACACTGCTGGGCCTAAGCATATGTTCTTCCCACTGCTTAGAGTGCTCTGCATATGTTTCAAAATTCATTTCAAATAGTACTTCTGAGGAACCTTGTATTCTTGCCTTCCTTCCACTCTTAACCCCCAAGCCATACAGAGTGCCCTCCTCTTTGCTTTCCTAGTTCCTGGGATCCCCTGGCCTTGTCCTCCTGATGCTACGTCATCATGTCACAGACATGTTTATGCTTGTCTCCTTCCAGAAGATGGGAACTTTTGACTTACCTGGTGCTTGGTGCTTACCCAGTGACCAGCATAGCACAAGTGCTTAGGAGCCTGCTAAAGGTGGAACCCAGGAAGCAGAAGTGAGGGTGGGCATGAACAAGGGAGGTGGCATGGCCTAGTGGCATGGTAGTCCCAGGGGAGGCTGCTGATGGCTCTGCCAAAGCTGCATTCTGGGGACTCCAGATGTGCACCAGGGGCAGGGGGCAGACTGCAGCCTTATGTCTCTCTGATGCTATCAAGCCTCCAGCCTCCTTGGAGAACAAACACAAACACCAGGTTCAAAGAGCAGCCAAAGGGCTATAACCTGGAACCAGAAGCCAGAAGTTGGGTGGAAACAGATCCAAACAGGGACAGATCAGGAGGGAAGCAAGTCTCTTTGTACTTAGAGGTAGGTAAGCAGAGATAACATTGAAATAATAATAATACAATTCCATTATTGAGTTCCCTGCTCAGAGCTGAACAATTCATATTTCCATTTCACAAATTAAAAAACAAAAACAAAAACAGAAGCTTTGCACATCTGAGCACTTGCCCGAGGAGGCACAGCTACTCAGTGGCCTCACCAGTGTTTGATGAGTTATGTGTATCTCTACAGCCTGTGCCACTATGTCATACTACCACTATATAAGAACCAGAAAATATTTAGGGGAAGAAATTCACATTTTGGCTCTTGCATTGATAATATAGGGTATACAAATTATTGGAGTAATTGCAAATGGCCTATAAGTCCATATTTCCTCTGCCATTCCAGGGACTGCATAGACATTGTAGTGATTGACTGTACATGTCTGCCGTGGCCAGGCGAGGGCTGAGCTACGGCACACGTACTAGCATTTGTCATCTCTGGCTTAAGCATTGTTTTCTGTTTCCAGCTGTATCATTTAATCCAAATTTTCAGACAAGAATGGGGCACAACCAACTCTTATGCAGATAGAGGAGGAATAAAAGGAACCCCAATCTACATCTAGTGTTTCCTATCACACCATGTGATACTCAAGATGGGGTCTCCTGTTCCACTCTAAGAAGACCATTCTTAAAAAGGTTAAGATTTTAGAAATCCCATAAATATTTCCTTTCATCACTGGTTCCCAACTTTTCCGATGGTCAAATGGTTGCTTTACCAGAAAACTGAAGCTTGTCAGCAAAAAAGCTCTTGGAAACATGCTACAAAAGACCCAGGAGAGGGTTAGGGTTAGGGTTAGGGTTAGGGTTAGAGTTAGGGTTAGGGTTAGGGTTAGGGTTAGGGTTAGGGTTAGGGTCAGGGTTAGGTTAGAGTTCGGGTTAGGGTTAGGGTTTAAGGGTTAGGGTTAGGATTAGGGTTTTAGGTTAGGATTAGAATTAGGGTTTAGGGTTAGGATTAGGGTTAGGTTAGGGTTAGATTAGGGTTAGGGTTAGGGTTAGGGAGTTCGGGTTAGGGTTAGGGTTTAAGGGTTAGGGTTAGGATTAGGTTTAAGGGTTAGGATTAAAATTAGGTTTTAACGGTTAGGATAGGGTTAGGTTAGGGTTAGGGTTAGGGTTAGGGTTAGGGTTACAGTTTGGTTAGAGTTAGGGGGTAAAAAAGACCTAGGTGAGTGGCTCCTCCCCAGCCTCAGATGTTTGTTTCCAAAGGGTCCCTCAGTGGAACCCATTCTGCTTTCCAACACACTCCTCTTGAATTCAACAGCCATTAACTGAGCACTTTTATCATCTGCCAGGCCCAGTTTGAGGATGAAGCAAATTAAATCCCATGGCCAGAATGTTCAGAGCTCAGTTTTTATTTTTCTCAAGCTGGTCACCAGCTTAGTCAGGACCCCTGAGGCTGCTTCAGGGAAGGTCCCTTCTGACAGCAGAAGCCTCAGGACTAGACCCACAAGTCTCTGTCCTTTTTTCCAGGTGACCAGAAAGACCAATGTGTACAGAGCCTTCCATGCTTTATTTTATTCATCCCCTATAAGACCTCCATTAGTTGAGATTAATTCCCACAGTACAAATCAAAGACACTGAGTTTGGTCAACCTGGAATCATGTCAGCTAATCCAGAATTTGAATTCCATTTGGTCTGACCCTGAGCCTTTATTCTCTTCTCTGCACCAACTTGTCCTCTGTGAGAATATGTGTGGGTGATCAGAGCAAAAGCCACCTGAACTATTTTTAACTCTTTCCAGCCAGGCACTCTAATGATCAAACAAACAAAATTGAGGTTCGTCTTTTAACAGATGCATATTGGCAATATGGGTATGCCAGGTTCTGTAGAAACTGAGACACACACACACACACACACAAAACAAAACACCCAGTCGCTTTCCGTAAGTAAGTAGTTCAGTCTGTGGTGCAACTGCAGAAGCAGACCCACCCTGCATCTAACAGAAAGCCTTTTTCACAATACAAAAATCCACTAAAATTCATATGGCCAGCCTCAGAGCCTCAGAGTGCATGACAATTGAGTTCCTGCCCCTTGTGAGCATCAACAGATAATTAGAATGAACAGCCAAAGGCGGCATAATGAAGTGTGCAGCTGCTGCAAAACATTTCCTTATGGATCTCAAAAGGCAGAGGGACTCAGAGACCAATGTGGACCCACTTTTTGAGGATTTGGGATTAAGTACAGTTTTAGCCTCTTCCCTGCTGTGCAGTCTTGAATGACTATTTAACCTCTTGGAGGTCATGCCCATCTATCCAGCTGTCCCGTAATTCAGAACAGTCCACTGAGCACCTACCCCATGCGGGGCCTTGGGTTAAGTGCTGGAGACACCTGAATGTGCTCCTGGGGATCACGAGAAACAGAGATCAAAACTGACAATGATAAGTAAGAGGTGAGGGCTGTGGTCACTGGGGCCTGGGAGTAGAGAGGTGTGGACAGGAAAGCCAGTCCTAAAGGGTCAATGACATGCATGATGGATGAGCGGGACTTGATCAGGCAAAAAGGGGACAAGACAGTGTGGAGATTAAGAGATGAAGGACCTGGGTTCCAGACCCAGCTCTGTCATGTACTAGTTGTGTGCCCTTGGGCAAGTGATTTCATCTTTCTGTAACTCAGTTTGCTCCTCTGGAAAATAGGGTTATGATAAAAGTGGCAGGCTTGCTGAGTTTTTGCAATGATGGCCTGAGCTCTAAATACAAAACACACCTGGACACGAAGACTGTTTCATCACACATATTGTCACAGTATTTCTCAGGCCCACGGCACACATCAGTACGTGCTTATTTTCCTTTTCTTCGTCTTATTGCATTAGAACTTACAGTATGATGTTGAAAAGGAGTGATGAGGGGAGGCATCCTTGTCTTGTCCATGATCTTACGGAGAAAGCTTTGAGTTTCTCAACATTAAGTATCATGTTAGCTGTAGGTTTTTTGCAGGTATTCTTAATCAAGTTGAAGAGGTTCTCCTCTATTACTAGTTTACTGAGAGTTTTTGTCATGAACGAATGAGTGTTGGATTTTATTAAGTGCTTTTCTGAATCTATTGATATGATCATATGATTTTTTAGCCTGTTAATTGAATTGATTTATTTTATTAATTAATTAATTTTAGAATGTTAAACCAGCTTTGCATACCTGGGATCCCACTTGGTCATGGTATATAATTCTTTTCATACATCGTTGGATTCAATTTGCTAAAATTCTGTTGAGGATTTTTGCATTTATGTTCATGAGAGGTATTGGTCTATAGTTTTCTTTCTTGCAATGTCTTTGTCTGGCTCTGATATTTAGAGTAATGCTCGTCTCACAGAATGAGTTAAAAAGCATTCTTCTGCTTTAATCTCCAAAAAAGATTATAGAGAATTGGTACAATTTCTTCCCTAATGTTTGGAAGACTCCACCAGTGAATCCATATGGCCTTGTGCTTTCTGTTTTGGAAGGTTATTAATATTCATTTAATTTCTTTAATACAATAGATCTATACAGATTATCTATTTCTTGTGTGAGATTGGCAAATTGTATCTTCAAAGAATTGGTCCATTTCATCTAGATAATCAAATTTATGGGCATTCTTTTATTCCTTTTAATGTCCATAGGATTTTAGCGATGTCTCCTCTTTCATTTCTGATATTAGTAATTTGTACCCTCTCTCTTTTTAGCTTTGTTAGAGGCTTATTGGTTTTACACATCTCTTCAAAGAACAAGCTTTTTAGTTTCATTAATTCCCTCTATTGATTTCCTGTTTGCAATTTCATTGATTTCTCCTCTGATTCTTATTGCTTTTCTTCTGCTTTCCTTGGATTTAATTTGCTGTTGTTTTCCTAGTTTCCTAAGGTGGAAATTTAGATTACTTATTTTAGTTCTTTCTTCTAGTCTGAAATATGTATTCAATGCTACAAATTTCCCTCTAAGCATTTCTTTCAGGGTATCCTACAAATTTTGGTAAGTTGTGTTTTTATTTTTATTGGTTCAAAATATTTTTAAATTTCTCTCAAGAATTCTTTAAGTCATGTGTTTTTTGGAAATGTATTGCTTAATATTCATGTATTTTGATATTTATTTTTCTGTTATTGATTTCTAGTTTAATTTTATTGTGGTCGAAGAATAGATGTTGTATGATTTCCAATTAAATTTAAATTTCTTCTTTTAAATTTGTTAAGGTGTGTTTTTATGGCCCAGAATGTGGTCTACCTTGCTGAATTTTCATGTGAACTTAAGAAGAATATATATTCTTCTGTTGCTAGATGAAGTAAACTGTAGATGTTAATTATATTCAGTTAATTGATGATGTTGTTGAGTCGACGAAATCCTTACTGATTTTCTGCCTGATAGGTCTGTTTATTTCTGATATAGGAGTGTTGAAGTCTCCAGTGGAGAGTGGATAATGGAGTCCTTTATTTTTCTTTGCAATTCTATTAGTTTATGCGCCACATAATTTGACACTTTGTTAAGCACATACAAACTAAGGATAGTTATGTTTTCTTGAAAAACTACCCCTTTATCATTATGTAATAACCTTCTTTATCCCTGATAACTTTCCTTGCTAAAGTAGTTTCTTGGGCTTATTAGCCGACCCCCGCACCCAGGGTGTTTAGCTTGCAGTCTATCCCCATCCTGCTTCACCAGCTCAGCTGTGCATCTATCATGTAAAAAAGGCCTTTCATAATGAGTTTTAGACACCCTATATCTGCTTGGCAGTGGCCCAGGACCCTTCCCACTTCTCTCCTGTCCCACTCGGCCCTCCATTGACCTCTGTTCTTGGGCTCTACTCCATTTACATCTTGTCTCTCATTATTTGTACTTGGTGCCCATATTTTCTCCCTAAGGAATTATCTTCCCCCCTTTTTTTCCCTTTGGCTCATTTCTCTCCAAACTGCCTTGGGAAGGATACCAGTTCTAGCACTAGCTGGACCACAGAGAAATGGGGTGGGACTCAAATGTGGTCATTTATTCAACAACCTAGGGCCTGTCATGGGCCTGATACTCAATCAACATGGTTGAATAAGTGAATAACAAATGGTTGAATGAACAGGCAAATAACTATATAAAATACATATTGCATGCCTACCATGTGTAAAACCTCTGTCACATGGTAGATCTCAATACAAGATTACAAAACCAGCAGTTCCATTCATTAATGGAGTTCAAGGTTGTGATTTACCCAGTGGTGGGGAGGTTATCCCAGGATATCTCCAAAAGCTCATGTCATTCATAATGTCACTGAGAAATTGGGACACAGTCATTGGTAGAATAATGACAACTGAGGGACTTGAAAGCCAGACTGGAGGTTCTGGTGACAGATATCTGGATTGGCCTTCCAAGGATAAAGAATTTCTCTTTCATCAATGTACTAAGGAGAAAGTAAGCAAAATTTTTAAATAACAGTTTTTTGATGAAAGAAGGTGTGTTTATTATAAAATATTTAGTAATGTGTTAATAAGTATCAAAAGGTAAAATTATATATACAAAATAAGTTAATATTACTTTCAAATGTCAATGTAAAACAAATTAATATTTTATAAAATGTAAGTTAGTTAATAAAATGTAAAATATGTTATACTCTAATTCTCTCATTCAGGATAAGTGAAGTAGGCAGAACTCAACATGGCCCCCAAAATTTCCACTCTCGAATATGGGTGGGCACAACCTAATCACATAAGCCCTTTAAAGTAGATCTAGAAGTCTGAGACAAAGGAAGTCAGAGAGATTTAAGATGCAGTAGATGCTCTCCTGTTGGCTTTGAAAAAGCAACTGCCGTGTTGTTGAGAGGGGCAGAGGGAGGAAATGGCAACAGGAAACTGCATCTCCTATTAGGGTGGACAGGCCAGAGGAAAGAAGGGAGGTTAGTCCTACTACCACAAGTAATTGAACTTTGCCAACAACCATGTGAGCTTGAAAGAGGACCCAGCTCCAGAAAGGAATGTAGCCCAGCTGACATCTTGATTTCAGCTTTGCAAGACCCTGAGCAGAGAACTCAGATAACCCAAGACAGGACTCCTGATCATGGAAACTGAAATAATACATTTGCATTGTTCTCAGCTGCTCATTTATGGTAATTTGTTATACAGCAATAAATAACTATTATAATAAGCATGGTAAAATTTTAATTAATAGATTTATTTCACATATGAACATATACAAAATAAAATTGTGTTCATGTATTTATAGTCTTTTACAAATGGCTTTCTTCATTTAATATGTCATAAGCATTTTCCCATATTACTGAATATTTATCTAGAACCTAAATTCCAGTAACCACATGTGGTATGGGCATGTCATAATTTAGACCCTACTCATATTTTAAATTACATTCTTATATATGAACCTTCATATACTTATTCTGTGTTACGTGAAAGGTGGTTCTAAAAGTAGAATTCCTAAGTCAAAAGGCTTTGCATTTCCAGACTTTTTGTTTCTAAAGCTGACTTGTCCTTCAGAAAGACTATACCGTAAGTTCACACTCCCACAATCAAATATAAGCATGCCCTCTTACACATTCACATCCCTTTCTATTGGTTACCATTTCGGTTATGATTATTTTTTAACTATTGTGCATATTTGTATGTGCTATGAGGTCAACTCCTTCAAAATAAGATGGTTTTCCTTTAGAAACTAGACTTTCATTTTCTTTTGGTGTAAACATGACAATCATTTTACCATATGCCCTTCTCTCTCCTCAATAAGACTATAACTTCTGTGAGGGCAAAACTTACACCTTTTGTTCCTTTTTATCCTTGGAAATTAATTATCACTCCTTTGAGAAAGCTGTGGTGTGTTGATGAGGAAAGAAAAGTCTTGCCATGGCTCCTCCTGTCTCTGGCCTTACTTAGGTGTATTAGTCACCTAAGGCTGCCACGACAAAACTACAGAAATTTATTTTTTCACAGTTCTAGAGGCTGGAAGTCCAAACTCAAGATGTCAGCAGGGTTGGTTTTGTTCTAATGGGCTCTCTCCTTGGCTTACAGATGGCTACCTTCTTGCTGTATCCTCACATAGTCTTTCTTCTGTGCACTGTACACCCCAGCTATCTCTTTGCATGGCCAAATTTCCTCTCCTTATAAGGATACCTGTTATATTGGCTTAGAGCCCACCCTAACAACCCATTTTAACTTAATCACCTTTTTAAAGGCCCCATTTGTAAATACAGTCACATTCTGAGGCACTGGGGGTTAGGACTTCAACATATGAATTGGGGTAGGGACATGACTCAGCTTGTAACACTAGATCAGAGTCTTATCATCAACAGTGACTAAACAACTTGGGAGGTGGGGGTCAGTCCTGCCATCGCCTGGGAGGGCGACCAGGCCCTGCAGGGAAATGATGCCTCTCTAGGACAGCCTGGTTTCACAGCTGGGCATCAGGAGACCAAGAGGGAGGCCAAGTGGGAAACAAACATACAAAGGAAAGAGGATCCACAAGTCTGGTTTTTAAGAAGCAGCCTCTGTGGGGACCTCCAGGCCCTGTCTCTTTCCCTCACATCTCTAGGGAGAGAGAAGCTCATTGGTAGCTCTTTCCCAGTTCTATCGCCCTCCAAGGGGCAGGTCACACTCTCTCTGGCCCAGGAGCACATCCTCTTTTACAACCTACTGTTTTTCAATTTTTCGTTATGAAAATTTTCTAACATACAGAAAACTTTAAATTAGAGTATAAAAAATACCAATATAGCCACTTCCTAAGCCCGACAATGTTAACAATTTACCATATTTTCTTTACCTACTTTTCTGTTTCATTTTTTTTTCCTATTTTTCTTTTTCTTTTTTTTTTACTTTTTGCTGAATCTGGGAAGATTTTTACTTATGTTAATTTTATTTCTTCGAGTAATATAGACAGCGAAGAAAACTTAGAAAATACAGGAAAATATAATGAAGCAGAAAAATATTTTTCTTATAAAACAACTACAAATTATGTTATCTTTATATATATATATATAATTTCATAGTTGAGATTAGTATATATGGCTAATATCTTTTTAAATGCACAAAAGAGTGCAAAAAACATAAATGTACAACTTAATGAATCTTTACAACGTTAACATCCATGCGTTATCACTCAGAACAAAAACAGGACCTTGTCAACAGCCCAGCCCCCACCACATGCTGCTTCCCCACCATGTCCCTAAAGGTAACCACTGCCCTGATTGAATAGCATGACATATTCGTGCGTATTTGGACATTTGATTTATGACCAATGTGGCACTGTGAAACAGTGATAAAAGAAAGTATTTTCAAAAAGTAAACCGAGTCACCATGTTTTTTGGCAATACTATTCTTTCTTTTTTTCTTTCTCTATTCATTCATTCATTCATTCATTCATTCATTTGAGGGAGTCGCATACTTTTTTTTTACAGCACTCCTAAACAAGTCAGGGAAGTATACTATTTTGAGATTTTATATATGTAAATGTTAGAATACCACAACACAAACTGCATTACATAATAGTTACTAAAAGCAAGTGAGGGTAAAATTTTATTACTAAAAACATTCATAGCAGATATACATGTGGTTGATTTTTCTGGGCTCTTTATGCTCTCTCTTGATTTGTTCTTCCCCTTGATTTTCTTTATACTTTCACTTCAGAAGTGTTCATCAGTAAACACTATAGGCTACTTCCATCTCTTTCTGAACTTTATGTAATTATACCATTTGTATTTATTTGTGTCTGTTTTCGTTGGTGAACGTTATGTTTGATAGATGTAGTTTGTTCATTTTTGTTGCTGCACAGTGTTCCGCGCATGAACATGTGGCAGTTTCTCCATTCTGCTGCTGATAGACAGACATTTCGATTGCTTACAGAGTTTGGGGGTTCGCGGGGAAAGCGGGAATACCAGAAATAACGCTTCTGTGAACATTCTTCTGTCTCTGGCACCCTGATACTTTCCCATTGGGTGAATAGGTGGAGTAAAATTGCTGCATTATAGGATGCGCCTTGTTCAACCTCAGAAGTGCAGTCTGGACTCCCAAACCGCTCGCATAAGTGCGCGCTTCGCCCAAGTCTTCATGTCGCTCCGCCCTTTAGTTCACGCCTTCCTGGCGGGTGGGCACCTGAATCGTCTCAATTTGCCTCTTCCTGATTACTGATAAGGCTGAGCACCTCCTCTTAATTCATTTTGCAAACCGTCAGCTTGTTGTCCTCTTGTCTTCTAGAGTGTTTTTTTTCTTTCTTATTAATTTACAAGAGTTTTTCTTTTACATATTTTAATATTCAGCCTTTCATTGGTTAAATATAGTGCAAATATATAGTTGCATACACTCATTCTTTTAATGACTCTTTGATGACTAGGAGTTCTTAGTTTAATGAGTCAATTCCTTAAGAGTTCATTCCTTTATGATTGCTCTTTGTGTCCTAGATAAGAAAACTTCCCTACCTTGAAGTTATGACAATATTCTTAATTGTCTTCTCAAATATATATTGTTTCTCCTTTTATATGTAGGCCTACAATTCCCCCTGGAATTAATTTTTTGTGCATGGTATGAGGTAGGGGTCAAGTTTCTCTCCCCCATCCCTCATATTTCTGTCTAGTTGACACAGTCTACTTACTGAAAATACTTTCGTTTTCCCACTGTTTTGTGGTGCCACCTTTGTTATAAATTCAGTGTCTAAATATGCGTGAGTCTATTTGTTCTCACCACTTGTTTGTCAATTACTACAGAACACCATAGTACTTTAATTATTGTGAGTTTTGTAAAAATTATTTTTTTAATAATCTTTATATATTTTAATTATAATTGGAATACAATATATTGCTTTCAGGTATATAACATAACGATTAGACATTTTTATAACTTACAGAGTCATCACCCAGTAAATCTTAAAATTTTTTTATTTTTAATAGAACAAATCCTTCTACCTGTTTTTCTTTTAGTGTCTTGGCTATTTTTGTTCCTTTGCATTTCTACATAGTTTAAAATCAGCTTTTCAAGATACATAAAATCACTTGGAATTTTTATTATAATTGCATTAAATATATAGATCACTTGGGGGAAGAATTGGCATTTACGATACTATGCCTTCCAATGAAGATGTCTCTCATTTAGTTACTCATTTTCTCTCAAGAATATTTGTATAGTTTTCTTCAGAAAAGTCTTGTTCATTTTTCTTATAAGATTTATTTTTAGGTATTAGAAATTTCTATTCTGTTGCCAACAGTATCTATTTAAAATTTTCACTTTCTATTTGTTGCTGACATGGAAATACAGTTTATTTTTATCAAATTTTATCAGCAACTTTGCCAAATTCATTATGATTCCAATAATTTATCTGTAAATTCTTTGGACTTCCTATTTACAAACTCATTTCATCCACAAATTATGGCACTTTTATCTCTTTCTTTCCAATTCTTCTGACTTGAATCTCTTTTTTTTCTTGCCCTTCTACACTTAGATCTTTGCAGGGCCTTCAATGCAACTTTCCGTAGAGGTAGCAATAACGTGCATCCTTGCCTTGTTCCGATCTCAAAGAGAAAGCTTTCAACATGTCATCATTAAGTATGATTTGCTCTAAGTTTTTTATAGGCAACTTTTATCAGATTAAGAAAATTTCCTTCTATTCTGTTTTCGAAAGTATGTTTAAAATCACAAATGGATGTTGAGTCTTATCAAATGCTGTTTCTAAGATGATTATGATTTTTCCTCTATACTCTTATTATGTGATGACTTTCCCTAATTGATTTTCTTATGTTAAACTAACCCTGGAATAAACACTACTCGATAATTATATATTACATGATTTAGTTTGCCAATATTTTGTTTAGGATTTTTGCATCTATGTTAATGAGTGAGGTTGACCTGTAACTTTCCTTTCTCGTAATGTCTTATCAGGTTGGGTATCAAGGTTATCCTGACCTGATCAGGTAGTGTTTCCTCATATTCTGTTATCTGGAGGAATTGTGGGCTTGGCATTTTTTCCTTCCTTAGATGTTTTGTAAAATGCACAAGTGCAGCCATCTGGACTTTGTGTGAAGGTTTAAAGTTATATATTCAATTCTTTAATAGCTATAAGACTATTAACAATTTCTTTTTTTCTTGTGTCAGTTTTGGGTTATTGTATTTTCTCAATTTGTCCATTTTGGCTACATTTTAGCATAATATTGTATTATATACTATTTATTATTATCTTCTCTTTATTTCTATTTTTAGATCTACAATACCTAGTATATACACATATTTGTACATCTCTCACCACTATTTAATTCCAGAATATTTCAATTATCCTCAAAGAAACTCCATATCCATTAACAGTCACTCCTATTCTCCCCACCCACAGCCAGCCTTGGCCACTACTAATCTACTTTCTGTCTCTATAGATTTGCCGATTCTGGACATTTCATACATTTGCAATCATATAATATGTAGCCTTTGTTACTGGTTTCTTTCACTTAGCATAACATTTTTAAGGTTTATTCATACTGCAGTATGTATAAGTACTTCATTAGTTTTTATGGCCAAATAATATTTCATTGTATGGAACTTTATCTGTTCATCAGCCGATGGACATTTGTGTTTCTATTTGGGATATTATGAATAATGATGTTATAAACATTCTTTCATAAGTTATCGTGTGAATATATATTCAGTTCTCTTCGGTAAACATCTAAGTCTGAAATTTCTGAGTCATATGGCAACTCTATATTTAACTTTTTGAGGCACAGCCAGACTGTTTTCCAAAGTGGTTGCACCATTTTACAGTAACACCAACAATATATGAGGGTTCCTGTTTTCCCACATACTTACCAATATTGTTATTATCTAACTTTTTGACTCTAACCATTTTAATGAGTATGAAGTGGTATTTCATTTTGATTTGATTTTGATTTGCATCTCTTTAACGACTAATGACGTTCATTTTTCATGTGACTGTTGGCCATTTATATATCCCTTTTTAAAATTCTTTTTCTGGGAGGGGGAGGGAAGTCCATTCAGATCCTTTGCCCATTTTTAAATTGGGTTATTTGTTTTTTATTGTTGACTTGTAAGAGTTCTTTATATATTCTGGATATAACTCCTGATCAGAAACATAATCAGCAAATATTTTCCTCATCCTATGAGTGGGTTTTTCATTTTCTTGACGTTTTTTGAAGCATGAAAAATTATTTAAGTTTTTAATTTTGGTGAAGTCCAATTTTCTATTTTATTTTTTTGTTGTTTATGCCTTTGGTGTCATGTTGCCTAATACCAGGTCCCAAAGATATAACATCTGTTTTCTTCTAAGAGTTTTATAGTTTTAACTTCTATTTTTCAATCTTTGATCCATTTTGAGTTAATTGTTATATATGATGTGATCCTAAATTTATTTTGCATGTGTTTTCCAACTGTTCTTGATTATCTTTTTACTATCTATAGGATCTCTGAAGATGTTCTTCTTTTCCTTCTGATATTGATAATTCATGTCTTTTCCTTTTATCTCAATCTTACCAAAAGTTTATCAGTGACTGTTGTTATCGGAGTGTATTAATCTTTCCAAATAATCAGTTTTTTTCTTTATCTTTCCAATTACATGTTCTTAAATTTAATTGATTTCTACATTATATTATTTTCATTCTTATACTTTGTGTTTATTTTGCTATTCTTTTTATAACTTCTTGAGATAAGTGATTGTTATAAATGTTTACCTTTTCCTTTTATCTAACGTGCATCCACAGCTAAAATTTTCCTCTAAGCTTGGCTTTAGCTACATTCCACAAATTTTGATATGTTATCCAGTTAGATATATCTTCTAATTTTCATTGTAATTTCTTCCTTGTCCATTGGGTTATTCAGAAGTGTATTTTACAATTTAGTGCTTGTGTGGCCTATCTTTTTCTGACCTGTTTTCAACTTAACCTGTATCCTTATGTTTAGATGTACCTCTTGGAAACAGCATATAGTTGTGGTTTTTTAAAATCCAGTCTAAAGTTTTTTTCATTTCATTGATGTTTTCTGTTCATTTGTATTTAATGTAATTAGTTATATGTTGGCTTAACTCTAACACTTACTATGTGCTTTTTATTTGTCTCATCTGCAATATTTCTTTTGTTTTTTTGCCTACTTTTGGATTTTTTTATTGTACAGTTATCCTCTTTTTATTAGTTTGAAAGTTACGCACTCACTCTGTTTTAATTTTAAGTTTTCCCTAGAGTTTCTGAATACATACTTTATTTTTCATATTCATATGTTAATCAGTACTTCTATTCTCTTTCTTAGGACATTTTAACTTCATTTTTCTGCCTTTTTATTTGTGTCATTGTTGTGAATTTTAAATCCATATACACCTTAAACTTCGCAGGGTATTATTATTATTGTTTCACATGGTCAGAATCATTTAGATTTGCCTTCGTAATTACTATTTCAATGGATCGTCATTCCTTCCTACAACAACAACCTAATATTAGGGATCATTTCTTTCTGCTCGAGGAAATCCCTTTAATACTTTTTAATGCAGGCCTGCTTGTGAAGAATTTTACAGTATTTTGTTTGCCTAAAATTTTATTTATTTTACCTTCTGTCTGACAGGATGTTTTTGTTGAGTGTGAAAAGTTATTATCTTCGGTTTTCTATTGTTTCTGCTAAGAAATCAGCTGACAGTCTCATCACTGCTTTTTTGAAAGTAATTTTTGCTTTTCCCTACATGCTTTCAAGATTTTCTTTTTGTCTTGTTTTTATGAAGTTTTATTATGATATACCTACATTCGGATATTTTATTTACCCTTACTGGCATGATCAGGACTAGAGTGAGACAATGATCTGCTCAAGGCACACACTATAAGGAAGCACTTAATCTCAGGGCTATGCAAGTGCACCTTCCAGCCCTGCTTACTGGAACTCATTGGACTTTTTAATTTGCAGTTTGATATCTTTAGCCATTTTTAAAAATTCTCGGCCATTACCTTTTACCATATTGTGAAAATAACATTCTATTGCATTCTCTGTCTGCTCTGGGATTCCCATTTCATAAATTTTACATCTCTCACAGCTCCTGTATTTTCTACCTTTTTGTTTCTCTGTGCTTCATTGATGCATTTGCCTTTTGGCCTTCTTTCCCTTTCCTTAATCATCTTTTTGGCTTGAGTTCTTTTTCTTTCTATCCCTTGAATTCTTAATTTCAGTTGTTCTATTTTTTAATTCTAGAATTCTTTTTTTTTATTCCACCATATCCTTTTTTAAAAAAATGTAATATGGAAGATTTTGAAAAGTTTCCAGTCCTGCCCAGAAATTCTCAGTCTTACCTTTTATTTCTTTGACTGTTAAATGAAGTTATTTTAAATTCTGCATTTGATAACATCAATAGTTGGAGCCCTTATGGATCTTTCCTCATTGTCTGTTCTTTTCTGTTAGTCTTTGTTCATGTTGTCTTGTCTCCTCATGTGGCCAGTTACTACTCAGAGTTTACTAAACAGTTTGCTTTAAAAATCGTATCAATATTTCTGTGGCTTAGATGATGTTATCTTCCTCCAGAGAAGATTTATGTTTGTTTCTGCCAAGAACTTGAGGCAATAGCAATTTGGATCACATCAGTTCTATCTAAGGGCATGAGGCTGTCAAAAGCCTTGCTCTACATCTCAGTCATTAGTTTTCTCTGCTGGATCAGCAAACACCCCCAGGACACAAGTTGCCCTAGGTGCTAGGTTCATGTCCCCAGATTTCCATCTTCTCAGTAACTCCTAGTTATTTTCACTACCTTGTTAACTCTCTGATGCTTCAATTAAATTTTCAAAATGTTTGTCCAGCTTTTTAGTTACCATCTGTAGAAGGCTTTACCCAAAATTATCTAGTATACCATTATCAGAAGAGAAAAATCTTCCTTATCTTTTTATTTTCCACTTAACATTACTTATGAGCATTTGCCATGTATTTAAGAATTCTTTGAACAAACTATTTTACATGGCTGGATAGGATTGAATCAAAAGTCTAAGCCATGATTTATTTAGATGTTTTATCTTCAGTTGGATGTTCTGAGTTGTCTGTCTCTGTTGCTCTGATTCCCCATTACAGATGATGGTGTCTCCTCCAGTTAGTTTAAGCAGAAGGGGTTTCTTACAGAGAGTATGTAGTTGACATTATCTTCAGGAGAGCCAGGGTTGGGTGCCACTCAGCCAGGAACAACAGCAGACAGGGAACATTCCTTCCCAGATAAAGGAACAAACCGCGGTGGTTCACCTGCTGTTTGGTGGCCATGACACAGGGGGACAAGCTAGAACCTACACCTGAGCTGCCCTCCAAGAACGAAATGTCACCACCATTGTGTTCCTGAACAAAAGCTGCTTCCCATTTTGCAAGGCACATCTCGTTGGCAGAACCTCACCACACATGGAAACGAGCCCAGCAGTCAAGGAATGCAGGTTAGAAGGCTCGGGAAAGGTGCTCAGCAAGCCAGTCTTCCTCAGACATGTCTCTTCTGCAACCTGATGCTTCCAAGAGCAGCCATCTCTCCTTGCACTTCCTTCTCTGGGTGTGTCTCTCTTGGTTTCTTTCACCCATTCTTTTGGAGATTGTCTCACACAGAGTATAAGGGCCTCAGACTTGGCGGAAAAACCAGTACGCTCTATGATCAATAAAAACTATTTCTCCTTTTGAACTTTATTAGGAGGCAAAACTAAGTGGGAGAGGAGTGCACTGAGCAGGAACAGAAGCCAAAGAGAACAAAGCCTCCCCAATGTTTGGGGGCGCCAGGGGCTGTGAGAAACTCGAAGGAGATTCTCTATGCTCTCCCTTCCTCCATTGCCATGTGCAGAAAGGTATCCTATAAATGATGATAGTGTCCTATACTCGGGGCCTCCCCCTCAGACACAGGCCTGACAGGAGACTGGGCATGTAGCATGGCATTCCTTGAATGAAAGCCCACAAATATGTTCTGCACAAAAATTGAAAATTTAGGGGTTTTTATGTCTATGATAACCAAAAAAATTAATAAGAGACTCATCTAAATCACCTTGTAACTTAGTATCCTCACACCTTTTTGTCTTTATATTATGAAATATTTGATGAGACAAAAGAAAACATATACAGTAAGTCCTCCATTAACACTGTCAATAAGTTCTGCAACTTTAAGCAAAACAATGTATAAACAACACCAATTTTACCATAGGCTAATTGATAGAAACAAGAGCTAAGTTTCTATGGCAGCTTGTTGATGTTGTAACAAAATAATGCTGAATGAAATGATGTTATTTGAGGACTTGCTGTATAACATATATTTAAGCTACGAGCTATAAAAATATATTAAACACCACGAGCCCAGCACCCAAATTATAAGCCAGAACATCAACATCATTAAACCTAAAAATTCCCTATGCAGACAAAACCATTTAAACCATGTAAGCAAAACTAAGCCTTCCTTATTTCATGAACATAAGTGAAACAATTTAGGTTATTTCTTGTAAATGCCTCTAATGATCATTAAAGAAACTAAGTCATCTTCCTAAAATAGTATAAGATGATCAATTTTAACCAATCCCTTGCTGTCTAGAAACCCCCATTGCAATAACCAATCATTGTGAAGGTTAAACAACTTACTTATTTTCACTCTATCAGCCATGCACTTTATAAGTCCTGCCTCTGAGCTTCCTATCAGTTTTGTGGGTGAAAGCTCCCAATTTACGAATTGTTCTTTTGTACACGATAAACTCTTACTAAATACTATTTTGTTG
Organism: Eonycteris spelaea; assembly: GCA_003508835.1. Lineage (NCBI taxonomy): Eukaryota > Metazoa > Chordata > Mammalia > Chiroptera > Pteropodidae > Eonycteris > Eonycteris spelaea. The sequence goes on along the minus strand of PUFA01000349.1, from coordinate 752,143 downwards.
GTTTTAATTGTTACTGTTCTAGATTTTTGACACCTGCCTCCCCAAACAAATCACCATTCTAAATTTGTTTCGCAGCTACTTACTTTGTAGAGTTTTATCATAACATATGTGTCTCTAAAAGATACGTGGTTATTTAGTCTGGGATATTTTCTTCTTTAAAAAATGTAAGATACTCTACACATTCTTCTGTGACTTTCTCTTTTCCCTCAAAACAATATTTCTAAGATTCATTCATGTTTGTAAATGTAGCTGTAGTTCATTCATATCACTTCTGTATCAGATTCTACTTCTGAACATTCTGCAACGTCTTCACCCATCCTTCTCGTAGGGCTCCTTTGGGCCATGTCTTGCTACAGTTTTAGGAACCATGCCACCTTGGACACCAGTGTGCATGTCCTTCAGAACACTTACACCTGGGTTCGTCCAGGACACACCCCGTGAGTGGAATCAATGGGTCATAAGGTATGTGCATCTTCAACTTTACAAGAGTCGTAAAGTTTTCCAACTTCAAACTGTTTTCCATGTGGGTCATGCTGCATTGTAATTTTAAGTCAAAAGACTCACATGAGATTTCACAGAAATGAGGAAGCCAGCATTGGAACCCAGGCCTGACTCTGAAGATCAAGCTCACTCTCCATTTAATTGATTTAATGATCGCCGAATAGAAAGTAATGGCTAACACAACAAGCTAGGCAGTGTCCAGGGTGCTCTTTATTTTAAGGTGATTTACAAGTATCCTATGAGGTACTTACTATTGTCATTGACACTCTGTCTATTCAGAGGGAAAAAGTGAAGCAGGAAGAGGTTAGAAAACTGGTCCAAGCTCACACAGAGCTGGGATTTGAACACAGTCAGTGTAGCCTTAGCAGCTATGTTATGTACCATGGCAGGAGGGCTCCTGGATAAATAGAAAAAGTCTAGATCATGAGGCTTTGCCCTTGAGATCACTTCCTACGTCGGGAACTGCAGACTAGTCATTCATTCATTCATTCATTACCTACCGTGGCCTAGGCATGTGCACTAAGTGTTAGGGATATAGAGGTAAATGAGACAGGCCCAGTTTTTACCTGCAGACATAGGTGAAACAGACATAACCACACAAACAGATATGAAATGCTTGATGAGATTAGGAAGCAAAAGACAAGGGACTAATTTAGATTCTTCTTCAAAGAAGTAATGACCTAGCCTTTAAGTTGAGACCTAAAACATCTGTACAAGTTAGCTAAGGGAATTGCATGTATAGATGTGCATGTGCGTGTGCGTGTGCGTGTGCATGTGCGTGTGTGTGTATGTGTGTGTGTGTGTGTGTGTGTGTGTGTTGGGATGAGAGGAGTGGGCCAGGCAGAGGGAATAGTGGCAAAGGCCCAGAGGTGGGGAGACAGTGGTTGGGGCACAGTGACATGAGATGGAGTGAAAAAGGAAGGCAGGGGCTGTGTGGTGGGCCTTGTAGGCTATGATCAAGATTTTGGAATTCTATTGTTATGTGTGTGTCATAATGTGTGTGTGTGAAGCCACTGCAAGGTGTGATACATCAGATGAGGGGTACATCAGATGAGGCTTTTTAAAAAAGCAGCTGAATACCTTTAGTATTGGAGCGGCCCCTCTGCTTGCGCAGGTGAGAGAAGGGGTGGGCTTGGGCCAGGTGGTGGTGGGGAGGGACAAGAGGTGGAGGGCCTCCAGACCCGCCGTGGAGATGGGCTTCATAGGACTTGGGCGTAGGCTGAGGTGGGAGTAGAGGAAGAAGGGAGGGTCCTGGCATGAGAACACGGGCAGGTGGAGCTACCATTTTCCAAAATGGAAAGTAGCAGGTTTGGGAGGCCAGCTCAAAAGTTCAATTATGGAAATACTCCATTTGGGTAGCCTCTGAGGCGTTCATGTGGAGAAGTCAAGACAGGTACATGAGTTTGGAGCTCAAAAGAGAGAAAACGTGGCTGTCAGGACACAGCAGGTGTGAGATGTGGTGTGGGGTGGACAAGGGCACTGTGGAGAGGATGCCCAGCAACCAGGAGACACTGCACTGCGGGGGCTGACGAGCAGCCTAAGGTGTAGGAGGGAGGTTAAGTAAGCAGAAACGGATCCTCAGACGGTCCTTTTTCTCTCCTCTAGTCCGAGATCATCTCTCTCATAGATGGAAAAGCACCCGTAGGCTCACAGTTTGCGTGTTGCTTTCCCAGTGGACTGTGGGTTTTAAGGAGCAGAGACAGTAATTCCTTCATTTGTTTATCTAAACACTTATTGAGCACCGACTGTGTCAGAAATTGGGGTAGGTGCCTCAATAATTATAAGAATTGTAATAATAATATAAGAATTATAGCAGCTGACACTCATTGAGGATCTAAGAACTGTTAGGAACTTAACATACAGTAGTGACCCTTGTATGCCCCACCAATCCCCACCAATTCCCTAGGGTTTCAAAGGAGGAAATTGAGATCATCCTAAATTGGTGTCATTTGGCTAAAGTTACAGACCCTGTGACACTGAGTGTTGGATTCAGGACCCAGACTTCCTGCACCCAAGCAGACCCTTTCCCCCTTGCCAGGCGGTACCTGGAGTGCTCCATAAATGTTTACCGCGAGCTGGTGTCAAGGGGCTCAGCAGGCCTGTAACCAGGGACCACCTGAACTTGCTAACAAGAGTCGGGCAGATGGAAAACAGAATGGAGGCTCAATGAAGGGACAGAGCCCCGAGGTAAGACTGGTTCAGTCTAGAGCTGGACTTTCTGGCTTTGAATCCCAGCTCTGCCTTTTATGAGCTCTATGACCTGAGGTGAGTTACTCACCCTCTCTGTGCCATTCCCATAAAATGGGAATAATCATAGGACCCATCTCACAGGGGTGTTATGAGAAATCCGATAACTCAGTGAAACACTGGACCAGAGCTTGCCATACAGTAAGTGTTCAGCTGGCCTGCCAACCGGGGAAGCAGGAGACCAGAGGAGAGGTGCTGATGATGTTGCATGTATGTGGGGAACCTTCCAAAGCCTGCCAGGTAGAGGGAGGTGTGGAGGTCACGGAAGTGCAGAGCCCTGACCACTGTTGCGGGAGGTGGTGCTGCCTGGGCCCAGGCCTGGGGCTGCGGGCCCTTCTTGCTCCATGCTCACCTCCTCCGGCAAGGCACTTAGGGAGGCCCTGACATCCCAGAGCTGTTGGGAATTTACCCAGGAACGCTGCCTTCAGAGGGGCCCAGAGCCTCCCAGGCTCAGCTCTGGCAGCGGGCCCGGTGTCTGAGGAGGGCACTGGTGCGGAAGCATTTTAATGTTTTTTAAATACATAATCTAAGAATAGATGCCAATTCACATGACCTTTGTCCGTTCTTGCCTAGAGCCACTGAAGTATAAGTTAATAAATACTGGAGGAAATGGGAAAGCCAGGCAGTTTGGGCTAGGGCTCTTTTGGAAAGAGCTTTCTCCTGAGCAGGAGCTTTAATTTATACCCAGGGGAAGTGTATGTCCCTTTTGCTAAGACACTCCTGCCTTCCCTCTTCTAACAGCACCCCATTTCCCTTTCAAAATCTTAGTCTAGATGCTAGGTCAGGCACCACCCATTGCCCCATAAGGTCAGTGCTGGTGTGGCTGACATTCCAGAAGCCTGGTGCTGTTTCTGCAACAGCTTGTCTCAAGGACTGTCCCAGAGCTTGGGACACCCCATCATGTTTTAAGCAAAATGCTCTACAACAGTTCTCACACTGTGGCTGCAGATCAGCAGCATGGGCATCACCTGAAACTTGACAGAAATGCACATTTCCAGGCCCCACCTTAGCCCTACTGAATCAGCAGCGATGGGGGTGGAGCCCGGCTTCTGCTTCATGAGCTCCCTAGGGGATCCTGACATGCCTTCTATAATTTCGGCAAAGACGTGCAAAGGGTGGGGAGGCACAAGGACGGAGGGAAGACAGCTGCTAGACAGAGGCAGGGGTTTTCCTTACGCCGGTTTCCTCGCCTGGAAATTAAACATGACAGCAAACCCTCATCTGCATCTCAGGATTGATGTAAAAATCAGTAAGATGCTACAGATGAGAATTCCTCTAAAGTCTAAGTGTGCCTCACCAATGACATTAATGCTGCCTGTCTACTACCCTCCTTTCTTCCTCCGTTAATCATCTAAGAATGTCAAGAATGGTGGTCTTTAAGTCAGAGGTTTTCACCTTGGAACCCCTGGACAGCTTCAGTGGGTTTGCGACCTTCTATGATTGAGTGAAAATTGGTGGACGAACTATCAATAACTTAAGATATGCAGAAGACACTCTTACTGAAAGCAAACAATGATTTGAAATGATTTCTGATGAAAGTGAAATAAGAACTGCATAGAATATGAAGACGACAAAAATTATGACTACAGAAGAAATATACACTGTAATATAGACATTGAGATGGTTTAAAGATTTTACTTACCTTGGTTCAGTCATCAATTCAAATGGAGAACTGTAGCCAAGAAACCAAAAGGCAGAGCCTCAGAAGGGCAGCAACGGAAGAATTAGAAAAGAGCATCAAGAGCACAGATGTGTCATTAGAGACCAAGGCTATGATCACCTACACCCTTGTATGTACTCCCAACCACTATGTACAGATGTGCAAGTTGAAGGGTGAAGAAGGATGACAGGAAAAACTTTGATTTTTTAAAAAATTTTTTGAAATATGGTATTGGAGGAGAGCTCTACGAATACCCTACACCACCAGAAAGATGAACAAGTGGGTCCTAGAGCAAATTAAGCCTGAAACATCATTGGAGGCAAAAATGACAAAACTTAGTTGTCCTACTTTGAGCACTTCATGAGAAGGCAGGGTTCTTTGGGAAAGACAATAATTTGGGGAAAAACAGAAGGTAGCAGGAAAACTGGAAGCCCAACTGTAAGATGGATTGACTCCATAAACAAAGCCACAGGCCTGAGTCCAGAGGAGCTGGGCAGGGCGGTTGAAGACGGGACGTGGTGGACACCACTCATCCAGAGTTGCCAGGGGTCGGAGTCTACTCAGTGGACCGTAACACACGCTCGAGTGCAAAAACTGTGAAAGGAAACGTCTGCATTTCTGGAGAGATCATTGAGCTCCTCCAAAGCCAAGGCCCGCTGACTGCAGTGGGCCTCCGTACACCGACCCCCACAACCGTGGCCTGTGACCCTCTGAAATACGGCAAGGACTTCCTGGAAGCCCTGAGATGAGGGAGGGCAATGGCACCAGGGATTAGAGACCCAAATCGAGAGAGCAACACTGCCTGCCTTGCCTAAGTGTAGTCCATCCCCTAGGAGTTTTCCACACTTGCTAATGATTAATGGATTCACTGTGCACACAGGCATGGGGGGTGACCTCACCCTCCCGTGAAGTTCCCACTCTACAGCAGGAGACAAGGCAGGGGCAGCCTGCAGCATTTACTCTACCAGCTGCTTCACTTACGTCATCTCTATTAACCTTCACTGCACCTCCATGAAGTAGTTCTTATTCCAATTTATAAATGATAAGACTGAGGCAGAAAGTGACATGACTTTCCCAAGGGAGAAAGTGGGGAGCTGGGACTTGAAACCAGGTATTTGTGATCCATATCACTCTACAGTCACATGCCAAACAGAAGTAGGAGGCAGCTGGCCACAAGAGAAAGGAGGCTCATAGTCATGGGGTAGTGATACTTGAGATGCATGATAAAACATAATGGAAAGCTCAAAATATTTAAGTAAGGCTTCAGAGAAATGGATCGGTGCCCTTAGCATAGTCACGTGTTTCTCCTAAGACCATGCTCCTGCAGGCTGTCAGGCAGCCCCTTCCCAGAGATCTGATCGAAGATTCACCTGCTCTCAGCAGTACATGAGCTGATCTACATTCTGAAAGCTAATCTTCTCCCTACTTGGATGAGGAAACAGGCCAGAAAAGGGAGGTCCCTTCCCAATGCAGCTCAACCGGTGCCTTCGGGCCCAACCTTTCCACCCCGCACTGCATGCAGCAGCTCCCAGGCACCCGGTCGGTAGGACAGTTCCCCTAGGCTCAGACACATTTCCATCACGAGGAGAAAGAGCCTCCTAATGTATGCAGTCCCCTCAAATTCTTCAAAGATGTGGCCATACTCTGATGTCAGGGAGATGGGATAAGCCATCTACAGGGCCCAGTGATGAAAAAGACAGCTCCAAAGCAGAAAACTGAATTAAGTTTCTTTTATTCTAGGGCAAACTCAAAATGTTTTTTTTTTTTGTTTTCTTTTTTAGCAAATCCTAGCACATTATTAACAAAAAAAATCTGTACATTTGCCATGATACACTTGAAAGTGAAACAAATAAGATATAAATACAGTTATGGATGTAACATGAAAAAGCAAAAAAAAAAAAAAACAAAAACAAAACACAAAAAACAAAAACCCAACCTGGGGGTGTGGGGACCATGCGTGTGAACACAGTGCCAACAAAACTATTTTGGTGGATGATAGTCTTTTAGAGCATATCTTTTTTTTATTTCCAAACGTCATTGTTAGCAAAGTCCTGTGGGATTCTACGAAGTTCTTATTTGCTGTTCTTTAATGTGTAATATTATGCTTGATAAATAAAGACAGCAGGGAAAGAAAAAGATGAGAAAAAATCCGTTGCATTCCCCGCACAGGGTATTGATAAGCTAGTGATGGGCCACAGAGGGGGCAGTCCCATGGCTGTGCGGACGCTGGGTCCGGAGGGCACACAGTGTACCTAAAGAACGCTGCGTGCCACAGCCTCCGCCTGAGCCTGTGGGACGTGCCATGGCCTCAAGAGGGATGGCAGCAGCTGGAAGGAAAGCAGGAGCCAGATGATTCAGCCCCAGCAGTGCGGTCAGGTGGGTTTTGGGGGGCCCTGGACAGTCAGGCAAATAGCGGAGGCAAACTCAGTTTGGGGTGCTTTGCCCCTCTGTGTTCTGTTGTTTCGTCTGGACAGGAGCCCTGCAGGGAAGCGGCCAGGCGGCTGCAGTTGTCAGGGTCCTGGGAGGGTGGCGGGGGGCAGCCACCCTCCCCATGAGGTGGCGGCGGCAGGCGAGTCTCCTCGGCGGTGGGCAGCAGTCTGATTGAGGCCAGGAGACCTGTGATTGTATCTCTAAGTCAGGAGACCGAGGGTTGGGCAAGTGACATTCAAGGCAAGCCCTTTGTGAGTACTATGAGGACATTCGGCAATGTTCGAGATCCTTCCCAACTACAGGCGGGGGGCAGCCGGGGGGGTGGGCAGAACGACCTAGGTCTCCGGGTTGAAGGAGAAAGGTCTTTCCAGACGCATTAGGCATGAAAAAACTCATAAATAACCTAGCCAGAGTGCATGTTTCTACAACAGGAGTAATCAAAAAACGCTCTGCTCTGACTCATTTGTAGAGTGTAAAAAGAATCCAATTAGTGAAATATTAACAAACAGTATTTACCAATGAAAGTAAGGCCTGGTCCTGCTATGTTTTGAGCCAAAAATAAGCCAATAACATTCAAACACTTAAAATGCACCCCTGAAGTTCCCTAACAGCAGCAGTGGGGTACTCCCTCCATGTGTGATACCCCCTCCACACACACACACACACACACACAAACACACACCCATGCACATAGTGAAGGCACCCTGGCTTCACTGTTCCTGGACCTTTCATTTTCAGTGCCTATTTCCAAACAAAGTATCTAAAATAAAATCTGAATGAAAAAATGAGTCATGTTGCTACAGTATCTTTCACAACGTCCAGCATCCAAGCAGGAGAGTCAGAGGAGGGGGTCTGTGGAGGTCAGTGGTGGTAACTGCGCCACCCCTGTTTCTCAGTGCTGACAGCGGAAGGGCCTCTACATGGAAATAGCAAACACCTCATTAAAAATTAACACCAGAATAGGCATTTTCCTTATGGAAAAATCAGTTCAATTTAAAGGCTCTAAAATAGAATAGTTAAGAGATAACAGAAATCTTCATGATAGCATTAAGAATTTCCATTGAGCTTTAAGAATTTTACTCAAAACTTATTTAACCAGATTCCAAATCTATAGTTACTGTGATTGGTGTAATCAAACTCTTGAGAAACTTTTTAAAGGGGGCAGTTTCTCTGGCAATTTCTTATTGAAGAAAAGGAAACACTCTAAAATTGTGTTTTTTCCTGCAATTTGCCACTCACCATAATTATTTTTTTCTTAAACAATGACTATTTCCACAGATGATCAGGAAGTACTTCAGTCTATCCAAGTAAAAGAATTTCTGATACCTGGTCTCTTTAGACTTTTCTTTGATCTTAATCCCAAATTAAACAGAGAAGTGAAAACTGAGATGGCAGAGTTGCCATTTATCATATTTAGTGAAAACCTTTTTAGAATTGAGCAGCTTAAGCAATGGTTGGCAGAGAGGAGAAAAGATGGTTCCAAGTCAGAATCACCAAGAACGGGTATGGGAGAAACCTTCTTAAAATAGCGTTTCCCAAAGATCTCAGTAGTAAAACAAACTACTTCTCATATTTTCTATGCTTCATGAAATGTCATTGTAGGCATCACAAACTGATGCTATAAATTTACCTTAATTTTCATGTTTCGATATAAACTTTATGAATTCTTTGAAGTGGAAGTTCTGGGCTGGGGACAGCATCATGGCATTATTCAGAGGGGCTGGGAGCCTGTCCTGGAAGGAAACTGTAAGGATGCCCTTCTAAACTAAAGTGAGGACAGTCAACCTCCGGTCTAGATAGTATAAGAAAAATTCCACATCTGTTAAAAGGCCACCTTCAGGCTTTTCTCCATTTCTTTCCATGAGCTGATTCACATTCTTAGTAGATCTCAAAATACAATTTAGAGACATACGACCCTTTTGTGGTGTCAGCTGTGAAAGGGGAAAGGGGGGTCATTTGCCCTGCAACAGGCCACATCCAGAAGAAAGTAAGCTAAGATGAAAAAAACCCCACAAATTAACATGCCCTCCTCAACTCTGTTGGCTGAAGAGAGAATGCTATTTCCTACCAAGTGTTGGCTAAAGAGCTCTGATTTTTCAAAACTGCATCCCGCACACATGGTTTTATATTCTCAGCGGGCTGTAGAAGACATGTTTAAGTATGGCTCTTTTCTTCTCTTATTCCTTTTGTTTTGTATGAAGACGACAAAACAGGCCTTGCTTCCTTTACATTCAATACCAGTAAGATTCTACACAAAAGCTGGAAGGGACCAAAATACTGATTGTAATAAATATTTGCAGGCCTCCTTGTCCTGACTGGGCAGCCGATGAAGGGGAAGGTGGGAAAGGTCTCTGAGAGAGAGGCACCACCGATTGCTTCTAGGGAGACATAGAGACTGATGTTGCCATTAGCTGTGTGTGGAGACGTCCGAGGAGGAGCTGCTGTTGCTATTCGTGGTTTGGGCCCTCTTTATATACAAGTTTAGTAGCTTCATCTGCAAAGACAAGATACAACTAGATTAGCAGAAGAAAAAGTAAATGGAAAAGTAGAAAACGGGGGTGAGGGTGGGGTGGGGGAGAACTGCAGGTAACAATAAGAAAATAATATGTCCCTTAATTGAGAAATTCATTACACAAACATTTACTGAGTGCCCACTACTCATTCAAAACATCTGTCAGGGCCACAGCAATGAGGAGGAGGCCAGAGACTAGAGGAGAGGGAAACGCAACGGGTTATTATAAAAGAAAGAAAAATGTCATAATTAGGTGGACCACAAGGGCTCCCTGGAAAAAGGTCCATCCATGAGAGGTAGATCCACACATTTCAGGGGTGATTACAGCCAGTGGCTCCATGCATCAGAACTAGCGAGAAAAGCAGGGTGAGAGCCCATGCTTCATAGGGATTTAGCAGCTAAGCCAAGGTTGGCGATCAAGTCTTTTAACCCACACCTTTTCTGAAGCTGTTCTTTTCACCTAGAACACCTTCTCTCTTCACCCCATTTCTGCCCACTGAAGCTGACCAAAGCACTGCAGCATCTGAGGCCTGTCTTAAGAGCCACCTCCATGAGGCTGTCCCCATATGCTCATTTGGGTGTGATCTTTCCTTCATGTCCATTCCTGTGGGACTCCTATCCTCTACTGTAACTTGGCATTTCCCACCTCATGCTACAGGCCACAGTGGACTTCTTGCTCTTTCTGGCAAGATTAGACCTCTCTGATGCCAGATACTGTGTCACTAAATAACATCCTCTCTGATGGGCACACATCCCTTTACAATGAAATGGTTTTCATATCTGAGACCTCATCTGCTATTAACTTAAGTCCCTTTGAATCCTTAAGATAATAAAGCAGCACATAACATAATAGGTTCTAAAATACCTGAATGCCACTAAGTTAATATTATGTTGATAATTTGCCTTATCATATTAAGAACAAAAAGAAACAGATATTTACAGAAGCATAATGCCCATTAAAAAAAAACTAAGTAATACACAACTTGTACAATTAAGGGAATTATGAAATACCTATTATCCACAGCCTTTCACCTGCCTTACTCTAACAGGCTGTGAGGCCAAGACAATTATCGGGCAGTCCAGGGGAGGAGGCATGGTCCCCACGGGCCCATGAAGAGATGCTCAGGGTGGTGTGTATGGTGCACAAGAAAGCGGGGCCCTCTGCAACCAGTGGGAACAAGACTAGCAGCCGTACAGAGCTCCTAAAAGTGGCAAAGTCACCTTGACCCTCCACCACCCAAGGTGCTCAACGAGCTGGTATAAATTCAAATTACAGTGTTTTAACTTTAGGATGTCAAATGTAATCCCACAACAACCACAAAGAAAACGGCTATAGGATATACACAAAAGGAAACAGAAGGGAATTTAAATATTCTCATCCAAAAAGCAAAGAATGCAAAAGAAGACAGTAATGCAGAAAATGAGGGACAATAAAAGTATAAGGCCTATAAAAAACAAACACCAAAATAACAAAAGCCTCTCTCCTTATCAGTAGTTACTTTAAATGTGAATGAGTTAAACTCTCCAATCAAAGGACAGAGATTGGCAGAATGGAGAAAAAAATCGTGATTCAAGTATATGCTGTCTACAGGAGACTCACTTTAGATCCAAAGATACAAACAGACTGAACGTGAAAGAATGGAAAAAGTTATTCCATGTAAACAGTAACCAACTGTACGGGGGTGGTTAACATCAGATGAAACCTACTCTAAATCTAAAAAAAAAAAAAAAAGGTTACAAAAGACAAAAACATTATATATTAATAAAAGGTCAATACATAAAAAAATGTAAATATTTATGCATCTAATAACATGCCATCGAAATATGCAAAGCATAAGCAGACCGAATTAAAGACAGAAACAGTTTTACAATAATTGTTGGAGTCTTCAATATCCCACTCTTAATAATGAAATAACCAGAAAGTAAAGAAGGAAATAGAGAACTTGAACAACATAATAAACCAACTAGATCAGAAGATTCTACTTAACAATAACAGAATACACATTCTTTTCAAGTGCACATTCTTCAAGACACACTATATGTTAGTGTAGACACAAACTAAATCTCAACAGATTTTAAAAGATAAATATCATACAAAGTAACTTTTGTTACCTTAGAGATCAATAACAATGAATGAAATCAGAGATCAATAACAATGAATGAAAGTACAGATCGATAAAGAGAACTGACAAACTCAGAAATCTGTAGAAATTGAACACACTTTTAAACAACCAGTGATAAAGTCACAAAGAAATAAGAAAATATTTTGAAACAAATGAAAATGAAGACACAACATACCAAAACTTATGGGATGCAGCAAAAGCAGTGGAAAGAAGGATACTTACAGCTGTAAATGCTTATTTTAAAAAAGATCCCATCTCAACAACTTTACATCTTAATTAGAAAAAAGAGTAAACCCAAAACTAGGGAAGGAAGGAAATAATAAAGATTAGAGCAGAGAAAAATGAAATAGAAAAAGAGAAAACCTAAAGTTGGTCCTCTAGGAGGCAAAAAAAAAAAAAAAAAAAATCAAAACTGACAAACCTTTAGCTAAGTTGACTAAGAAAAAAATGAAAGACTCAAATTACTAAAATCAGAAACGGATGTGGACATTACTACTGATGCTACAGAAATCAAAAAGATTGTAAGAGAATACTATAAATAATTGTACACCAACAAATTAGTCGACCTAGATGAAATGGACAATTTCCCAGAAACACAAAACCTACTAAGACTGAATCATTAAGAGAAAATCTGAACAAACCTATAACTTAGTGAGGAGATTAAACTGCGATAAAAAAATCCTCTTGACAAACAAAGCCCTGGACCAGATGGCTTCGGGGGTGAAGTACCACACATTTAGAGAATACAACCCTCCTCAAATATTTCCAGAAAACTAGAGAGAAAAGAATACTTTCAAACTCATGCTATGAGGTCAGCATTATCTTGAGACCAAAGCCAGATAAAAAGATTACAAAACTACAGATCCCATATGAACACTGATGCAAAAATCTTTAAGAAAAGACTAACAAACTGTATTCAACAGCATATTAAAAAGTTTATATACCACCATCAAGTGGGATTTATTCTTGAAAAGCAAGGATAGTTCAACAAACGAAAAGAGATCAATATAATACACCACATTAATAGAACGAAGGGAAAAAACACACAATTATCTCAATTGATACAGAAAAAATATCTGACAAAATTCAATATAGTTTTGACAGAAATACTCAATACACTACGAATAGAAGGAAACTACTTTCACATGTCCAAACTGTATATGAAAAGCCTACAACAAACATTACACTCAATGGTGAAAGACTGAAAGCTTTTTCTTCTAAGATCAGGAACAAGGAAAGGATGCCTGCTTTTACCAATTCTACTCAATATAGTAGTGTAAATTCTAGTCAGAGAAATTAGGCAGGAAAAGATATAAAAGGCATCCACATTGGTAAGAAAGGAGTAAAATTATCCTTCTTTGTAGATATGGTCTTATATGTAGAAAATTCTAAAGATTCCCCAAAACTGTTAAGACTAATAAACAAGTTCAGCAAAGGAGTAGGATACAAAATCAATGAGCAAAAATCAGCCTCATTTCTATACACTAACAGCAAATAATTTGAAAAACGGTTCCATTTACAAAAGCATCAAAAAATAATTTTATTTAAGAATTAACTAAAGAATTAACTAAACTGACAAATGTGAAAGACTGGTACAGAAAAAAACGAAAATGTTGCTGAAAGTAACTAAAGACTCAAATGAAAGGACATCCCATGTTCACAGACTGGAAGACAATACTGTTAAGATATCAGTATTTCCCTCAAAGGTATCTACAGAGTTACTAAAATCCCTATGAAAAGCCTGAAGAGATTTTTGCAGAAATGAAAAATCAATCCTAAATGCATATGGAATCTCAATAGACCCCAAAGAGCAAAATGAGCTAGACAAAAAACAAAGTTGAAGAACCTACACTTCTGATTTCAAAACTTATACTACAAAACAGTGTACCACTGGCATGAAGACAGACATTAAGATCAATGGAACAGAACAGAGTGCCTAGAAATAAACCTTCACATCTGTGGTTTTCACAAATGGTTTTGTGAAACCTTCACAAATAAATGGTTTTGACAAGGGCGCCAAGACCATTCAATGGAAAATGGTGTTGGGAAAACTGAATATCCGCAAGCAAAAGAATGAAGTTGGACATTTACCTAATACCTACACAAAAATTAACTCAAAATAGATCACAGACCCGCATATAAGAGCTAACATTATAAAACTCTACGAGGAAAACAAAGGGCAAAGGCGTTACAACACCGGATGGCAACGATTTCTTGGATATGACACCAAAAGCACAGCAATGAAAACAATAATAAACAAATTGGACTTAACAAAAATTAAAAAATTCTGTGCATCAAAAGACAAAAAATTTATATCCAGAATATAGAGAACTTCTAAAATTCAACAACAAAGAAATAACTCAATTCAAAAATGGGCAAAGGACTTGAATAAACATTTCTCCAAAGAAGGTATATGACTGGACAACAAGCATATGAAGAGATTCTCAATATCACCAACCATTAGGGAAATGCAAATCGAAACGAGACTACCTTATACCAGCTGTTCGAATGGTTACTGTCAAAGAGAGAGAAAATAACAAGTGTTGGAGAGGATATGGAGAAATCGGAAGCCCTGTGCACTGTTGGTGGGAATGTAAAATGGTACAGCCTTTGTGGAGAATAGTTTGGCAGTTACTATATAATCCAGCAATTCCACTCTTGGATATATAAACCCAAAAGAAGTGAAATATAAGGTCTCAGAGATATCTGCATACCCAATGTTTATGAGCAGTATTGTTCACAATGGCCAAAAGGTGCGAACGGACCCAAGTGTCCATTAATAAGAAATGAATAAGCAAAATGTTATATGCGTAAACAATGAAATACTATTCAGCCTTAAAAAAGGAAGGAAACGGACACTTGTTACAACGTGGATGAACCTTGAGGACATTATGCTAAGTGAAATAAGGCAGTGACAAAACACCGTGTGATTCCACTTTTATGAGGCGTCCAAGTAGACAAGGTCATAGAGACGGAAAGAATGGCGGTTGCTAGAGGTGCGGGGAGAGGGGAAGGGGAGGTTATTATTTAACAGGCAAAGGGTTTCAGTCCTGCAGATAAAAAGAGTTCTGGAGATGGATGGCGGTGATGGTTGCACAACCATGTGAATGTACTTAGTGCCAGTGGACAGCACACTTAATATGGTTAAGATGTAAATTTTATGTCATGTGTATTTTACCACAGTAAAAAATTTGAGAAAAAGAAAAGAAAGCTTGCTTAGGGTCATACAGCTAGTAAGGGGGAGACAGAGACTAGAAGGCAGGTTGTCTGACCCCAAAGCTAGTGTTCCTGCCATGGCAACAGGGCATTTCTCAAAATGCACCCACAGGCTCCCTCCCTGTCCTTGTATGAGGCCTTTCTCTGCAGAACCTGATATCATTTGTTAACATAATTTAAGTCCTGGAAGAGGCTTCTGATAGGCCTGGTTACACAAAGAAACAAGAAGCTATGGCTTGGTTCTGTTTCTAGTATAGGACATTGACAGACTTAGCACCATGTTCTGTCAACTACCCATTTTTTGAGGAGAGGGCATTATTTGTTTTAGGATATATATAGTTGACTCTACCAAGTTTGTGTTAACGCACCAGAGTTATCACATCTAAAAATTGTAATGGCTAGATGAATTGGGCTGTCAAACCAGGAAGGTGTTACAGCCAGCCTCCCTAAGAACCTCTGAGCTGACTGAAGTTATACCTGGTGGCGGGGAAGCACTGGCTCCTGATCAGGACGTGGACTCTAGACTCAAGGTCACCACTGAGAGTAACAGCAGAAGGTTAAATGCAGAACAGAGATGAGAAACGCTTGTATTTTCTCAGTCCCTTTATGAGAGGAGTCAAATGAGATGATAAAGATAGCTTCCTCACTCAGAAAAGTAAAAACAGCCAGACAAAACCGAGGTCTAACATATTAACTGCGGATGAACTTTCTGTTTTATAAGTCTCACTCCCTGTGTGACTATTGTCTTCTAGGTTCTCACTGCAGCCAGGAACCACCTACAAAACCCTGACGAAGGCTAGCAAAGGGAGAAGGGCTCCTGGCCTAGTGCATTCTTACGTTCAGTACTTTTCAGGTCTTGGTTAGGGGTGGTATCGATGACGGAGAGCCTTTGGAGGAGTGAAGAAAGGAAGGAGAAACTGGAAAATGGACTCAGATACAGGAGGCCCCAAATCGTTTATCCACACTTGCCTCACTCACACCTTCCAATCTAGATGCTTACTTCTGTCTGCAAGAAGAGTAAAGTGTCTTCCTCCAGACCAGTGCTTCTCAAATAGGGGTGACTTTGCCCCCAGGGGTCATCTGGCCATGTGTGGAGACTTCAGTGACTGTCACAACTGAGGGCTGGGTGTGCCACTGGAATTTACAGCTTGGCAGTCAGGGATGCTGCGAAACTTCTTACAATGCACAGGACAGCCCCCTCACAACAAAGTGGCCCTAAATGTCAAGAGTGTGGAGGGTCCTACAAACCCTGCTCTGGACAAAGGCGGGCAGAGTCAGCTTTGCCCAGAACTCTGGGAAGCAAGCTTCATGCTGTGATGCTCACCAACTATGTCAAAGGAACAGCTCTATTTGAAAAGAAATGGGCATCACTTGCTGACTCTTTATTTCATAAAGTGCAGGGTCAGGCACTATTCTTTTTTTTTTTTTTAATCACACTGCCGGGCACTTTATAATTCCATTGCACTTCCCCACCCTGGAGGAGGCTCCTCTCCACACAGTGAAGGTCTCTAAAGCCCAGACAGCCTCCCTGCTCCACTCCAAGGGAGCTGAGGCCCCACCTTCCACTCCTGCTTCTCCTGCCAGAACCTGAGGGTTAAGACTGCTCTCACCTGGCAGGTTCATCAGATCTGAGTTTATTTTTAAACCAATGAGCATTCTAGCCACTCTCATCTTCAAGAAGCCAATAGTCCTTTTTTCTATTTTCTAGAATTCACTTAAAGGAACATGAGAGACAGCACAGTGAATAAAAGCCCGGCTTCTGGAGTAACATCACTCTGTGCCCCTGGGAAATTTAAATGTGGGCTGTCTTCATCCCACAGGGATGTTGTCATGAATTAATGAGTTGACACAGGCAAAGTGCAGAGGACAGTGTCCAAAACTTGGCAGGCACACGGTGAGAGCTACCGTTACTGCTGACGCCCAAGAGAAACCCAGTTCCAACTCAGCAATCTGTTAAGCTAGCAGGTAAATTTCCTCAGTGCTTTTGTGACAGGAGACGAGCTGGTTTGTAAACAAAGTCATCCTCGTTTTGGAAATAAACTAGAAGCTCGAAGGTATCTTTCAAATCAGGAGTTACCACAGACCATGCTGTAACAAAGTGACTTCACTACATAGTTGGTCACTTTTATCTTTAGCAAAATGCTTTGGGAGAAACGAGGCCCAGCTATGACACATATGATAAGAAAAACCTGTCTGGAGTTCAGAGCTGCAGACAAGCAAATTTATGACAAGCTGGCAGAGCCCAGGTGTGCGTATCAGCCCATGTAACACTATACCTACCTTGCTCCCTGTGAGCTGTGCGAGGTGAGGTTTCAGCTCTTCTCCGATTACGGAATAAATGGCCACTAAGCAAAACACGCTGGCCTTCCGCACACTACTTTCGGTGTTGTCATAACCCTACAGTCAGAAGGGAAATGCAAAAATGAAACGAGATCAAAGATTTGCTTCACAGTCACTACTACATCAACATTTCCACAAATGCCCTTACAGTTCAACCTTGGACTTGTCAAAAACAACCAGGATATACCTTCGCTCTGCAACTGAACTCAGAGAGGCCAAAACTTAATATTGCTGAGAGTGAGCTGGCTCCTGGGGTGTGGAAGCAGGAAGCTAGTGAGTTACAGAATTGATCTGCCGCAGCATTGCTTTATAATGAAATGGCACAGTAGGGTCACCCAAGAACGTCATGAGGCAGAATGAAAAAAGGAAATTAAGAGGAAAAAATAACTTGCTTCTTTCATATTTCTCCAATGGTGAAAGAAACTTCATGTGCGAAAATCTCTTTTAAAAAATGAGAATTACATCACCCAATCTTGTGGGCAAACCCCTCCACCATCGGAAGACTGGGGGAACATTCAGTCCCACAACCTGACATTCGTTAGTGTCCTGTACAGCTGGACCTCAATCTACCAGTCAGCCTCACCCCGCCTCCCCATACCCACATGAGGCCTACTTGCTGTTCTCCAAATGGCCCCCAGGATTTTTCAGCATTGTGTCTTTCCCTCTGCCTGGAATAATCCAGTCCTCAGCATATGTATTAAAATCCCCAAGCCACGTGCTCAGCAAACAGCGGCATTTATTAAATGAGAAGTTGATCTCTCTACCCTTCCTCATTGAAATCTCTTCTCTCTCCAGTACCCAATCCTAAACCTTATCTGCAAGCTCTTTTCTCTTTGCTACCCCCACCCCAAAATCACCTCTTCACCTCTGATCTCGCAAATCTCAGGTTTCACCTCCCTACAATAGCTGAGCACATGGCACCAGTATCTCTAGGTGTCTGCATGGCTGTGTTGTGTCCCATGGCATGTTGAAAATCTTTGAGGTAGTACTGCAAGGGTAAAAATCATCTTTATCTTCCAGAGTCTGTCGAACTCATTGTCTTATGCTTAGAAGGGTTTTAAAAAATATTTGCTGGACATCTGAGAGCACAGACCATTACTTGGTTTTCCACGCCATGGCCCACCTACCAGGGCTAGGGCCCAGAGACATGCAACAAGGCTTTGCTGAAGAAATAAACAATAAAAAAGTGATCAAAACATGTTTATAGTGGACAGACAGCTCGTTCTGTGAGCCACGGTTCCAGGCTTCCAGGAAAATCTTCCTGCTACATTTAAGAGGGTGACTAGAAAACAAGAGACACAGCTTTCTAGTTTCTAAAATACAGGTCACCACCTGGCTTTACCTATTCGCCTCTCCACCCCCTCAAGTGAACAGGAGAGCCAAGTTCCCACATCACTTTGACTTGCACAGCCACGGTTCTGGCCTTACAGCCCCGTGCAGACAGGCACTGGGCCACAGGGCCCACCTGCAGCAAGCCCGGGATGATGTCAGCAAGGAGCTGCAGCAAGGACTCCCTGGCAATCCTCTCGACGACTTTGGTCTGCATCTTGATGGCTGCGAGGTTGATGGGGTAGTCGGCTGTCTGGATGATGGGGCAGAGTACTTTGATGCACTGTTCTGGGTGGATGGAACTGGCCAGCGTGGATGCGGCCTCCTCGGCAGCTCTTACCACCTGAAACACAGGTTCCTCCAAATGAGTGAGCACCATACATCATTCTAGGAGAAAGACCCAGGAACCATTGCTGCCTAATTTCAGAGGCCAAATGACAAGAGTTCACTTAATGCCAACTGGCAGCCATCACTTCTTCTGGCCAGTTTTGTTAACAAAAGTGAAAGCAGAATAGTTTGGGGGGTAACTTTACAGTACAGAGAAATGGAAAGATATGGGGAGGCAGGTATAGGAGATTCTGACAAAATCTTAGAAAAGTGGTTCCAAGTGTAGTGCACCCCCCTTCTCGCCACCCCCTCACTCCCTAACCACCCACAAACACACAGCAGCAGCAGCAACATCCTGGGTAACTGTTAGAAATGCTAACGTCTCAGGTTGCGCCTGGGCCTGCAGAATCAGAGAGTGTGAGGTGGAGTCCAGCAAGCTGTTTTCATAAGCACTTGTGAGATTCTATGTACATGAAAATCTGACAGTCTCTGCCCTAGAAGATTAGGACCTAAAAATACAAATGCTTTCCCATGGCCTCGGGGCCCCCTACAACTGGAATACCTGGAGAGGAGCCTGGAAGACAAATCAGAATGACCTCATACTTAGGTTTCCATGGAGGTGTCTAATTGCAATGCAGCTTCCCGAGGAGCCTCTTGGGAAAGTTGCTCTTCCCGGAAGCTGTGCTCATGGTATCACCTCACAGCTAAAGGAGTAGCCTCTGTCCTCTGATGGGATCATGATGCACTAGGACACATAGCACATGTTCCAGAGGTCACCAGAAGGGCCGCAAAGACCCTCTGTAATACAAGTGTAAGCCTAATGCAAACCCAATGAGGAAGACAGAGCAGGGGGCTTGGGTTTAGAGAGCTGGAAGCAAATCCCAGTCATGCCGTTCACATGTGCTAAACCCCATTTTCTCATGAGTAGTACTGAGATACAGTAGATATTCAGTAAATGATAGTTACTACTATTAATGGCATAGGAATACACATATAAATGATATATGCAGACACCAAGCTATAAACAGATATGCATTTTCTTATAAAATAAAACCTAACACGCATTTCCTACAGCCAGCCCTGGACTGCTCATTCCAACAGATCCTTCTCTTCTTTGTGTTCTGTTATTCAAAAAACTCAGCTGTGTATTTAACTCAGCAACATGACCAAATCTACCAGCTCAAGCCTTCAATCATCTCAAGGCTCTTGTTTAAAGCAAAGACTGACCAAAACAAAATAGAGACCACTTGGAAAGTGTCTTCTAGTCCTGGGCATAAACAGGCTAAGAAGTCAGTGCATACAGGCCAAGGAGGGTAGGAGATACAGAAAGGAAACCTGAGCCACACAGTGGACATATAAGCTGCTGCAGGTCACAGAGCCCAGGGCCCTCTCGCAGGGGCAGGGGCAGATCTCAGGACTCTAGTCATGGCTTTGGGACAAGACGTAGCTCAGCTTTGTGTTTGACCTGGGCCACAGGACCAGGGAACAGGTCTCACTGTTTGAAGTGTGCATCACCAGGCACAAGTCTGCTCTATTCTCAGGGAGCTAAATTCACTTCACTTAAAAATCCACATGGCTCACAGGGCCCGCCATGCTGCTAATAGTGGGTTTTTTACTAAGGTCCACTTTGGCTACTCGTGCCCCAATACCTGACTTAAAACTATTTAAAAAAAAAAAAAACTGGAAGGAAATGCACAAAATGTTAACATTCATTATCTCAGAGTGGTAAGATTATGGGTAATTTTATTTTCTTTCTATTTTTTTATATTAAAAAATTGCAATGAACATCACATCAGCCTTTGTAGCAAAGAAAATGCATTCATTAAAATCTACTCAAAATGCCTTTCTGAGATCAGGGATAGTTAGCAGTCCAGCCCTTGGTTCAAAGTGTAAGGTGCTGGAGTGCTGCACTCCAGGAGCAGGTGGCCCGTCCCGGCACTGAATCAGCGCCGGCAGGGTTCTCAGGTGCTCCCTGAGTGTCGGTCAAACCTGCTGCCTAAGAGAGAATATTCTTCTTCATCATCATCATCATCATCATCATCATCATCACTATTTCTGCACATCTCCAACTGTTTCCATAAACTCTCTTCTCCTAGAAAACTGACTGTCCCTCAAACAAACAGCTGACATGTGTGCACTCTCTGGCCAGCAGAATGAGCTCTTTTACTTCAACTCCTACTAGAGTTTTCCCTCTATTTCTGACATCAAATGCTTTGTATTCTTGCTGACATTTCTATGTGTGTTTCTACTTCCCAAATAGACTGCAGAGACATAATAGGCAGGAGCTGGACCATTTCTTTTGTACACCAAAGTACACTGTGAGGCTGGGCACTTACTAGTTTTCAACACTTACTGATGAACTGACTTTCATTCTCCTGCTTGCTTGAGGATTTGTTTTTGTTTAGAGAAGCTCTATGTTCCTGAATTCCAAAAGTCGCATTTCTTTCTTGTTGAAGACCTTTCGGACTTTCCCTGGGAGAACATTGCTATCCCAAAGCACTGACTGAAGGCTGGGTGTCTCATTCAATAAGACCACCCCTCATCATCACCTGGCCAGTGTGTCCATGGACACACACATACACCTGTGGGGGATATACACTGGATTATGTAGTAATCCCTTCGAGAGCCAAAATGGAGACCTGGATCATCATGGTTCAAGGGTACTGTGTCTGTGCTTCTTATATATGTAAAGGCTTTCCTGAAAAGCACTACAGAGAGGGAATTTTATTTTAAGAGTCATGTCCTTCTCTCAAAAAGTGCCTATGAGTCTTAGGAATCTTAAAGCCTCAACTTTCTCACCACCTTTCTCCCTGCCTTCCATTTGTACTTCGTGTGTGCATTCACTCATTCCTGTGTGTCTGGGACTGAGCTCAGAGCTCAGACCACAGAGGTGAGTATGATGGGCCCTAGGCCCTGTCCTCATGGCACCTGGCGGGGGGGTGGTCCATGCAGAGAGGCAGTGTGAGGATGCAACGGCCCAGGAAATGGCAGATGAGGCTGCAGAAGCAGGTAAGGGCCAGATGATGGGAATCTGCTATCTGAGGAGACTCCTACGGTTGGCCAGGATTAGACAGATGGAGGGTGGGAAAGGACAGTGTGAAATGAATGTCTGCAGAAGGCTCCCCTGGTGTCCCTGCAGCAGTTCCTCTGGCCCAAAGGCCCTTGGCCCTATTGAGCCAGAACCCCCTGCTTCTGCTTCCTCCACAGTGAGCAAATGATTTGGTTTCAGCCCAGGCACTTTGGTTTGAGTGAGCAGATTTCCCCCTCGGCAAACATTAACTTAATCACATTTACAGCACGTCACTCTACTTTACCTACATGGAAATAAGACTATTTAAAAAAGGCCCGCTGTGATTTTTTTTCTTGCCAACTCAATCCTCTGGAAATGTACAGCTTTCTCTACACAGATCCCCTGAAAGTATAGTGCCATTTGGCCCTGGTGTGTGTGTATGACCTTGACCCTTTCACCCCAAGGAAGGCAGCATTCAGAGCTAGAGGGCCACATTCTCAACCTCTGAGAGTAGGGCAGCAGACAAACCTCAGTTCAACCCTTTGGCGAGACATCTAATCAGTCTGAGCCACAATTTTTAAAAACTCTTAAAATGAAGATTTAAAAACACCTACTTTGATAATTATTTGGATTAAGAAGGATAACACACAAAGGCTTGTAGCTACAAAACACGTGATGGCTATGAGCTAGGCCTTGCTGGAGGAACAATACCAGAAGCGGGGCTTGGCTGCAGAAGTGCTACCAAGAGGCACAGCAGCCAACCTGGGAGCTCCTGGGCTGCCAGAGAGCAGACCTCTGTCCAGAGGACCCCTCCGACCCAGTCTACTGCCCACGTCAAGTGGGTCGGCCTGCTCTAATAACCTTTCTGAAATGCTAACCTGATGATCATGTGCACATTCTTCAGTCCGGCATAGTAGGCCAACAAAGCCTGGATCCTGCCTGCCTGTCCAGTTGCATTTTTAGCCCTCTATCTTCCCACGATGCCCTGGTAACACTGAGCCAAGGGCACGCCCTGCCAGCCACACCTCAGTGCCCTTGTCTGATCCCCACACTCTTCCTGAATGTCTCTCACTTGTGATCTTCACCTGGCTGGGCCAAGTCATCCTTTAGGACCCACTCACTGCAGCAGAACCTCCAGGAAGCCTCGTGTGCACATCTTGATCATGGCACTTAAAACATTTTGGTGAATTTTGTTGCCCACTAGACTAAAAGTTCCTTGAAGGCAAGCTCTCATCTCAGCCAACTTTCTATCCCCTATACCCAGCACACATTAGGTGCTCGATAAATGTCTGACAAACTAATTTCCCTACAGTGTATACCTTTAAAAATGTAATGTGACCTCTTGGCATGCCTCGCTGATCCGCATTTTTATGTTCCAGTTAAGGATCTAGTCCAGAAAGGCAAGATATCAACAAATGACCAACTTCAGCCTTAGGAAAATCAACTATACAAGGCCCAGGATGGCCTGTTCTAGATAATATACTGGGAAGACGGAAACAGATCTGTTCTTTGGAAAAAAAGACTTTAGCTGAGATTAGCTTTTTCCAGTAATGTTGTTTGAAGAGGGGCAGCATGTTTCTCAGAAGCGCTCCATCATGCAATGAATTACCTAAGATGCAGTGCTTTCTTTCCTCCTCAGTTCATGTACATCACACAGTAAGATGATGCTCTTAAATCAGTGCCTTTCTACTGTAAGAAATTACTCTTCACAGGTATAACACATTCGCCAGAAAGCTGAGTAATACTGACTAACAAGAAATTTTGAGTCTTAGCTCTTAAGACATGGGGAAAAAAGGGGTCAGAAAGTATTGGATGATTTCACAGACCTAAGTTAGAAAACAGTGAGGTACAGACATCGACGTTAAGATCCCAGTAGGAGGTGGGAAACAGCTCAGTGGGTGTAAAGACACAGGCTTCAGTGTCAGAGTGGGATTTGAGTCCCAGCCATGCCATGTAATGGCCATGAGAGCAGCTAACTAAAACCCCCCGGCACCCTCAGGGATGCCACAGGCATCAGTGAGACACGGAAATAAATCCCCGGGTTCACGGTGAGAACTCTGTCATGAGGCTTCCTTCCCCTGCTCTCGTCTCTGTGTGTGCTCCACCGTCATTCAGGTTAAAGTGAGTTACCCTGCAGCGAGCAGCTGGGCAAACAAGCTGTTCCAGACAATACTGAGCTCAAACCCAAACCCAAGGTGAACTTTTTTTTTTTTTAATAAAACTTCAGGAATCCTAGATGTCACCTGTATGAAGCAGTTAATCAAATGGAACTAACATAATGAGGTTTTCTGAAAACATATGAAAATAAAACGCCAGCAGCTGCATTTCAGTAAAAACCTCTCTTTTACAGAGGTTTAAGAAAACTTCTGAAAACAGACACGGATTTGGCAAGGTAGGTAGGTGTTCTTGACTTCCCTCTCTGTGCCAAATCCCCCGCTTTGGGCGAGCTGCCTAAATCAGTATGAACTTTAGGTTTTGCCCCGTGTTCTATGTAACATAAGAAGCAAAGATTATAAATGTAAGCAAACAGAGAGCAAAAGTAAACATGGGCAGCAGAAAGAAAGGAGGACAAGACTGTTTAGTATACAAGGTGGCCAGAAATACAAGGACTGTAAAATGGGGTGGAGCACATTCTTGAGAGAGAGCAAAATCGAGTAGACTTTTGGGTCATAATCTACCTTGAAACTATCAAAATTGGTCCAATTCTGCTGATTTTGCTACCGTCTGGTTAGAAATATAGGAATTCTTCTTTTCAAAGTTAGTGAAATAATAGTGTCTGGCTAGAAAAAGTGTCAAGTGCCTTATCTTTTTTTAAAAAATGAGATCATTACTCTGAACACTGACGAATGTTTGCTTAAAGATAAGGTTTCTTTTAGAGCACAAAACGTGTCAAAATTTGGATAGCATGTTCACAAAGTTCACAAAGTTTGATTTGGCCCTGTCACAGACACATCAGAATCACTGGTCCAATTAAAAAAAGAAAAAGAATACAAGTAAAAAAATACATTAAAAAGCAAATGTTCAGAAACGATGATTAGAATCCAAGAAGCCTTCCTAGTAGGGTATCCCTAGTTTAGCTCCTCAAGCATTTGGAAGCGAAGGAAAAGGTTGGCGCCACCTTCTGGGAAAAACTGCAAAGACCTTATAAAAATAGGTTCGACAGAGTTTTAGTATCCACCAACTTATTGTCAAACTCAGCCTTTGGTGAAGGACTGGCACTGCTATCCACAAATTCTGGGATTCAAGGTGCAGTACCAACACAGACCTGAAGCTGGTATGCGAGTCCTCATTTAGCCAGGCTCAATACCGATCAGAGTAAGAGAGGAAAGAAGAAAAGCTCCAGGTTCAAAGTCTGAGGGCCTGAGTTTTGGATCTGGTTCTGTCATCTGGTGATCTTGGGGAAATTTTCTTGTACTTTCTAGGTTTCAGGTCTCTCATCAGTAAGATGAGGGAGAGAATCTGATTCAAGAATTTTTACATTATTTTGGATTATAAAACCTTATCTTCCACCCCTACCTGATGAATGCGCACACAAAAAATTTCAGAAGGCAGACTCTAAATAAAATGATCTCTAATAACATGGCCATCACATCCTTGCCTGGAAAAGCGGATTCAGGGCAATGTTATCTCAAACATGCTAAGGCTCTTAGTGGGAGACTTACTCTGGCCTACCTCAAGAGGCAGAATTAGGGCCCACAGAGGAAAATGCTGAGGAGTCAGAAGGGGCTGCGAGCCCAGGAGGTAGCTGTGGTCACTCATCCTGTAGGCTTCTCTTCTACGTCTCCAACCCATCTCTGAAAACTTACGGTGTTTTCCAGTCTAAAGATGATAGCCACTCCAGTGTAGATAGTGACAGATTCAGCTAATCCAGTGTCCAAAGACAGAGCTGTTTTTATTGGAGTTGTAAAGTTAATGCAACTAAACTTAAAGAGCCTTCTTAGACATATTCAGAAAAATGCAGTTTTCTTTGCTGTGTGCAAAATTAAAACAACTTGACAATTCTATTCAGCACTGATCTACTTTCTTCAATGGAAGAGGATACAAAAGGCAGCCATCTTCAGTTTTCAACAATGTCAGCCACATAACTCACTTAACTTTATAATGTCAGCCCTGCAGGGCAAGACTTGCAGGACATAATGCATCCCTGCTCCCCCATTCACCTAGCATCTTAGAGAGCCAAAGAGCTTCTGTGACTTGTCCACAATCACACAGCCAGGGAACTGGTAAAAGTAGGATGAGACCCCAGGTCTTCAAAAACTCTAAACTCAAATGTTTGGACATTAAATAATGGTGCTCTTGACCACTTTCTTTACAGAAGCTGATTCTCTCAATAAGAGGCTCTTTCTGAAGCTACAGGACCTAAAGGGCAGTAGTCACATCTGGCTCCTATGAGGGTTAGTCCACCAGAGGTGGAACCATTTCCCTTGCCCTGAAAAATAGGAGGAGCAAGAGCTGCCGCTGGTGTCCACAACTGGACACTGTGCGTGGCACTTTACAACAGCTCTGTGAGGTGGGAATGATATCTCCACTGGACATAGAGAACATGATGGCAGTCTTGTTCCAGGAGATTCAACCCAGACATGTCTCCTACGCCCAGACTCCCTCCCTCTGGCCACGATGCCTTGACTTGCTGTTAGAATTCTCATCCTGATCACTCCTTTACAGTCCATTTCAGGTTCTAACACCTCAGGCATTCTTTCTTGACTATTCCAGCCCACTCCAAACTCCTAGCACACTTTACTCTGAACCACATGTTAACTCCTTTGCTTTAAACTCATCTAACCATATGCTCCTTGATGACTAGCACACTTTCCCCCACCTCCACCCAACCCCCCTGCCTCCAATAATAAAACATTCACCAGAGTTTGTGCAAATAATGTCAAACAATTGGTTCAGCAACTCTGAACCTTTGTACAACTATACAGGCTTCGGATTTTGTCTTTTTTAAAAACAAACACAAAGGAAACGGGCTTCTGGCCACATCTCACGATTAGGCCCAGGGAAAACTAGAGATTTAGGATCGATGAAGGTTTAGGTTTGTTACTCAGTAGTGATGTCTATTACCTTGGGACTGCATGAGACATGGATATCATCTAGTCCACTCCCTGGGCTAACAGATAACAAAAACCAAGGTCCAGAGAAGTGAAGTAATTTCTCCAGGTTCGCCAAATGCACCATGACTGCTGTCCTACAAGGGTCCTCAGGGCCATCCCAGAGTGCAGGGCGCTGGTGAAGACGAGGCCAACAAGTGGTTTTGGTATTTGAAATAGAATATCAGTTCACTACAATGCCTTCTGACACACTACTGCTTTTCGCTGGTCATGATATCTGCCAAAAGGCTGCTTAAGACACTGCATGCTAGGTGGGTGGAACAGAAGCCAGAAAACGAGTCCCCCAAAAGTTCTCTTTTATTTTAAAAATAATTCTGGTCTGGCATTTTTAATTCCTTGAAGTCATAAAACAAAATTAACTAGAAGTAATTTAAAAATAAAACCCCTGGAGACAAAATAGTGGTTGTTTTATATTTACCCAAGACCCAAACTTTCCCAAACAAGCCATATCACCTGAGGCTGGACTCTGATGCCTCATACACCAAAACTTTTGTGTGTGGCAAGAAATGTTAGGTGACCTGGTATAGTGACATAAAATGATGCTAACATTTTCCTCTTTTATTAGGCAAGTGTAACCGAATATTCACTAATCTGGCCAAATTCAGAAAAGTCCGAATTTTAGATTATCTTCAAGAAACAGAGTTAGTGTTTCTTTTAAGTATATATGCAAGACATAATAACTGGGAGCAACCACAATTCTTACACTAATTATGTATAAAATGATTAATAGTCTACGGCCATGCCACCCTGAATGTGCCCGATCTCGCCTGATCTAGGAAGCTAAGTAGGGCCTAGATGTACTTGGATGGGAGACCGCCTGGGAATACCAGGTGCTACAGGCATTAAGAAAAAAAAAAAGGTTAATAATTACATAAATTAGGACAAATTTAGTCCTTAGTAAATTTTCAGTGTAAGAAAAACATTCTGTATGCATAATTCCTTTTTAAAAGACCCCGAGAAAACAGACCGTGATTCACAGGATGATAAAACAAGCCATCTCATCATAACTGCTGCATTATTCACCTCCTGTAAGGGCTTTTATGATAAATATCAACTTATAGAAATTTCACTTCAAGAACTGTCCTTCATTGCTATGGTCCCACAGCCAGAACTATAGGGTGCACCATGGCGCAGCCACCATAGCAGGTAAGACATCGGGCACCAATGCTTCTCAGAGCAGCCCTGTGTCAACCTGACAGGTCTCATGCTCTTCCTCTCCCGCTGAATCCCGGGTATCATCTGTGCATACAAAACCAACTTCTTATGAGAAGGAAGTCCTGGGACACACACACTGTGGAAGTACTAATTAGACAGACAAACAGACTCTGCCTCTGTATGACCATGCAATAGCTGGGTCTAGAAACATTTAGGATTCTTTCCAAATGTTTAAATAATGTTTGAATAAATGTTTGACTGCAATGGTGAGAAAGTATAATAACTAGAGAAATACTGTGTGTAATATATGCCAATACAATGGCCACAACATAAACTTAATGTGAATCTAATTATTTCGCTCTGAAAATCACAAACAAACAGAAGACACAGATTGAGTAAAATAAGAGAAGGACTAGAAGAATTTTAAAGGAAAAGAAAAATAAAAACCATACCTAAAACTTAAATGTATAGGAGCCCAATTTAGGAATTTCTGGCCAAGTGACAGAGTAAAGTTTCATAAGGAAAGCATCAAGGGCAACAGAGTCAAGGTGAGCCTGAAAGTATGCAAAGCAGGGAGGCCTGCCAATAAATGCACTCCTTCTAGAACACAATGTTTCCTCCACCTGCTTTATCGGGTAATCAGTGACAGCAGTGAGGAGACCCTCGGGTCACAGGAATTACAGGCAACTGAGTGCTGCTAAATTTACTTTAAGCAGATTTTTTTTTTTTTTTTTTGCTTTTGTCCCTTGGCAATTTAAAGGACTTCACCCCTAAGAACTTTCTCTCCTAAATTTCTCATTGTGCAGGGAAAAAAATTAACAAAATCACTCAAGAAAACAGTAAATAGTAAATGGATTATTTAATTCTGTTAACTTGGACTTCTTAGAGTCCGCTGTCAAAGTTTCTAAGTTTAAGGTCAGGATGCCCACTTTAAAGACAGACATCTGAAAAAAAATAAGTAAATAAATAAAAGTAAAAAAAATACAGACAGACATCTTCCAAGAGGATAGCAGGTAAGTAGCACACAATGTAGATGGCTTAGTTTCACCTGAATGCCACATTCTAGGTATGTCCTCCCCAGGGGAAACAACTGATGTTGTATATGTAAACGAACCTCAATTTTGTTTCGTTTTTTTGTTCATGTGCTCTCATTGCAGAGAAGCAACTGTGGTTAAAAAGGAAAAGAAAAAGTCAGCATAGGATAGTTGCCTCTTAAAAGAGACACATGACCTGGTTTCTACCTTGGTTCTGCCAGTAATTGCCATGTGTTATCTGACAAATTAAGGCACCTCTTGGATCCTCTTTCCTCATCCAGGAATAATTTTTTTGACAATATTAGCTCATCTGGTCCTCACATTTTGAAAAGGAGTTATTATGAGTCGAAAGTGTTTTATTCAAACATGAATGATAATCATCATCACACAACCAACCCAGATATCGGAAGCCTAACTTACTGGTTTGAAAACACATTTACCACCTGTGTACCTGTGTGCCCTAGGACTATTAGGTGTGGAGATGCTGAGACAGAGCATGGCACCCACCCTGTGCTGAGCCTGCAATCATGGTGGGGAATGGAGGTGGTCAAACCGATCACTGTTCAGTAGCCACATAACTGCTAAACCAAGAAAAACCACAATTTAAGGTCTGATTCTTTTTGTAGATAAAAGAATTGCTCTAATCACAATTCTCTTAATTCATGAGTGTGCTCATGAGAGAGTCACATGTGAGCCAAGAAACTGAACTGAGCAAGTGGTTATGTGTCTCACTTTGGAGTCAAAGCCACCATTTGCCATATTAAGTTTTCTAAAGTTCTAAACATAGTCCTGTTTTCCACAGTAGCTTTTATTGGAAGGATGTTCTTGAAATCATTTTTACTTAGGACAGCTCCTGTTACTAAAAGGACTAGTGAGACGTAAGGGGCTGGACCAATTCAGTGAGCAACTGAACGAGGATTTACCGAGTGTCTGTCTAATGTCTGTTGCACATGTGCCAGGGACAGAAATACATCCTTCTTGCTCTCCGATAGGCATGTGAGGTGCCAGGAACCACAGACACAGTCGGCTAGCACTGTAAATGTCCAGGAGCCATGGAGGAGGCATGGCACAGTCAGGGAGGAGCGTGTTGTAAGGGCCAGTGGGGAAGGGAGACCAACACAGCGTAGTTCCTGTCGTCAAGCAGGGCCAAAACCAGTCGCTGCTTGTCTCGTTTAATTCTTGCAAGAAATTTTGTGATACTATCTATTTCTATTTTACACACAAGGAAACTGAGGCTCAAAAGGTGAAATAACTTCTCCAAGGTTCTGGCACAAGAAAAGAGTCTGTTCAAGTACTTGTCTGGGACCTGTTTGAAGGCATCTAAATCTTCAAAGCTGCCTAGATCTCCCACACCAGATGGCCAGATGCTGAATGCCAGAAGGAAATGAAAGACTCCTCCACCTTTTGACCAAAGCAATGGGAACCTCTGACATGGGAAATCCCTCAGGGACAGGCCAAGCCCACTGCACACACGGAAAGGGAGTTGGGGACCTACCAAGAGGCAATGGCCCTGGAACTGCACTGCTGCCCAGCCACCATGGAGGCTATGGGTTTTTCACCCTGCAGTACGGCACAGGCTGAATTCAGAGGAAGGGACTCCTTTCTCGAAGCTGTATACTGAGTCACAGTCCTCTCTCCTCACACAACTAACTGTGCTCCAGACCTGTTGTAGCAGCAACCCCGGGCCTCAGGCCTGGCTCACCTCCTTGTGGGAGTCTTTGTGGGCTTCCAGGGTCTTCATGATCGTCAGCTCGGCGTAGTTTTTAAATCTCGCTGGCTGGTTTCTCAGAATTTCCCGTAAAACTCTCAGTGCTAGTGCTCGGATGGAATGCTGGAGTACAAAAAGAAGATATCAACACGTAAAACATAGCACTTCACTAAACGCACCAGTCAGCAGGGTCCAACAAGATCAAGCACTCAGTTCTGGGTCTCCCTGGCGTTTTGCAGACATCTTGACATGGATTACACTGCTCCCTCGACAGAGGCTCTCGACAGCCAGCTCCAGGAGGGCAGGCCCTGTGCCTATGGGGACGTTCCCAGGATCTAACATCTAAGAAGAATCTGATGAAGGTTTCTTAAGCAAGCCAAATGAAGACCAAATGAGAATAATACATCTAAGTTCATTATCAATCTCCTGGGGATTTCCAGATTTCCTGAGGCTTAGATACGCAAATTATCCTTTTGTAACATGTACAAAAAGGAAGGGTAAAAAGCATCTAAACATTTCAACAACATAACCTGTAAGTCTGTGAACTCTCTAAAGACAGCTGGAGACCTGTCATCATTATTCCCCAGCTTCCGCATGATGAGATTATAGAGAAAGGGAACTGTACAGGCCTTGAGCTGCTTGAGGACCCTGAGGCCCCAGCCATGCGTCTGGAGGAAAGCCATTCCAAACAGACTCCTAATCTCAATAAAAGAGAATGGAGTTTACACCAACACAGCCAAAAAGTACATCCTGATTCTTTGTCACTCACCTGTACAATTCACACACTAACACACCATCTACCTGCCCTCTGCATGACATCACTTTTTCTCCCAACGACAAAGCCCAACCAAGTCGAAGTCCTTCAGTAGCCAATACTTTATTTCGAGAAAAGTTAACAGATCGTTTATCATCATTCTTTGCTCATTACTCAGCCCTATACCAAACCACTAATCGTAAGTGTCAGGAAGCAATCAGAGTCATCATGACATCCACCAGCCTTCTGCTCTCCCATCTTCCATTCAAGTCACCACCAAGTGACCCTGAGCATGACCTCTACCGTGCGCTGTGTTGAACCTCTGCCTGGTTCCTGCCCTTAGAGCTCTTCACCACGTTTTTGTTTCTGTGAGCCTACACAAAGCCCAGTGCAGAGAAATGGGTTTTTATTCCAGTCTCCGTATAACGGACCAGGACACGAGGTGTGAAATGTAGGAGTCTGACTAGATTCCTCCTTCCTTTAAGAGTTATCTACTAAGTGCCATGTGTAGTTCATAGCAAATGCCTAGTCTGTCATGTTCAAATGTCAATGTGAAGAGAGCTTTTTTATTTTCAAAATAACAATAAAGGATAATTGACAATAATAAAAATCCACGGTTCCTGAACCTGCTGCTTGAGTGGAACTGCTAACATATGTAGGGTGGACCAAGACAGAATTTCATGAAATGCAGCATTTAGTAGGGTCTTTTAAAAAATGAACTTCTCTGTTTCTCAATTACACATGAAACACAAACAAACCTTACTAGGAAAAAGCACAATTCATGCTAAAGAAGTTTTAAAAATTTTTGTGTTAAAGTAACCTGATGCAGGAACAAGTTCCCCTCAACAACTACAAAGCCAACTACAGACAAAACCTGCATATAAGCTAGGATGTTTCTGACAAAACATTACCTTACTATTTGGTGCTTGGAAAACATTTGAAACATGTTTGATGTAAACAGTAAGCACAATACAGAGTAGAGCCGAAGCCCGAGCACCCCACGGCGACGGGGAAACAGAACAAAGAGAGCTCCTCACATCTTTGTCTCCGAGTGTCTCCAGCAGCAGGAGCAGAATGGTCTTGAAGTGCTCCTCCCAGACGCCCAGGCTATCTTCCCGCGTGATCTTGAGCAGCTCCAGTAGGGCGCCTTTCCGTTCCTCTACCCGCTCGTTGTGGTTGGACAGCTCTTTCAGAAGGTCGGCCACCAAGTCAGAATGGTCAATGGGCACTTGTGAGACAGCAAGACAGAAGTTACTGCATAAGGACACACCTGGCTCCGGGGCCCCCTCAGCGAGGCGCAGTCTCCCAGAGGCACCTTACTGGTGGTTCCCTTCACACCTTTCCTCCTGCTCTGCTCCCCGCCCCTCCCCCGCTTCACACCCTCAGCTGGTCATCTCACCAAATTAACCTTAACCGTGAAGACAGAGGTGGAGAACAGGTGTCGAGCACCAGTATTTAGTGTTTCTACCCTGGCCTTACCATCTTTTTCTCCTTTCATGTCAGGCAAAGAGGAGAAACCCTCCAAAAGCACCCCTCCCACCCCTGTGACTGTCTTCTTTATCCAAACTCTTTCCACTGCAACAGTTCTAAGTCAAGCCCTAGAATTGAAACAGTCAAATCCACTGAGGTTCATACCTCATGCATTTCCCTCAAGGCCCTCTTCACTATCACATCTGATTAATCAATATCTATTTCCTTCTCGACTATCTGGAGTTTAGGAACTAGCTCAGTGAACAAACACAAACCAAGGTTTTTATTAGACTCTTTATGGACTAATTCACACACTGTAAAATGTGCCAAGCTCTCTTAGCATAACTACCTGCGGGGGGGGGGGGGGGACTCGAACCATGGTTTGTTTATATGGTAGAAAAGCATATCCCTTCTCTTTTCACGTTCTTTTAAGAGACCCCAACTTTGAATTCACTTTAAATACAATGAATGGAAAAAAAATTAGATGAATCATCAGGAACTACTTAAGTTGGTATCTGCATATTCCTTACCTTCTAAGACTGAGGAATGAACACATGAGGAAGTCTGAAATGTGAAAGAACTCTATCACCTTCCCCCTGCTATCCCACCCTTTTCTTTAAACCTTGTATGATACAGTTGCTGAATAAATAACCCGATCTCTATTCTGTCTTCAATGAGACCAACAAATGGATAAGGCAAGTGATGCACCACTTTTACGAGCAATGAAAGGGAATGTCCAGTACTCCTAGAAAGCGCAAGTCCTAATGAACACTACAAATTGCCCACTACCCGGTAAACAGACGCTTTGGGTATATATTGAGCTGCTACCAACCAGGAATTAGCAATTAACAGCCAGGGGATTATGCTTTTGAACCCCTGAAATGATTTCTATTTTTAAACAACTGGAGGCTTCTCTTATGTCTTAGGATTCCATCACTGCTTGAGTGGTTTTCTTTCTTTAATACCCCCACTGAACTCAGCATGTGCCTGCAGCATGGCCCTCCCCTCCTACTAAGGTAACTAACCATGATCAATCTGTTTCCTGATAGGCCTTGAGCTTTTTCAGGCCAGGGACACGTGCACATGACAGTGAGGGGAAAAACAATTAAGTTCCAGATAAAAATGGCCATCAATAACCAATACGTAAATTTACTCACCTGTTACTCTATTAATAATAGACATTGGTCTTAACACAGAGTCAGAAAAAAGCCAAACTAATTCTGTTCCATACCAAGTATGTTATTGTTGGGACAAGTAACCTTTCTGGACCTGTTTCTTCATCTGTAAAACGGAAATAATCCCCTCTAGCTCAATTAGGTAACGTATGGAAAACACTAACATGGTGGCACGCGTATGGCGACGCAAGTGCTCAGTGTACATCAGATCCCCTCTCTCCCAACTATAGGCCGCTCCAGGAAGCCCTGGGTAAACGCTGGTGCGAGAGAAGAGGGAAGGCTTTCAGTGGTGCTACAGGACCTTACTTCCGTAGGTCAGGGGCCGTTCCAAAAGCTGAGCCTGGGGCAGCGGCTACTGGAGCCTTTGCTCCCCACTTCACTACTCTCCTACTCCCCTCGTCCTTCTGATTTCCACTCAGGCCCTGGTTCCCCGGTGAAGCCTTTCCTGATGAGCAGTTAGCTGATGGGTATAGTTAGCTTCCTTCATTGCACAGCTGTCACAGCTATAATTTTAGGTCATCTGTGTGACTGTGTATTTCTTGACTGCTGTGACTAGACTAGACTAGATGCTAAAGCTTCTAGAAGCAGGAACAGTGACCTTCTGTTCACTGCTATACCTTCCATGCCTAAGCACACAGTAGGAGTTCAAAAAGTAGCTGTTGAACAAATGACTAACCAGAACAGACCCAATGTTCCAATTTACATCTGAACAGTATGCCCAGAGCCAGTCTGACAAGAGGGGAAGCCCACAGAAGGTACTTCTGGATGGGGGACAATCAAGCAAAGAAAGACAAACCATCTCGAAGCTGCTCCATGTCGTCATCAAACACGGCCTCCTTCAGGGCTGTCTTGTCATAGGTGTTGATGGCGTCTGAGTAGGGATACAGGTTGTAGTCCCGTGCCCGTGGCCCTGGGAAGGCACGTGGAGGCTGCGTATTGAGCAGGGAGGTCTTGTTGTCTAGAGCTGTTCGGCCTCCTTCCACAACATCACTGCTGCCCCGGCCCTCAGTGGCAGGGGTTGCAATGCCACCATCCCGGGACACCTGAACACAACAAACTGTCAGTTCCTCTTTAGGACTGTTAGCAAACTTTTCCTTTACAATGTGTAATATATGCACAGATATGAACAAAATAAGACTTAATAGTTTTCTCTCAGTGGATGATAATTCATGGATGATTTTAATTTATCTTTGTAACTTCTAAGTAAAACATATGCTATTATTATTACAATGAAAAATATATAGGAAGAGTTTTAGAAACTAAGGACATTTAAAAATAAAGCTGAACTATCTTAATTTTAATCACTCTTAACAAAAGAAAAAAAAGAAGAAAATCTTATTTTTTAAACTTTGTATATTACCCCAGTCTTTGTTTACATACAGATTTTATAGTGGGAATCACAGTGCCATATTATCATATATTTTGCTTTCCTTGTAGCATAAGAATGTACCACGTAAATAAAGCTTTTATAACCATGTTTAATTACACCACTATTTCTGCTTGTGTTTTAATAAGATTTACTCAACTAATCCCTACTGATTTTTTAAAATGTTTTTGGTTTTTGCCATTATAGATGTTAAACGACTTTGTGTAAATAATCTTTCTTTACTTTTGCTGAGTTTGTTATTTAGCATAGATTGCCAAAAGTTAAATTATTAAAGGATGTGAAACTTAAAATCACTTTTGCTAAGTATAATTTTACTAAGCTCCAAAATGACTATCAATTTCCTATGCCACCAATATTATCACATTAGCTCCTCATATCCTTTCTAGCATTCAGTGCTATGATTTCTACTTGAAACAAAGCAAGACCATTTAGAAGTAAAATGGAACCTCAAATATAGGTCCTATTATACTTCTACAATTACTCCTAAGGATGTACTTTTGCTCACATTTAATGTTTTTATCTCTGCTTCTGCGAACCATCTTCTCACTGGATTTGATGTTCATCCTTACGGACTCCTGTCTCATTAGACTGGGTCTATTTGTCAAGCTGAAGAGATAGATATACTGGCTCCCGAGGCTCACATTTAACAAAGTTTTATATCTACCTCAGCTCTAAGCTAAAAATTTGGTAATTAGTTGCCAAAATGTTGTTTCAAACCTCCTCAACTCTTCAATTTTCACTTCCCCTCTTCCTATGCTTCTACCTCTCAAGGTTACACCCTCTAGCAGAAACGGCACCATCTCTGAAACATTATGTCTGAGCTTCTTGATTCTCTGTCCAGGCCTGCAGCTCTTCCATTCCATTCCTTCCATCCTTTCCTATCCCTTCATAACGCTGAGGCTTCTTGTTCCTTGGGCTCTTTACTTTCTCCCTATCAAGCTTCATTCCTTTCAATTTTCATCACAGTATTTTTATGTTTAGAAGAATTAGAAACACTTAAATGTTCCAAAATAGGGTGCTGGGGATATGACTATGGTATATCCATGTGATGAATTATCATCCATCCATAAAAATTCACATAGAGAAGTACTGGCAGGGGAAAGTATTGACATCATATGCTGAACAGGATGTACATTATGTCACTTTTATTAAAAAAAAAAACCCTACATACACCCCAAAACATATCAATATATACACATAAAAGAATAGAAAACTACACAGTGAATGTTAATGCATATCTGTAGAGATGGTGATTTCTTTCCTTTTGCATTGTCAAACTATCATATGTTGGCCATATATTACAGTTACAATTGGGAAAAGTAATACCTCAGGCATCCACCTTCTCCTAGGGCCTGCACTGTTCCTGGCAGAACTTCTCTTTCCCTAATTATTGTCCACCTACCTTCTGCCCCGCAGTCGCTATGCAAACCTTTTCCACTCTACTCACCAAGCCGAGCACCAGTGTGGGAGCTACCAATGGGAACACCCTCCATCTTCCTGCCCCCAAACAAAACCTACTCACCTTCCCTTCTGGCTGAGGCCAATACCTCCACCAGTGCCCAAACCTCATCCCTCTTCCCACATCCTGAAGGCCTTGTGTCCACCAACCATCCACTCCAACATTCTCTCAACTGGCCCCATTAGCACTCAAACAGGTCATGTCTCTCCCATGTGAAAAGCCCCTGAATGGCCACCCCCAATGCTCCCCAGTCTGTTACGCAAGTCACTCCTCAAGCCACTATGATCTGTTTTCCACTTTTGCCTCTCCTCCAAACCGTGCTCACAAAATCCAATGGACTCCTGGAAGAAACTAAATGTGTAAACTGTGGACTGCAACTATGTGTAAAAATTATTTAAGAAGAAGAACACAAAAGTCCAAATGGTGGGCCCATTCTCAAAAAAGTCTTCGCTATACAGTAAAACATGGTGAAGAAATATGGAAGAAATATGTTTTATATATTTTAGGTTAACACGGAATTTAAATGTAGATAGTAAGTAAAAAAATCCAATGGAGCCTTTGGGCTCCATGCCTGACCTGACATGGTTATAACCACAGGCAGCACGCTTCCTCTGGCGAGACTCTCCTTCCTGAAAGCTTCCCTTAACTTCTGCACCCGTCTCTTGGTCTCCCTCCTATCATCTCCAGCTTTCCTTCTAACTCTTTTTCTTAGTGTTGGTGCTCCTTCAGATTTCGTCTTTACCATTTATCCAGTAGCTTTTACTCACTTTTCTTTAGTTACTATCAAGCAGCTAAGCAATGCCTCTCAAATCTCTATCTCCAGCCTCCACTCTAGACTAGTATATCCAAAAGCCTGCTAGATGTGTTTGCTTGGATAGCCCACCAATCCTGCAAATCACACATATTCAAAACTAAATTCATTATGTTCCAAGAAGGTTAACACACATGTATGTCCCTCCTTCTATGGTATTCTCTCACTGAACTGCACCAGCACCTAATTCTGTTTAGTCCCTGCTCAACCCAACTTCCTTGGCATAATCCTCTGAGTGACAGAAGTCTTTCTAAAATGTAAGTGTGGCCATGCCATTCCCTAGTTAAAAATCCTCTCTGATGTCCCCAGGGTGAAGTCAAGACATTGGCTGGAAATTCCTGTTGTGTGAGCCCTTCATGAGCCAACCTCTGCAGCCTCTTCTCCAAGCCTCCCCAAACACCACAAGCCCACTTTTTCCACTTCAGCAACCACCCGAAGGAAATCATACCATGGACACTCCTATCTCTCCACCTTGTCACAGGTATCCCTCCTCTGACTACAACCCTCATGCGTCTGCTCAGAGGGTGAGAAATCATTTCTTTTGCAGATCCTTCCTGAGCAGCAAAATGGCCCCGCGGGTCTCAGTGCTGAGCCCCAACCACTCCCACTGCACCACACTCTCCTGCTTACCTGCCTTACACTGCAGGAGATTAGAGCTCCTAGAGAGTCACACTGGTATCTGGTTCAGGCTTACTACCTTTATCACATCACAGGAACAAAAATATGTCCAGAATAAATGAAAGCAAACTGAGGAAAAAGGCATTTGGTATTCTTTGCAAAGATAGCAAAGGTCACCTGAAATTGCATTGTGCCTCCAAAACACTGCTTTCCACCACAGGCTAAAATGATGGTGAAGCTCAGTGATCATGGCGGCCAGGGTTGGAAGAATTGGTGATCATTACCTAATTGATATACAGTACTGTATTAGCCTGGGGATACTTACAATATCACAGTCCTTTTTGCCATCTCGTTTAATTGGTTCATTCAGATCCTCTTGGCTTCGAAAACTAAACTTCTCAATGGCTTCTGTAACTCCACGCAAAGAACTATAGATTTCTTCAGAGTTCAGGTTCTCTGTATCATAGTCCAGCATGCTAAAGATTAAAAATATTTTCTTTCTTAAGTTGAGGCATATGCACAAAATCGAGGTATGGGCATAAATTACTTCCAATAATATACAAAGTTAGATATAATTAGTCTGGTTTCTTTAGGTGATTTGGAACAGAAAAGAGACATCTTTTATTAGAGCACCACCACTGGACAATTACACATCTTCCTTGACAAATCTGGTCCAAAACAGATTACATTAGCACTCAATGAGAACCAGTGGGAAACAATAACCACAAGAATGCAAGAACTCAAAGAGTGACAACCGGTGACTGAATGCACAAGGTAATGAAAGTGGAAAAATAACTTTCATATTTTGAAGATGGAAAAAAAGTACTTTGGTTGTTACTGGTCTCAAATGTACAAACTTAAACTAAGAGGAAGGGCACTTCAAACTTAAGTTAGTATTACAAATTTCAGAGGAGCAACGCAAATGACCCCAAGATTGGGTTATGCTCACCAGTATCAGAAGCTTGTAAATAAAATACTGTGTTAAAAAAACTCAAAAAACCAACCCTATTACTCAGTTGGGTCCACCTTACCTATGGGCTCCTGAGAATCTAACTCTCGTGTCGTCTACCCCAGAAACTTGTTGGGAATGCTAAACTCTTCTAGGTGCCTACACTTGGAGCTTTATAATAAAAGCAGGTCTTATAAAGATGAGTCACTTTCCTAGCTGGATGTTTAAAGATGCTTCAAAACACAAGATATATTTGTCTCTTACAGAAAAATAATGTCAACTGCTGTCTTTTTTAGCATAACAAAATGTGAAATAAAACAAAAATCTTAACTAGCCTTTTGAAACAGACAAGACCCTAGGAAGGAAACCATTAACTGTCCCTCACTAAGAATATTAAAGAAAAGCACAGAGAGATACATGTGTATAAAGAAAGCAAAACATGAAGAAACAGTCAACAAGGGCAAGTTTAGATGTCACTTGTTTTAGGGAAGCATTCATGAAGAGGTCAGATAAGTTGGTCAAATTTAATTTGCAGAAAGTCCTGAGCTATACTGAGGATTGTTAGAAATGAAGAATCCTTGGCTAAGTATATAAGTAAGCATTCAATATTATTAAGGACTAAAGAAAGGAATTTTTTTCTATTCTACTAAAAGAGAAATAACTGAAATTAAGGACCCACCGGTAGGAGCCCTTCCTAAGGACAACACAATCATCCCCGCACATTATCAATAGAGGTTAAGTTTCCAATCACTTAAAAATAAATAACATTTACTAAGCCTTCTCTCCACCTTCTGTTTTTAAAAGGGTTTTGGCAGATGAGAAAGACAAGATTTGGACAGTTGTCACTTGGAGCAGCCAGTATGGCATGATCCAAGTGTTTTCTAAGGCTGGTTAGGTTCTGCTAGAGCACACAATCTAAACTCACTCTTAGAGATGGAAACTATTTGCCTAAAATTGCAAAATTGGCCCAGATAGAAATCACTTTCTTTTCTGATGAAAGAAAATACACACTCCAATTGTACTTGGACAGTTCACAAAAATACACGCCAACTCAAAGATTGGCTCTGGCATCAAACAAAAAGAAATGTGAACTTCAACACGTTTACAGCTAAAATTCCATGTATACATTGACAGGAGGTGGAATAAAAAACTTGAACAGAAGTCAAGACTTTAAGCCTTTCTGAGTTCAGAAGGTTATCTGTCTGTGTATGAGGTAGTATCTCTTTAACGTGAAGAAGCATGACCGAGGAGCACAGGGGCTCCTTGCCCCCCACCACTTTCTAGAACACCACAATACCAGGTATGTAGGAACAAAAGCATTTATACATCTGGCCAGTACACTATTTTATTTTTTTATGTAAAGACTAAGTATGACTCAAACAAAAAATATGTATACAAGATGTAAAAATATGCCTTAAAATACTTGGAATCACAAAAACCAAAAATAATAGCACAGCCCATGCAAAAACAAAAACAAAAAAGTATGAAAGAATGACGGGATGGACAAGAGGAAGTCTGGCGGAACGTTCAGCTTTTTAAGGGATGTCACAATATTATTTTTCACGTGTCGCTTCAGACAATGTTAGCTTTCAGATAATTCATCTCACTTTTCTGAAACTGAACTTTCTTAAAACATTTCATTTCGGGTCATACAACTTTAGCATATAGTAGCCTCTTTTTAAAATAGGAAAATAAAGGATTCTGCCAGTTAATGTTCCTCCTTCTTACTTTCAATTAAAAAACCAACTCAGACTTCCAATTTAGGAGTAGGTGTGCATAACCAGATACAGGCTGTGGTGACACTTCTTTTAGACTCACTAGCTTGAGGTCTGAATTATCTCCTTGGTATGAAGCGAAAACCGTGAGCTCCAGGTGAGAGAGATCATTGTTTTCCTCTAACAGGAAACCGTGATACTTTGCTATTTTATGCTTTGGCTTGATTTGTCTTTTTTCAAATCAACAGCCCTTTTTTCCCAAATCTATGAGTCCCCATTTCATAGAGAAAAAGGAAATTCCCATGAATGCTGTCATTGGGGAATTGTAGACATTGTGGTCCCAACAAGCTACACAATAAGGAAGCAGCAAGAGAAATGTGGCAGCTTTCCTTAGACGAGATCCCAGTCTGTCACCTGCCCCGCACTGTCTTGTTTCAGGTCAGAGATAACCCCACAACACAATCCTTTAGGTTAAAGGCCAGGCTCGGGTCACCTGGAAACACTGCAATTAGACCCCAGAAAGGTTTCCTTAGGATTCTTTAGATTAGGAAGAGTTGCTCAATCAGTCAATATTCACTGACCTAAGGCCAGGCCATGTTACCCAATACTGAAGCAGAATAAAGTTATGAACTGCCCTGTTGTAAAGGATCTATATTATGGGTGGGGAGATGCATGATGTCGGGTCTCCAAGAAAAGAGAAATTGGAGATAGGAAGTTTGCCTTCTAAGATTTTCTTGCCATCCTCTAGGGAAAAGATACTAGGGCATGGAAAAAGGATAACTGTTCTTTATTATGAAATCAACAGGTTTTTGGCATAGGGCAAAGAGACAGACATAGATTTCCTTAGTTTTATGCAACCAATAGGTTTTCTAAATGCAAAAGTCTCTCGTCTCCTCTCCCACTGGTAGTTAACAGAAGTTAGAGGTGTTTATTAAGCATCAGCTATATTATTGCGTGCGTATGTGAAAAATGGTTCTGGGAACTGGATGTCCTTTGCAGGGCAGTCTTGATGGTTGGATGGACAGGCTGGCTCAAGGTGAAGCTTAGTGCCCATTAGGGCACGCAGATCAGTATACTGGGAGACAGTCATTAAGCTGGTCTTACACTGTGAGGCCTGACTAACTTTAAAAAAAAAAAGTGTGGCAACATGCTTTATTAACACTGACGACAGCAGTGACATCTTTGTCGGTGTGCCCTTGCCCTAACCTTGTGTATCTAGAAACAGTCATTAAAGGATTCTCTGCACACTTTAGAAGTTACTTTTAGAGCTGTAAGAACTTCAAAAGAAAGATGTTGCTAAAACATTTAGCTGACTTGTTTACTATGTAGAGAGCTTCACTATGTTGAGGATACAAAAGTAGGAATGTAAATCTTCTGTACAAAAGCTACCTCTGAAGCATTCAAAAGTAAGACTTTGTTTTATTTTTACCCTCGTTCTATCCCAGAGGGTACAAACTTCCCTTACACGGAACAGAGAGAACTGGTCTGGCCCTGCTCTGCTCATGTAATTACAGGCTTCTATGGAAGAGATTCTCTGGTCTTCAGACCTTTATAAAAAGCACCTAGGAGACCCTCAAACAGGTAGCCGTAGGAACATGTGGACCCCACTCTGTACTACAGATTTACCACCTGAAGGAAGCCCCACCCCCTTTTTCTAGACTCACTGACACTGTCACATTAAAGCAGGGGCTTATGAGGGTCCCAACAGCTCTCCTACCTGAAGGCAAGGCACCTTTACTGAATGCCCT
Organism: Eonycteris spelaea; assembly: GCA_003508835.1. NCBI lineage: Eukaryota > Metazoa > Chordata > Mammalia > Chiroptera > Pteropodidae > Eonycteris > Eonycteris spelaea. Next base: position 709,354 of record PUFA01000349.1, on the reverse strand, counting down.
TCTCGGAGTCTCCTTTCTGGATCCGTGTCCTGAGACTATCACCAAGCGACAGTTCATTATGAAAGAAGCCAGTCCATACGATCACAAGCAGGACTGAGCGCTACAGACGCAGTTTGGGAAGAGCAGGTCTCATCTGCTTCTTAGTGGAAAAGCCATGAGCGCCTAAGAGGAATGCTAAGGAAACTGCTTACTGCTGCCTGCCTTGATTCCACGGCACTGCCTGAGCACTGCACTGGGCCAAAAGGCTTGTAATAATAGATGTTGATGAATTTGGTCAGTTGATGAAATGGTCATCTGTCCTTGTGACGTGGTAGGAACTGTACTCATGAGGTTTGACAAAGATCACACACCTGCTCACACTTCTCACCAAGGCTCTCCTCCTGCTAGTCTAAGCCAAAGCAGGGACCACACTGCAGGCAGCTGAGAGGCTTTCCAAAAGACCTGAGACGACCTTGGAAATGCAATAATATTGTGACACCTCAGACAAGTTTAACAGGTAGCTTGTTACCTGGGAGAGTAAGAGCGCCTGAGAGTCTTGTGGGAGGGAGCGGTGGGAATGGAGTTAGGCTGAGAAAAGGGAGGTGGGTGTTTCGATAGCCCATCGGCACTCCAACCCCATAACCGACTGTAGTGATCAGAAGAGGAAAATCAGAAAGAGAAACAAACAAACAAAAAAAGGCAAAGGGGAAGGGAGGAGACAGATAAGAGGAGGACGCTATACTCTAAGTGTTTCAGAGTCTCCTTTTTCCTTGACAAAGTTCTAGCAAAATTACTTCACCATACCAAGAAAAAGAACAAATTTTGTTTCATAATTTGGTCTTTGATCAGACTGCTTTATTCTTTTCCCTCTCAATCATGCATTTACATTTTTAAATCACATGGGATTCCAAGTATAAGCATGAAGCACGCACACGTGTATATGTGTGTGTGTGCACTAAGAAGGACATTATAAGCACTTACAAAAAATAGGGATGTTCGGTTTCAGATAATGCAATCCATTATTTTAGAAAGAACCAAAGAAGGTATTGTGGGCCTTAATTCAAATGGAACCAAAGGGACAGTAGCAGGAAGAATCGGAGAATGTGCTGCTCTGACCAGAGCAGTCCGCGTCCTCCGAGGCTGGGATCTGATTACATGTAAGTCAGAGGCTGCCACAGGTGATTTCCTTCTGAAAGAACACCAGCACCGCCAGAGGGAGGGCACCAGCCCTCAGCTGGCCAGGTCAGAGAGAGGGGAACTGAAAATCTAATTCCTTTGCTTGCGTCACCTAATGTTAAAATTAAACTTCATCTGAGAACACAGGTATTCCTCTTCACAAATATCACTAAGTTATTTGGACTCGCAGAAGCCCTGACAGAGTTCTAGCAACTGTTCCAATCTTAAAAAACCAGAGACATTGGGAAAGGGGTGAGCTGGACTTGTTGGAAATGTGACATGCGGCCATGGGGTAGAGTGTGGTATCAGAGACAGTGTTCCTACAAAGCGGCACTGCCTGCCGCTGGCATTCACTGCAGTTCTAAGAGCAGTAGGTACAAAGCTAGTCTCCATCTGAGGACAGTTATGGTTCATTTTATATGGAAAATAAAAGTGTGGATATAAGAGGTCACTACATTATAGAAGGGCCTAAAGACTGTAAGTTACATACTGAGTTGGGAGTGTGGGTAAAGAGAAATAAAGGCGACCATCTCAAGCTGGAGCTATGCTAACAAGGAGAGAATAAAGCAGGCACACTGCCATGTCCCTGTGAGAGGCTACGTCTCCCAGGTAATCCCCATTTTGATTCTATTGATAGATGGGATGACTGTAAAATCTACCTAAAATTATCTTTTACTGCTAGGGTATAAGAGAGGTTATCTAGTTAGTGCCATTCTGCTCTACAGCATGTTTGCCGAGCCCCAGAGTGAGAAATGCCATATAGTTTTTTATATTAAAGGGAATGGATTTCACGTGATTTCTCAAGTTTCTTGCAACTCTTTTTTTGTTATAAATCACACTGGGTAAAATAAGCTAAAATATAAACGTATTTAATGATGAAAAACTATAGGTCATATATTTCCTTTCCAAATTCCCAGTAGTATCTGTTTACTAGCTGGGAATAAGTAGTAATTCTTCTCTCACGCAGAAAGTTTAACCTGTTAGCTATGGCTTCTCTGATACTACTGGGTTTGATAAAAATGACTTCCTCGTTAATGATTTAAAAAAAAAAAAACCTACCAAAACGCAGATTTCCTTCATCATTTTAGGATATTTCCTTACTGCCACTATGATTTGAGTGTAGAATTTTTGGACCAAAAAATAATAATAATAATAATAGTTCATTTCAGTACTCAAATTAGATGAAAAATAAATCATTGGTAATAGAGAATGAAAAGCCAGTATCATATGGTTACGATGACGGGTCAGATAAAATAAATGTTTCAAGAGCACTGCTCAGGAAAATATTGGTGATCATACATGGTAAAACTCATCACCATCTCCTTACAATGTGGTAACTGGCCTGTTCTAGTTAGTGCAAAGGTTCGTTGCTTTTATATAGTATTCCTGGTAGAAAGTATGCAGCCTATTTGAATATTTCCACTGATATGATATGAGGCAGTTTTTCCTACTTCTGGACATTTTTAGTTATGAGAAAAATCATTTCTCCTACTGAATTCAAGTTGGCTATAAGGCCACTAGCTAGTTATGCACTGACTGAAGACACAGTGTTTTTTTAAAAAGAAAGAAATGACATAATTAATTCCCTAAAGAAGAATTTTTTAACAAAAAATATTTAGTCCACCCTTGGACTTTTTAATATTGAAAATAAATCTCTGCATTTCTTTCACTGACCTGTAACCCTAATAATAAAATTTAAAATAAGGCCAATTAAGAATCAATGGTGACCTGGAAAATAAAATTTTTAATAATTTGGGGATCCATGAGACTGAAACCTAGCCAATTCTCAGCTCTGATTAATTATATTAGCAGCTCCCACCAATCTTTAACTTAGACTATCAGCACATATAATAAAAAAGATTTGAGCTTTACCTTTTGCTTGTTACCTGAACAATGTGCCACACTAATAACAAAATAACTAAAGTATGAACTCTGTTATAAAAGAAGAGATTTCCCAATTAATGTTGCAAAGTATCTCACAAAAGCAACAACTTACAAAGAATACAAGTTCTCCATAAAATTCTCCCCCAACCAAGAAAGAGAACTCTATGATTTTACTTTCAACACTGGATCCTGGTCATGTAAGACAAACTATATACTTAGATACAGATGTTAACACTAAAAAAATTTGTTGGCTGAGACTCAGTCACACCTGAGGAAAGTCAGACATATTTTTATTAGTTTCTGGTCTCACTTGTCTAATTAGAATGGTCAGCTGAATCATGACAATACAGACCAAATTTGGAGACATAACATCATACTTCATTCTATTTATATACAGTATGGGGGCAGGGAGGCTTAGGGTGACTAAATCTAAGGCAATAAACAGTAGGATACTATACGTATACAAAATATTTTGTTTAACTGAGAGAAAAATACAAAATTGACATATCTCAAAATATTTACATGATAACCTGAGGAACTGAAGAGAAATTCAGCGGTAAGGACAGAGGAATTTGAGAGACTCCTGGTCATTTAAAAATCAAAATTTAAAGGCACTTATGTTTTGTTTATCTTTCTACTAAAGAGGTAACCCTTTAAGGGGAAATGGCTTACTTGCAGTATTTTCTTATAATTTTAAGATCTTGGTGTCAGTAACCCTTAAGATCTAGCTCCTTGCTTCTCGTTATTAATGACCCCAAAAATCTGGACTTTTGTGGACAGAAAAGCATGTATGCCCCTTACAGGTTCAGGCACTGGCTGTTTCCTGAAAAGTCTGGCCTACAGGGCCATTACTCTGAGGCCACAGGTGACTCCAACGCATGCCAGGGTGAGGTCATGAAGGCCGCCATGTAGAGACTGCCTAAGGCTCTGGCCAGCTAAAGATCCCAAGACAAAGCATTTTCTGCTTTTCAGTCACTGCCTCACACTCTGTAAGGCCAACGTTCACAAGAATCTGAAAATGCTGATCTAATTTTGGTTCTCAGGTTCTTACTGCCTCCTCCAGAACAGCATTCTGCTTTAAACATGAGCCTATGATGACAGCAACTATGCCAGGAATGGCTACTTGGTTAGAAAACTACCCCAGACTGTGCGGACAGACAATAAAGAGTTTATTTAGATGACTACATACCTTCTTCAGGTGCTCCTATCACTTACAGAGTAAGTGATGAGCTTCTAAATGGTTTCTATATGATATAGTACTAAATCGGACTTTCAGTTCTAAAATCTTTAAAGCCCTAGAAAGTGTTTAGAGCGAGAAGAATCTCAGAGAACATTTAGTGCAAACCACTCATCTTACTGTAGACGTTAACTGCTCTGCCCAAGACTGACTATACAGCTAAGGTATGGGTGGGGACTGGAAGCCATAGTCCTGACACTCATACACTTTTTGGTATTAAGCTTGGTCTAAAAATATGAAACAGGCTAAACTAACATTGCGGGGGGGGGGGGGGCTTTAGTTTCTTCACTTCTGTTGAAAGGCATTACCTTGGAGAGAGGCCCCCATGGGAACAGTTGGTGGGTGAGGTCAAAGGGCTAGTCCTGCTGCTGGTGTGTCTGGAGGGAGTCCGGCCAATTGTATTGCTTGGAGAGCCCTGGAGTAAAGGCAGAATAAGCATCATTACTCAAGGGCTAAATACAGAATATGGTCCACTTTTCCCTTGGTCTTTTAACCCACGTGTAAATAAATAGGCAGAATTTGCACAATTGGGGTCATTTTTTTTTCTGAATCAGTTATGGCCAATTTTAAGTGCATGTTAAACCAAAAAAGGGTTAACTGTTATATAGGCATTCCGGAAACTGAATGACCGATGCCAGTTGTGCTAGAGTAATAGACACAACTGAGCATCTGCATCTCTACAGTATGAAGAAAAAATAAGTCAATAAATGACTAAATGTAAAAACTGAACAGACTGGACAACCTAACTTAAAAAAAAAAAGGCCACATTTAAATATTGGGTTCAGTCATTCATTGTAAATACAGCAGGATCAAACTTGGCCTCATGTAGACACACAATCTCCTAAACGGGAACAAGAAAGCTGACTATTTTATTAGAGTAAGTTCTAGAAAGGACACGCAGAGGCCATCATCAGTACAGAGGAACCCATCATGACCAAAGCACTTACCACACTGGTGTTACTGGAATTCTTGAGGTGGTTATGCAGGAGTTTGGTGGCACCATCCTGGAATGTTTTTGGCAAGGCACCAAGTAACATGGTAAATTCAGGAGTGTTCAGTTCAAACAGAGAAATAAGCACAATTTGTGCTGCCTAGGAAAAAAAAGAAATGATTAATGTATATAATGTACAGTTACATATCTTGGTCAAAAGTCATTAATTGTGTTTAAGAAACATTTTTGTATGAGTAAAATAAATAAGAGAACAAGAGAACATCTTTGCCATAAAATAAATAAATAAATAAAAGGCATCTGTAAAAATTCTATCATTATAGCCTTGTTGCATTTTAATGCCCTGGATTTGGTTTTCCACAGTACATTAATAAACTCCTGTAACTTTTCTTACGTTATCTAGCACTAAGAATGAAGCTGGTAAATAGATAAATAAAACAGAAATTTTTTAAGGCTTTAGATTGTTCACTCTAATAAGTCAAAATTGGAAGGGGCTCTCAGAGCATCCTGGAAAGAACACGTTTCTAAACTAGCCATCACTACGTTATCTTGAGAAACTGCTTTTCCTCAACCCGACTCTCAGTGACAGAGATATACTAGAAAAAGAGTTTAAATATCTGAAAAACTGAAAATCTCTCATGTTTACACCTATGAATTGAGGAGAGAGATAGTCTTTGGGAAGCAAAGGAGACTTACATGGTGCAAATTAAAAACTTATTCTTCTATCTTTTAGAAAGAATTCTACTTTTCTTTATTAATTGAGACAACATACTGCAGAACTGCTTAAAATCGCTATAGTAGCAAGGTGGGGAAAAGCAATTAGCTGAAGCAGTAGCAGTCAAATGAGACCTGAACTTCTCCCGCAAGCTAAGTGCTTTCTATGGTAGTTAAGTGGGAGTAGCCCCGGCATTCTGAGCTTTAAAACGCCTGAGGAATTAGTTACAAGGGTTTTTGCTTTAGAAAAACTATGCCAAAAAAAACTTTAGTAAATACTAACTGGCATTTCTTACAAATTTCTGAGTCAAAAGAAAGGAAAACATTTATTTTTCTAAAGACTCTAATTTTGAGGATTACAGTAATTATGGGAAAAAAAATTATACTTTTTCCCATGATATACAATATTACAAAAAACTTATTTACTGAGAATTTCTTTAGCAATAAGGACCATAAAACATTTCGATGTTTTTATAATGTAAAAATTCTGGGTCCAGTTAAAATTATTTGTGCCCGAAAAAAAATCCAAAGACCCAAATGTATTTAACCAAAAAAAAATTATCAATATAAAATATAAGTAGGACTTTTTATAGAGTAATCAAAAATTACTTTCTCCACATGTCAAAAACATTCATTACACACAGCATTGGGCATGAGTATCTCAGTCTTTCTCTTGACCTCCAAATTATAGTCATTAGTAACCTTTCATTCAAATCAGATCACACCAGGCCAGGGTGCTTTCCTGACAGGTAAAAAACAATATGATAACTGTACTAAAATATACATTTCTACATTCCATTATTGAAACATTCTTAATAAATCATTATATGGAGGAATCTATTTCACCAATTTAACATACTGATAATAAACATGATTTAAATATTTGTATAAGAGCAAATTCCAAAAATCATGCAAAGTAACCTGTGCATTTTAAAAAAAAAAAACACATTTTATTAGATGTTAGAAAAAATGCATGCAGAAGAAAATTGTACTTCAAAGAGAAAGAAAGAAGCAGACTTGAGTTTTTGCAGAGGCAGGCAATCAATGTTGCCAGTTTAATAAGTAAGTTTAGGAACTTATTCTTTTGTTGACTGAAAATGACCTGAAAATTATAAAATGTACCATTATATTTAAACAGCATATTCTTATTTGAAATGTGCCACCGTCTTTACTAAAAGACTCTATTTCTTCCCAAAGTGACATGATATCTAATACCATAAACTCACTTGAGGTTTTTCACAAAGCAAATTATAAAAGTAGTGGGATCTTTTAGGAATAGGAAGACTGCAAGATGATAAGCCTTTGAAACTGTGCTAATTCACAGTGGCTACTTAACCTTAGTGACTTTTTAGTCATGTGGGAAAAAAAATCCTAAAGTTGAATTTGGTAAAAAATCAAATAGAAAGACAGGAGACTTTGAAAATATAACTGGTTGGACAGATGATATGTGTGCATGATTTATACATATAAATGATTCATTTTTACATTTTCTGAAATATAAAATGAATATGATTTTATTGTTTTCAAAATCACCTTTTGGCTTAAAGCTGTTTTTAAATTAAAATCTTTTTCTAATGAGAGTCAAGCTTCAGAAATGGATAAAAAGTTATCATTTAAATATATTATTTTTTTAAAAAGTTTACATCAAAATTTTAAAAGGAATGAGAACATTGGTGCTAAGAATTTATCTATAACCCTCTGTGTCAGTGAACAATCAAATACTAGAATTCCAAGAAGGAAGAGAACTGGGTTATATTTATCACAACCATCAATACGCTCTCATTAAAGGAATAATTCCAATTATGGGGACAAGTTGGAGAGATTAATTTTTAAAAGCCTGCAGGCATAACTCATGTTCAATAATGAATCAAGCAGAGGATGTCACTGTTCTTGTTCCATCTTTCTTTGAACTCTTGCCTTACACTAAAAGCACACTAGCCAAACAAAAAAACTCAAGAGTGCTGCTTTTCTTAATGGACAAGAAGTGCAATTTATTTTAAAAACCAAATAACAACTTAAAAGAGAATGATTCCCACTCCCCGCCCCCCTCATAGAAGAATTTAGTGGAGTGATTGTAAAGAGTTCTTCGAATACCACTGCTTCCTGTTTGAAAAGAACTCCCGGGGTTTATCAGTAGCCTTGAAATGCTGTATACCTTACAGCAGAAAAAGAATTCTTCCAGACAGGAGGCAATACAGCTTTCACAAATGCTTCAGTGCTGGTATTAACCAGGGAAAACTTAAAATTTGGGAAGAATAAGAGCTTTCTAATCTATTAAGCAATTATTACCATTCCCTTTAGATTGTCATTAAAATTGCTTCAGAAAATCACCAAAGAGAAGGTATCTCAAAACCTTGATTATTTAGTATCTGTTCTTTACTATTCCATTAAAATATGGTAGAGGTCTGTCTGTCCACGGCCATGCCACCCTTGAATGTGCCTGATCTCATCTGATCTCAGAAGCTAAGCAGGGTCGGGCCTGGTTAGTACTTGGATAGGAGACCACCTAGGAAGACCAGGTGCTATAGGCGTTAAAAAAAAATGTATTTATACATGGTAGAGGTTTGCACTCAACATGGCTATTTCTTTAGGAAGGAAGTTAATCATAAAACACACCAAAACATGAACATTTACACAGCCACACACACATACGCACACACGCTCACACAATTTTATATTAATTTTAGGTTTCTTCAAAATCTTCTCAGTGTCTTCACAAGGGTAACCAGTATTAATAATCTAAAATGCAAACAGTGAAGTATCTTTTTTTGAATTAGTACACAATTTTAAATCTACCTGTTTACAATTTTCTTCCAAGTTTCCTTCTCCGAGCCCAGAGCAGGTCGAAGCTGACCTAGTGGGGCAGTCCTCACCTACTCGACTACGCTGAGGCGGGGACTGGCGAACAGGAAAGCGGGCACGTTTTAAGCAGAGAGAAGAAGCAGGTGCTTAAACCACGGTTATACGTAAGCTGTAAAAGTATCTGGCTTATTTTATAAAAACCGTCTACATATATATAACCTGAAAGCTAAGAATAGTAAGAATAATAACAATAACTACCAGTTTTAGACCATGACCATTTGCTAGGGCCCTAATAATAGTAATAATTCATCCTACAAGTTTTAGTATTCTTGCTCTATGTAATGAAATGGAAGATCAAAGAGGTCAAAATGAGGCCTGAAAGAGGCAGTCTTCGTTAAGCTGAGATTCAAATTTTATCTGATGATAAACCCTTTCAGTAGGCCATGCTACCTATCTATAATCAGAGATTTAAAATTTTTTCAATCTCTGAAATTTTAACTTTTAAAGACTATTTATATACTTTTCCTGCTCCAGACAACAGCATCTTTCTACCTTCTAGGTTTCTTTGCCTTGTCATCATTTCCCACATTTCTCAAAACAACATTTAGGGGCTAAATCTTTTATTTTATCTAACAAATAAGACGCTAAACATTAGAAAATCGCCTAAGATAAGCAAACATACTGGGATTCTGAATCCTAAAATATAAATACATCACTCAAAATTTTATTGTGATTAACACATTCCCTTTGATTAATGGAAAAAAAATCTTCCTAATGCTGGAAAAATTTGGTTTTCAATTTGTTCCAACAGCAGCAGCAGCAAAACCAAAATAACCCTCAAACAATAGCGGGACCGATAACAAATTAAGTAATATTTAGTTATGTTTTTATATTCTTTATTATAATTAATCCTCCCAATAAGGCCTAAAGCAAGTATCAGTATTCCCATTTTATGAATAAAAAACAAGAATTTAGAGCTCATATGACTTGCTCAAACCACTAACAAACAAGTGGCAGAGGCAGAAGTCAAATGGAGGTCAAATTCTAGATCCATTTTCTACTGTTAATACATTATACTACAACACAAGCAGAGTGCATTAAGAAAGGTCTAGTATACTCCTATATAGTTTGATCGACACTAGTCAGGACTCCCACACTTAAACAATGAAATGATTTCTCTGGGAATATTGCAGACCACTTTAAGTCTGGGTGGGGCTTTCCCATAGAATCCCAATCAGTCTCAGCCTGATAAGCACACTGGTGACTGGCATGTGTTCTGGTTTCCGTTGCACTTCTTCCCTCCTTTTCAAAACATCTTAGATTTGTAAAGACCTCTCTCCAATACCCCAAAACACTAAGATAAAGTGGAAACAAAATATTAAAAATACTGTTAAAGTAAAAAAAATCAGAGCTGTTATCAGCTTAGAATGTTTCTAAAGTGCTTTCCTAAATATGGCCTTATAGATAAGGAGAATGAATTACATGGACTGCAAACTCCCCAAGTACTGTTTGCATAAAATTAATAGTCTCCTGGGATGGGGTCAATATGAAAGTTTAACGCACAGATTTCAGACTCTTCTAGTACTTAGAATATAACTTTTCTCTACTTTTAAGAAATTAAAGGACAACAATAGGAGAACCTGGTCTGTGATTACAAAGTGCTCTTAAATCACAAAGACTTCCCTAGCACCTGCTACAGCTTTTAATAACTCTGCAAATGATAAAAGAGGCAAAACACATTTATTTAAGAGACAGGTAAGAGTATCTTCAGTGCATTAAATAACCCAGACAAAAATGGCCCATTTTAATATTTTTTACTGCTTTAAAATGATGACAACAATTTTAGGTCTTAGAGCACAGTAACATATACATCACAATTTCTAAATATTTTATTTGGGTACTACATTCATTAGACAATTGCTCAAATACATCTCAAATTCTTGGGTAAAGCAGTTGCATGACTTACAACAGCATCTACATTTATATGAAAGTAAAGAGTGGTACATCAAAACAGAGCATTTAAGTAACAATGAATCTATCTCCAGGAAGGATTAATTTGTAATGCCATAATGTACAGTTTGTGGGTAAGTAATTATGGGGCAAAAGAACACATATTTGAATACTGAGCCTTAATACACCAATTTGAATCAAATCACAAGGCTTTACTAGCCAGTGTTGGTATGTACAACTAAAAGCCAAACAATCTAGAGCCACAGACATCATAGATGGGAAAAATAAACAAATAAACAAAAAAACTAGAGGGTTCCCAGAAACTGAAGATGCATCTGCTAAATTTAATTTCATCACAATTGGCACAGTTAGGTTAAAAAAAAACCAAAAAACAAAAAAAAACACAACTCCCTATTTAAGAAAGAGCTATGTCAATCTGCTAAAAGACCAAGATTCCTGCCGAGCCACTGAGAGACCAATGCCTTAGTAGGCAAAACACTTAGAAGGCCCGAGATTCCCATCTCCTGCTGTAGAAGCTCTGCACAATCCCCTCTCCTAGAGTGTGTGGGGCTCAAGAATATGATGGAACACCACACTGTAACTGTTACATGGCAGAAGGGATTTGCAGATGCAAACGAATCAGCTGTTTATCACACTGAGGATCTCTTGGATATGCTGAGCTGCTTCCTGCTTGCTGTTTTCAGGATTCTTTCTCTCTTTGTCTTCGACTTTCAATAGTTTGATTATGATATAACTAAGTATGGAGCTTTTTTCAAAGCCTACTTTGGAGCTTGTTAAGCTGCTTAGATGTGTAGCTTTTTTTTTTTTTCATCAAATTTGGAAAGTTTTTGAACATTATTTCTTCAAATGTTCTCCTGCTCGCTTTGAAGTAGCAAACTGCCATGTTGTGGTGAGGACCACGTGACAGGAGATGACAGGTAGCTTCTATGACCTGAGAACACCCCCTGCTGACAGTCGGCAAGAAAGCAGGCATCCCAGCCCTACACACCTGTAAGAAACTGGATTTGGCCAAGAACCAGTGAACTGGAAAATGGGCTCCTGCTTCAGAGCAGATAGAGGACCCAGCAACACTGACTTCAGCCTGGTAAGACCATGAGCGGAGGCCCCAGAGAACGCATGCAAGACCCCTGAGCTACAAAACCGTGAGATAATAAATTTGTGTAGTTTCAAGCTGCTAAGTCTGTGGTAATTTGTTATGCAAAGAAAACTAATACAGAAGCAAAAAGGAGGGGAATTTCTAAGACTATGGTTTTGAAAATGATGGCTTCAAAATGTTACTTAAAATTATCATTTCTCTTTGGGTATTTGTCATTCATTAATTCATTCAAAATATTTATTAGATGCCTACTTTGTCTTAGAGGTATTGTGCTGTGAGGATACAGGGTAAGCAAAAGTAGGAAGGTGGGGTAGGCACTAAAGAATGGCAAGGCCAGGCCTAGTCTTTAAGATACTAAGGACATAGGCTGAGGACCAAGAGAATTAGTGGCAATCACATCAAGACTACACCAGCAATCGGTATGTCTTGAGGCTCAACCCCAGGTAATCATCTAAAACGAAAGGTCTTAATTCTGTGCATTAAAAATCTGACAAGAATAGAGGAAATCCCAATCAGATGCAAAACAATGTCCAAGCTCTACTCTGCACCAAAGTATAATCACCTGGGGGAATTTGAAAAGCTTGACATCAATAATACTTGGTCCTGTCTGCAATTAGAGTCCCCCAGGAGGAGATACTTAGGTAACACTTAATTACAAAAGCACATACTCACATACATGTTAGAACTAAAGATAGAAAGCTGCACTTACAGCTTTTGTATTTATTGATCTTGTGATTTTGAAAATTACAGCAGAACTATCTGTTTCTGACTTATAAACCAACCAAAGCATTCAAACACCTCCCACTGTACCTCCTTAATCCAAAACAGGCTTAATGGTCAAAGTAAAGGTTGGCCATTAAATGCTCTTTTGATACATGTTGAGAGATTTTACAAAAGGATCATGAATAAAAAATATTAGTTAATTTTAGAACAGTGATTTTGAGTAAGTGCTTTAATAAGATTTGCCCTTGCTCCTCTGACCTTGAAAGACTTAGTTTATTACTATACAATGAAAGACAGAAGTACCTGGACTATGGCCCCTCCAAAGAAACTTTTTTGATAATGCTTTAGTTCTTGAGTTGCATTACAGAAGGAGCTAAGTGTTAATTTGCACTTGGAAATACACCAACCTTGCTAACTATTCTTTGGAAACATCCTTCCCTTTTTCCCTGCTTAGACCCAACTCATCCGCATTATCCATTCTGTCCTAAGCCAAAGGACTTACACTGGTAGGGATAGATGTGGACGTGGACAGGGTACAGTACAGAAGAAAAAAATGCAAGCTTTGTGATTATATCTAAATAACTAAAATCAAGTACTTTTAGCCTGAAAGAAGAAATCTGGCTTTTAAAAGTACTTTATACATGCTAGTTAATTTATATATAAAGTAAAAGAATAATAGCCACATGTGAAATTCGAGTGTAGAACAGGAAGGGAATAATAGAAACAACAAATGCAATAATACCTTATGCTTGTTTTGTGCTTATGATGTGTCAGGATTGGTCAAATGCTCTACACATATTAATTAATCTTCATAAAAGTCCTGAGGCAGAATACTATCTAGTAACGGAAATAGCAGTATCTTGTGCTACTATGTTCTATGCCTCTCAATGTGCATTTCAGAAGAAGCAAATATTTCTCTTCAGTGGTTTAAAAACAACAAAACAATACCTTGGTATCAGGGTGTCTCAAAAATCTGAATTTTACCCCCTCACCTCACATCCCCCAAATCAAAGAGAGTATGTTCCAAGTGTGGCATTTAATCAGAAGTTTTGCGCTCTTTTCAAATCCAAGAATTAATTAAATCTTTGCAAACTTACAACCGCATTTTACTGTTAGGCACCTCAAGGCCAGGTAGCCTTAGATCTGTAATTCTATATACAAAGAACATGCCACAAAACAAATGTTAAGAGAAACCAATGTCCTTTTAAGAGATGCTAAACTAGTAGTGCTTTCACATTAAAAAACATATATAGATGCCTAAGAAAACCATGAACCCATCATACAAGATTTCACACTTTCGTTTTATTACTCAGAGACTGAAACAAGGTAGAGCTGGAGAGAGAAGAGAAAGGGCAAGAGAAAAGTCTGGGTTTTCAGAGGAAAGTTGTGACAGATGTTAATATGTAGGTGCACTGGGTAGTTTGCAAGTTTCTAGGTAAATTTTTTTTAACACATACTAAGAACAGCCTGTCATGAAAGCTGCACTGCAGCTCTCTTGGACATACCTTTCTCACATCTGAACTCTTTGGTTCCGTTGTCCAGGTTATAATTCTAGAAACGGCAAGCCTGGTCTCACTAGAGTTTACAAAATCTGTTGGATCCATCTGCCTGGCAAGAGACTCAATGTACTTCAGAATTGCAACTTTGACCTGAAAGATCCAATAATTAGAAACATTAAGTGTACTTTTTGAATCATTGAAAAGAATGCTTCACTGGTGACCAGAGAAAAGTAAACATATATTGAGGGGCACCTCCTTTCTCCTGGATTCATGTTTCCACATCTATCAGGACAAAAAACATGAAATGACTGAGAGGTATGTTTAAGAACAAGAAGAGTAGCATGCAGCTTAATACTCTTCATTTTTTGAGCACCATGCCTGCAGAAAAGGCAGTTCTGCTCCTCATGTGTGCTGTAAAACACATAGGCCAGGAGCCCATGTGGGGAGGTGGGGGATTTCCAGCTCTGCCACCAACCAGGAAGGGCAAGTACCACCCTGTGGTTAGTACTGCTTTTTAGACATTCTAAGTCATGCCTTGCAAGGCAACGTTTTCAGTAATTAAGCTGATATTCTGTCTTAACTTCTCCATTACTGTCTCAATTGGTTTTGACTTCACAAGAAAAGGGTTATTACTGATTGGGCCTATCCTAAAAACCCAACAAAAGTTAATGATAGAAGAATAGATGATGTACATGAACTAATTTAAGTGAATACATATCCTTCCTCATATTTAACTGTTATTAAAGGTATGATTTTACAACATGTAACAAGTAATTTACACATGTTAGAATGATATTTTTTAATATTAATTTTTAAAAATTTCATTAAGATACCTATCTCAACACATCAGTATTTTCTAGTTTAAATATTGTGACAGAGTAATAACACCTAAATATTGGTAAAGATGTGGAATAACTGGAACCCTCACACATTGCTGGTAGGCATATAATACAAGCATTTTAACAGTTTAAAATAAAGTTAAACATAAAGCCTACCCAATAAACCAGCAATTTCTCTACTGGTACTGAACCAAGAAAAAAGAAAACATGTCCACCAACAGGTGTACAAGTATGCTCACAGCAGATTTATTCTAATGGCCAAATACAAGTAATGTATAAAAAGTAAATTTTACACAAATATGGCTTCTAAAGGTTGAACTGTAATGATAAATCGTTACCCACCTTGAGGTTAGGAGTCTGAGTTTGATCCACAATAAATCTCATCAAAATGTTAAATTGTTGATCAAATGGAAAGGAGTCCCTGGGTATAAAAATAAAGTGCTTGCTTTTAAAGAAGAATTTAATACAAAAAATAACGTAAAAACCATATAAAAGACAAAAATTCTGTTGTAGATTAATATATGTTAAAGCAAGCCTGTTCGCATTTTTTAAATAGTACTTTTCATTTTATACAAATACTGTTATACACATTACATAAAAAATTTAGAAACAGGGAAATCTTGTTAAACCTCCCGAAACACATACCAAACCTACTTTGGGTATGCTTTTTAAAATTAATACTAAACGATAAACTAACAAGGAAGAGATTCTTACCTGCCTTCTAGGTTCTTACCTTACCTGCCTGCTCATCTATCTTCTCTCCAGCTACCTTTCTGAATGTTGCTTACACAAAAAACACGGCACATTCCCAAATCTTTTTTACATCCTGATTACACTGCTTATAGCTGACCTTGCTTAAGCTAATTGCATGTCCTCCTTGGTCCTCTACCTGGGTGACTGCTCACAATCTCTGTTTGGTATAGTAACCACAAGAAGTAGTACCTGTGGGATATTCAGCAAGAAAAATCGCCACCCAGTTACAAAACACACACAGAACCCTGGGGGCCCTAGGGGGCCCTCTCCTGCTCCATTTCTTACTTGTTACTGATCCCTTTCTTTATCACATCTTTGGTCCAACTGAGTAACCCTGAGGGCTCTTGGTTAGCGAAAGTCAGTGCTCTCTTTCCCCTTAATTACTAGCATTAGTGTAAAATTGCATAACAGAGTCAATGTGCATAATGCAGAGTACCTTCCATACTAACAGAAAAGATAATGCAATACAAACATCTATTACAATTGAGGCTGAGTGACTGTACTGCTTTTTAAACTCTTAGACTTCTCTCAATCTACAGAAGTATAGTAAAAAGGGCTGTACATTCAAAACTACAAAATCACAGGACAGATGTGAAATTTAAATGAAATACAAGGAAAATATAAAGCACATGGCGCATACGAGGCACTAGTATTACCAGTATTAAAATTACTAGTAAGAAGTGAACTTGACCTTATAGCACATTCTTTATCCCAGATCTATTTGCATCCAGGAAGCTATGAGGACCACCTCTGGAAGCAAAGTATTCTTTGTAATACATAGTTTAAGTGACTCATATTTGCTATAAATTAAAGAAGCAAGGTCAACAAACCACACATAAAATGCTTCTCTTTTTTCCTACAAGAAGTAACTGTGTGTTAACCTGGAAATGTGTCCTGCTGTTAAGTACAGCCAAAGGAAAGGAAACTGACGCAGAGTTACAGTCAGGTCTATTACCTGAGGAACAACTCTCAGCCAACACTGAGCCCTCGATACTTACTGATCCCAGATAAACTTAAGCAGCTATTCATCTCAGTTGCTGAGAAAAGGGGAATAATAAACATACTTTGGAGACTTAGACCCAATCCACTGAGAATAGGATTCTTAAAGGAAAGAGGCACCTGGGAAAATTAACAGGAGGGAATAATTGTTTTCCTTAATCACCAAAATTTAGGGATATAATCATAACATTCCCACAATCCTTAAAGTCTGAAAGGGATCTAGTCTTTCATAAATTCACCTAAATTAAGTGACCTATAAGCCAAGCCTGGCTCATAAATGTTCATAACATCAAAAAAAAATTTTCTCAAATGTATTAATTACCTTACATTTCTGATTGTCCTTGAAAAGTGGTACCACTGGACCTATATTCCAACATGGCCACAAACGACCGCATCTCTCTAGCCTATTGTGTAACCTCCCTCTCTTCTACCTACTTCGCTCATTTATTATCAGCTGGATCAGCCTAGCCCTTGTAGCCAATGCTTTATAAATCCATCACCATACTGGTGTATAAGAATGTTCTGCAATTCTAGCTTGCTTGTGGAATCTTAAAAAAAATAAAATAATAAAGCTAAACCCAAAGAAACAGAGAGAATGGTGGTTGCCAGATGTCAGGGATAAGTGAAATAGATAGATATTGGTCAAAGGGTACAAACTTCCAGTTATAACATGAGTAATTTGAAGTTCTAAAGTGCAGCATGGTGATATAGTTAACAATACTGTTCTATATACTTTAAAGGTCTTAAGAGAATAGATCATAGGTGGTCTCACCACAACAACGACAAAAAAAACAGTAATTATTTGAGGTAAAGGAAGTGTTAATTAACACTGTGGTAATTATCAATATATACATGTATCAAATCATCACGTTGTATACTTCAGGAAAGAGTTATACAACGTTCTATGCCAATGATATGTGAAAAGCTGGAAAAAAAATGGTCTACCCCCACCCCAAAACACTGACCTTGTGACATCTAGAGCCTTTTGAACTTTTGCTTGTACAGATCCAAGTAAATCTGCTCCCATTTTCTTAAGTAATTGTGTGAGAAGAACAAAAAGCCAGTCTTGCAAGTCATCCTTATGAATTATTATAAAATCCACAAGAGTCTCTAAAAACATACTGAAAACCTAGACACAAATGAAAATCAAACATTTCACATATTTAATTCATAATTTCCTCCAAAGTCTCCAAAACATTAAAAATGCCTATACTGGATTTGCCCAGACTCTTACAACTCACATTAACACAGTTAACAACTGGTCATACTATAGAAGAAAATAAAGCAAAAAGTATGGGAACTTACTCTCTGATGTGAATTCCACCGCAAACCAGGCCATGCAACAAAACAAATTCAATGTT
This sequence comes from Eonycteris spelaea, assembly GCA_003508835.1. Classification (NCBI taxonomy): domain Eukaryota; kingdom Metazoa; phylum Chordata; class Mammalia; order Chiroptera; family Pteropodidae; genus Eonycteris; species Eonycteris spelaea. Next base: position 691,372 of record PUFA01000349.1, on the reverse strand, counting down.
AGTCCACAGTGAATTAATAATATTTTCATGCAGTTTCTTAAAAGACCTGAAAGGGCTACAATTTGATAAAATCGTCTCCCTTCCCTCAAACGCCTTTAAAACTCAGTACAGAGAGAATGAGCTTTATTGAAAAGTATTAGTTTGATCTAGAAGCTTTCCCTTTCCCTTTTTTTCTTCTTCTTCAAAAAAATTTAACCATTATAATTCTATACTATTATTGTTCATTCTCTAGCATTCAACAAATGCTGTTACAGAAAGACATCAGGTCAAGTTGGTGGAGGTAAATGCTCTGCTGCCCTTCTCGCATGACCACATCAAAATTACGACTAAGTTATAGAACAAACACCTTTGAGAACCACCTGAAGACTAGCTTATAACTAAGTATATAAAGAAGAAACCACAGAGACTGGTAGGAAAGATGGAGATACAGAACGAGCTTGTCATATACCGATGTGTGGTGGTTACGAATCAGGAGGGATATCTTGGCTAGACATTCCCCCTGAGGAACAAGAGGTCCCAGAACCATACCAGGTAACCCAGCCCAGGGAACCATAACTGGGAAGATAAGTCCCTACAACATCTGGCTGAAAACCAGTGCAGACTGTTTCTAAGAGAGATAACAAGCCACTAGAAACAGGCATTGCAGGTCTTAAAGGGTCCACGCACAGACTCACTGGCTCACGAACTCACTTGTTCAGACTTCCAGAGGAGGAGCAGCAGCTCGAAAAGCACCGGGACATACAAGGAGTAACTAAATTGATTAGCTTCAGGACAAGAGCTCTGAAGGGGCAGAGGTCCAGATAGCTCACACAGCTCTCTCCAGTTGGAAGTGCTAGCAGTTGCCATTATTCATTTGTTTAGTCTTCCCCCATCCAGCTGGCAGGTACAGGTGAGCACCAGATCTGAACTCTCCATCAACCTAGCTAATATTGTTTGCCCCACTCAAGTCACAAAAGCTGAGCCTGAACCTCTTTCAGTGGATTTTCCACACACACAGCCAAACTTGGCCCGTGCTGTGGATTTCCAAAATCTCTCAAAAATCAACAAATCTCAAACAAGCAGCAACTAGTCTCAGTGTTCCTCATACCTCTTCCTAAGTGGCCTCAAGCCTGGCACCAACGACAGCCAGCCTCAGTTTACACATAGCCTCTTCCAGGCACCTCCAAGCTCAGCACAGACAAGCCTTGCAGATCATTTTCTAGGTCTGGCCAGGTCGCCCCAGGCTAGACACAGGAATCAGCTAATATGGCCTGCACAGAAGTCCCTCACAAGAAACCCCAGAACCAAAACACCCAGTGGCTGACTCCAGACCACATCAGAGTACCACCTAACCAGCCCCACAAATGATGTAACTAAAGGGCAGACTTAGCAGGCACCAGGACCCTGTTAAAGTGATTCATGCTCTGTGCAGTCAACTCCTGCACAACAGCTCATCCATTGCAGTCACAGCCAGTCCTCATAGCCACTCAGCCTGAAAGTCAATCCCACCCACTGATGTGCCAACAGCAACTAAGGCTCAACTACAATAGAAGGGCACACACAACTCACACCAGGCACACCCCTGGAGCACCATGCTCATGTGACCAGGGAGTATGTATCACTGGGATGCATAGGACACCTACTACATTAGGCTATTCTGCCAAGATTGAAGATGTAGCAGATCTGTATAATACATAAAAACAAAAACAAGAAGGTGGCCAAAATGAGAAGACAGAGAAAAATATCTCAAACAAACAAACAAACAAAAAAACAGGATAAAACTCCAGAAAGAATGAAACTAAATGAAATGGAGGTAAACAATCTACTAGATACAGAGTTCAAAATGTTGGTCAAAAGGATGCTCAATGAAAATACGGAAAGAATAGATGAAGTGAGTGAAAACTTACACAAAGAGATAGAAACTGTAAAGAAGGACCAGTCAAAATTGAAGACTACAATAACTGAAATGAAGACTATATTAGATGGAATCAACAGCAAATTACATGAAACAAGAGAGTCAAATCAGTGGTCTGAAAGACAAGGTAGCGAAAAACACCCAATTGGAACAGAAAAAAAAAAAAAAAAGAAAGAAAGAAAAATTAAGGATAGTTTAAGGGACTTCTGGCACAACATCAAGTGTGCCAACATTTACATCATAGGGGTACCAGAAGGAAAAGAGAGAGAGGAAGAGATTAAAAACCTATTTGAAGATATGATGACAAAAAACTTCCCTAACCTGGTGAAGGAAGTAGACATAGAAGGCCATGAGGTACAGAGATTCCCAAACAAGGTGAACCCAAAGTGGCCCACACCAAGACATATATAATTAAAATGCCAAAGATAAAAGACAACGCGAGAATTTTAAACATAGCAAGAGAAAAGCAATAAGTTACATAGGGTGCTCCCAAAAGACTGTCAGCTGATTGATTTCTCATCAGAAATGTTGAAAGCCAGAAAGGACTGGAACAAAACACTGAAGTGATGAAAAGCAAGGACTATAACCAAGATTACTTTACCCAGTAAGGCAAACATTTAGAACTAAAGGACAGAGAGTTTTCCAGACAAATAAAACTAAAGGAGTTCACCACCACCAAACCAGTATTACATAAAAACTTAAAGATTTAAGAGATTTTTTTTTAATCAAAGATATAAGAAAATATAGCTAACAAAAAAGTTCCTACTGACAAAGGCAAAGACGTAATAAAAAGAGTGGATCAACCAACAATAAAGCTAGTACAAAGGTTAAAAGCCAAAATAGGAAGATCACATTTAATTACCACAGTAAATTAAGGGATACACAGGAACATGCACACACAAAAAAGTATAAAATAATGACAAAAAAAATGTGGAGGGAGCAAGTAAAAATGGTAGAGATTTCAGAATATATTCAAGCTTAAGCAACCATCAACTTAAAATAGACTGCTATATACACAGCTTGGTATAAAAGAAGCACATGATAATGACACCAAAAATCTTATCTTATACAAGAAGTAAAGAGGAAAGAATCCGAACACAACACTATAGAAAGTCATCAACATGCAAGAGAAAAGAATAGGAAATGAGGCAGGAACAAAGAATAACTACAAAGACAACCAGAATACAACTAATAAAATGGCAATACCTACCAATAATTATTTTAAATGTCAATGGACTAAATGCTCCAAACAAAAGATACAGAGTGGTTGAATGGATAAGGAAACAAGACCCATGCATATGCTGCCTACAAAAGACCCACCTGATATCAAAACACACACACAGACTGAGAGCAAAGGGATGGGAAAAAATAGTTCCAACACAGACTTTAAAACAAAGGCTATAACAAGAGACATGGAAGGATGTCTCTTCATAATGATAAAGAGAACAATCCAGCAAGAGGATAGATCGCCTGTAAAAATTAACACAACTGACACAGGATCATCTAAATATATAAAGAAAAGCACATATTGATGGACATCAAGGAGAGAGCGACAGTATTACAGTCACAGTAGGGGATTTTAACACTTCATTGGCATCAATGTACATCTAGATCATCCAGAGAGAAAATCGACAAAGAAACAGTGGCCTAATGACACTTCCACCACCTAAACTTAATATTTTTAGGACATTTCACCCAAAAGCAGTATAATATATGCATTCTTTTTAAGTGCACATGAACCATTTCCCAGGATAGATCATACATGTTAGGCCACAAAACAAGTCTCAATAAATTTAAGAAGTCTGAAACCATATCAAGCATCTTCTCCAATCACAGTATTATGAAACTGGAAATCAATTACAATAAAACTGAAAAACACACAAACGAAGACTAAATAATATGCTACCAAACAATTAATGGGTTAACAACGATATCCAGAAAGAAATCAAAAGATACCTGAGACAAATGAAAATGAAAA
>PUFA01000349.1:0-82500 GCA_003508835.1 Eonycteris spelaea | reverse complement strand
GGATGTCTTCACCCCACACCATGATAAGCTTTTAGAAGCTCCCTTGTACATTTTCATAGTACATTTCCATCTTGAGTCCTGTTTAACTTGATCATTACATATCTTTATGACAGAGATTGACCTGTTCTTCCAGGGACTTCCTATGGCTTGTAGGGCAGTCTCATTTCTTAGTTAGGGGCCCAACAGACTGTGGTCAAGCCCCAGTCTGCTGTGAGACGACCTAGGCCTCCCTTCCTCTCTTTAGCCTCCCCTAAGTCCACCTTATCTCCCAGGTGGAACTGCCTGTCCCTCCTTGGTATTCCACACTGATCTGTGTCACTTCTCTCATAGCATCTATAATACTTTAGGGCTGTGTACTTCACATGTTTACCTTCTCATCAAGTACAGACCCCTTGAGACAGGGCCTGTTCTATTCAGCAAGGTCATCCCCACATTTAGATTGGTACATAATACATGTATGTGGATTGCAGCTGTATAATCAGACACATAGGTACATTATCTATTTGTCTCTGGATCTGAAAATTCATCATTAAATATTGTTTTGGGATTGAGTATTTTCTTAAGGCACAAATCATCGAAGATGAGTCAGTGCAGATATTCTGACATAATGTCATCTAGCTGATAATTTTCTTCTTTGATAAGAATAATTGGGTGGCCAGCTTCCTGGGTGCTTGAGTTGTGGTTGAGATATGATTGATCTGAAAGTACTTGGCATTTTAATCCTGCTATCCATCCTGCTAAAGACTAATAACCCAGGATTCCACTTGGGCTTCAACTCCCATCACTCAGAGCTGCTTCTGTTTCCAGACTAGCCCTCATGGGAATGGGCATGTTGGCACATGAGCCCAGGTCACCACTGCCCAGATCTTCTTGATGGCAGAGACCTGGTTTGGGGTGCTCTGACCCCAGACTTGTGCCATTCCAGCGGCCCTGAGTCCTGGTGCACCTGAAGAGCTCCCATGAAAAGCTCCTGTGGATTCACCTCAGCCTGTGGAATGAAGAAGGCTCCTCTCTCCAACCTGCTGGTGTTTTGGGCCTAAGAAGCTGTGAAACCTCTAACAAGCCCTTCAGTCTTTCTAAGCCTCAGTTTCCACAGGTCTAAAGGGAGGATGAGGTCATCCATTAACCCCCTGTGAGGGTTACTGAAAGGATTAAAGGTAGAACCATGTGCAAAGAGCTAGGATTTCACAGAGTGTGCTAGTTCCCCTTCCTTCTCCTTCCAGCTGCCTTCACCCCAACTCTCTCTTTTTATCTTCCCCTCTTCCTTTCCTCTACACTTCCCTCCTTTCTCCTTCAGAGGTCTTGGAGATTTGATATGAGCATTGTTGTGCATGTGTATCCCAGTCAACATCTGTTGTAGGCATGCTGAGAAAAACTTCAGTGCACTGTTGAGGAGGAATCAAAGATGAGGAAAGTGTGCTCCTTGACCTGAGGGGAGGGGGCACCATTTACTTGCACATCAATGTGTTTTGTATGACTGTGTGTGTGTGCGTGTGTGTGTGTGTGTGCACATGCACACACAAGCATGCTCACGTATGGACATGCACATCATCTAAGTTGCTCTACTCATGGTAGAGCAACTACCGTGTGTGTGGCCTTGTGTCTGCAGTTAGCCTTTGCCAGCTCCCTCCCAGATGGCATCTGGACTGGCCACCTTGGACAACCTAACCTTACAGCTTCCATGTCACAATGCTTCTGACTCTGGCTGGGACTGGGGACCCAGTGGACTGGGAGCAGGCTGTGCTTCCATAGTTTTCCAGGACACTGGATAGGCAAGAGGGTGGGGACCAGGGGAAGTGAGGAAGACAAGATGAGGGGCCCAGGAGCCCAGCTTCCATAAGCCAGTTTTCAGAAACTAGTCAGTTCAGAGGGCTGCTGGACCAGGTAAGGGAGGAAGGAATGATGAGTATTCCTCTTTCCCACGAAGGCACCAGCCCTTAAGGAGGCTCAGGGACTCTGGGGTGATCCTCTCCCAGGAGCCTTTTTAAAAGCAAGGTATGTCTGCATGGGGGTTCTAGGTGCCTCCTCTGTGCCCACTAGACAGTGATCTGTGCTTACAGTCCTTGAAGATGAGGCCTATACCCACATATTCTCAAAAACCTGGAGTGATATCAAAAAAGGAAGGAATGTTAGAAGTCTTTTAGTGCTTCCCAAATGTGTTATGAGGAACTATGGGCCCACAAATTTGAGGTAGGTATTCTCGAAAGAGATGGGGTCTCTGGCCAAATACACTAGGGGAATGCTTCATTAATCTCCCTATCCCCACCCCCGAGTTGCAGCACACACTGGAACACTAAAGGTGCTGGAAAGACTTGCATTGCTTTAACTTGGCTCAATATGTCATTTTCCAAACCTACTTGCACATGGGGCACCCTTTGTGTTTGGGCTATTTATCACAATTTTCCTTAGCTGTGTTCTATGGATCAGAGTTTGGGGCATATGGATATAGCCAAACTCTTCATTTTAGACAGTGGAGAGTCAGTGAGCTCAGGCCACCCAAGGAATGGTCTCACCTTTTGGCCAGGTTCTATCCCCTGCTTTTTTTCTTCTGTTTCTCCCCCTCATGATAGCCCTATGGCTTCCGGCTCCTTTGGTTGGTGGCCATTCTTGACTGAGTTTGGATCCAATTTTCTGCCTAGGGAGAGGGACCAGGGATCTTTTTGCTGACTTCCAGCAACTTCCAGAAACCTGAGCTCTAGGGAATTCCTGGCAGCCAGGCTGCAGCCTTCACTCTTAGAGCTGATGGTCTCTGGGTGTTTGCTGAGCTGCTAGAGGTCTTAGAGAGATTCTCGTGAAAGAGGATGGTTAGTAAGTTCATCTTCCTTCTCTGCTCTTCATTTTAAATTATGGTTACTGCTCAGGAAACATATAGAAGTTGTGCAATGAGGCACTTCTGTTAACCAACACATAGACACTATATATCCCAAACCACTTATCGATGTCAGAAGACAGCAGTGAGCACTTGGGCACATTTATTCCTGCAATCAACCCTGAGAGTTGGTACTATGGAGGCATATCCACTAGAGAGATAAGAATGTCAAGGCCAGACAGCTCAAGAAAGCTTACCAAGGTTCCAGGACCAGGTAAGGAGAGTCAAGGCCCAAATCAAGAGAGTGAGGCTCTGCAGTCTGTGCTCCAGCCACCGTCACGGAAAAGACAGGGTTCACTCAGATTTGTTTAACAGGTCCTTGTTTTCTAATAACTGTGCATTAGAGAATCAATGCTTCAGACAGTGCCCTGGTGACTGGGACAATCTATTTCTAGAGGGACATCTCACCTTTACATTTGTTTCATGAAGCTGGTGCCTGTGTGGGGAAAAAATTGCTGGTCACTGGTCCCTCCCCATCTTGGTGGGCCCAGGAGCCCTCAGTGCTGGGATCTGGCAGTAGAGCCAGAGGGGCCATCCAGCCCCACACATGCGTGCACACTATCAGAGACACATCAGTGAAAAGCCAGTCCTGGAGGAGTTTATTCCTCCTGAGAGACAATCATAGTAGTGCTGTTTGACTCTGAGTGCTCAGTTACATTTCAAATTTATTTCCAATCACTTAGAGCTGGATCAACAAGAGACAAAGGTACCTTTAGCTCTGTCCCTTGCTATTCCTCCAAATGTCAAGGACTGACATTTGATGCCATTGTCCCCAGTCAGCCTACTGATGACTCACTTTCTTGCTTCCCCTGCTCCCAGGCCCACCTGCACCATTCACACCCAGTAAGTACTTTCATATCATACTGATCACAAACTGCACTGCCCAGGAGGATACTTTCTCCCTCTGGCTGAGTAAATACTAGCCTCCTGGATGGTCACTGCATCCTTGGGTCCCTGGGAGAGGCCTCTCCTGGCTTTACTCCTCTATTCCTCCCAGCTCCCTGGCCTGGCACCTGGTATTCCCAGGACAAGCGCCTATCTTGGGCTGAGAAAGGTGCTCTCGCAGTCCGCTTGGTGGGGCAGGTGGCAGAGTGAAGTCATGGAGTCAGAGGAGGCTTGGGGGTGGTGAGGCCTGGTGCCCTTTAGATAAAGTACTCCTTTCTGCTGTCATCACCGGTCTCTTGGAGGGACGGGTCACCCTGCAAGGCTGCATCTGCACTCTCAGCGAACTCCGTGCCCTTGGCCTCATTGGTGTGGTAAGTGCCCTTGTGCCTGTACATGTAGTGTATCATGAGAAGGAGGAGGCCGACCAGGACGATGGCCACAGCGGTGATCACACCTGCAGGCAGGAAGAAATGCACAGCTCTTTTTGGAACTGGAGCAGGGTTTCAGGACACACAGGGGTGGTGCCAGGACAGGCACGTTGCTATGACAAACACTAACCCCATACGGCTGGCTCATTCCTGCCGCTCTAATCCCTGCCCTGTGTGTGCTCACCTCTCATCTACAACCATCTGAGTTACCCCTTCTCTCCCCTTTTCTCTCCTCCCTCCCCTGAATGCAACACTTTGCAGACTAAGGCTGGAATAGTCTCCCAGACTTGATCCCTCCTTGGGAGAAGATACTCCGTGCATTGAGCAAGACAGACCTATGAGCGTGATTTCTATAACATAACTATGTGGGTATGCCTAAAACTGAGGGGTTCAGCAGACCCAGAACTTCCACTTTTAAAACCTGGACAATCCTTACAGAGGAATTTCCTGGGGCATGGAACTTGAAGTGCTAAAACGAGAAAGGTACTAGAAAATTAGGCAGTCGGATGCCCTATTCAGGGGAAAAGGCTAGGGCAGTGTCCTGTGCCCGAGCTGGGCCACCCGGGACAGGTGAGAGAAGTGTGGTTTCACTGCTCATGGCCCCAGCCCATCTCCTCTGTGGTCCTGGAAGGTGGGGTCTTCAAAGTCTGCAGAGGAGCAGGTGGTGGCCAAGCAAAAATCTGGACAGAGGGGATCCTGGAGGATGTGTGTTAAGGGCATGGGGTGTGGGGAGCAGTTAGTCCTTCATTTCTGTTTGAAGTCAGAATGGGTCATGAGGTGAGGCTTGAGGGCTGGTCAGTAGGACCAGGTCATTCAGGGCCTTGGGGTGATGGGTGAAGGGAGATGACTAGACAGTTTGAGTAGAGCTAATGGCCAACCCTTGGAGGGGGCATTGTGAGCTTAGGTATAGCTTTGAAATTACAGAGCAAGCCCTCTGCCTTGACTTAGAATGTAGGTATTTGGGGGCTTGGGAGGCTATTGGAGAATATGGGGAAGTTAAAAGTTTTCTCAAGTCCCACTTTTGAGGAACAATTTCATAAACTTCCTGCAGCTTTCAGGAGAGCACTTCTGTTTGCATGATGTTAACAATCCTGTCTATGAAGAAAAGGGTTCAGTGGTCCAGTGAGCTGGAGAATTAAGAACATCAGGTTAAATAGAACTATGCAGGAGTCTTTGAGGGCCTGCTTTTACTTGTTTATATCTAATTATAAAGTACCTGAACTGTTAATGAACTGGGGAGACATGTGAATCTCAGGGGGAAAAAGCAGCCTACACTCCCAACTGGGGTCACAATTGTGACCAGAGGGGCCAGTGTAGGGTTTAGAGCAAGGATAGGAAGCATCACATTTCAAAACCATCCCTGAGAGAAGGAAAGCACTGGCCATATCCTGTCCCTTTGCCCGAGTCTTCAGGTAGCTTCTTTCCTGGGCATTTCCTCTGACCCCCCTGGACAGCTCACCTGCGATTATGGTGATGTCCGTTGGGGTCCAGGCCATCCCGGCATCAGACTCTATAAACAAAACAGAGGAGACTAAGTTGAGAGAAGAAGTTCTCCCACACTAGCAGCATCTCAGATGAACCTGCACCATCTGCTCACATGTGAGCAGCTTTATCAATGGGCCCAGAGTGCACAGTTGCATGGACAGGCCTCTGGCCAGGTGTGCACTGAGCTGAGTCCAGGCTTTTCTTGGCCACTGGAGAGCACGGTGTGACCATCAATGGGGCCAGACACAGTTATGGCACCTCTGGGACTATGCAGGTGTGTGAGGATTGGCTCCCTGCTGTATCCTTGACTGAGAGTGGTGCCTACATCTGGCAGATGCTCAATAGACACCTGAAGTGGCAGGAAAGTGGCCGCCACTGTTGTGTTTGGTGTCTATCACCATCTGTCTTTTGGGCCTCAGTTTTTCTCATGATAATGGTAAAACCAGACCATTTGTGGGGGTGCCCACACATGTCAGATGTTGGTTTAGTTGCCTTCCATCTGTTGTATCACATGGTCTTCAAAGCAATCCTATGACGTAAATGGTATTATTAGCCCATTTCACAGGTAGAACACTGAGGCTCAGAAAGTTACATGTCCACAGTCACACAGCTCGTTCAGTTGCAGCCAAGACTGAGCCTGCACCCTCACTTCTGGGTGCATTCTCTTTTTTCTCTCGAAGACCCTCCCGGAGGGCTTCCATCTGGAGGTCCATCCTTGAGACCCCTCTACAGGTCTGTGCATGCAATCCTCTGTGGGAAAGGATACCTGTGGCACTCTGCAAGTTACTGAGGCCATTTTTCTGAAGCTTAGTGGTCTGGCCAGAGGGCTAGGATCTTGAGTAGAGCAGGAATCTGCCCATTACCTTGAGCTGCTGCACAGTGTGCCTCCTCTCTCTTTTGGGAGATAAGTGGTAGGAAGGATTTATTAGACTATGGAATAGCAATGTTAACATGGAAATCCCATGTTCCCATTACAACAATGACGCATATTAAAACAGAGAGGGCTACTTCATAATAGTAGTCATTTCTGCTCAGATAATCACTTTAATTATAGTGCATAAAGGTCATTCTCCCCAGAACAGCTGACAGATGACTCTTTCTGATAAAAAAGAGGCTGTTGGTGCCAGGAGGGACAGTGGTGGGAGTGAAGCAGAGGCTCCAGGCTGGAAGACCTCATGGAGACCCAGGCTAGGGGCTCTGGGGCAAGCATGGAGCCTGGAGGTGGGAAGGATAAATAAGGCCTCAAGTCAGTGGAGAGAGAGAGCCGGAACACACCAGGAGTTGAGGCAGTGGGAAGGAGACACAGGCAGGAGGAGAGCTGGGCATTCAAAGCTCTGCACAGCCATGAGACTTGAGGCAGTGGATGATGGACTCTGTGATCCAGGGTGGACAAATGCAACATGTCATTTAGCATCAAACACATAGTGGGTAATAAATATTTAGTAAAAGCATGATTGGAGGAATACATGCACACAAGCAGGAATTAATGGACTCAGAGACTGCTGTTCTGGACTCTACTCAATCACTAAGCACCTCACAGTTCAGGAAGAAAGAATAGCACTTACTTAAGTCAGCATGAGTAAGGTTACACAAGCCCAAATACCCTGGATGCCATTAGGAATTTTCCAGGTGAAAAAAGAGGCATTTGTTTTTCTATGCTCAGATCTGCATTTATTTACTAAAATTTATTTTCAGTTACAACTGACATACAATATTATATATTTCAGGTGTATAACATAGCTATTAGACATTTATATACCTTATGAAGTGATCACCTGGATAAGTCTGGTATCCTTCTGACACCAAACAGTTATTACAATATTATCATTCCCTATGCTGTATTTTACATCTCTGTGACTATTTTTATAACTGGCAATCTGTACTTCTTAACCCCTTTCACCTTTTCACCCTTACCTCCAACTCCTGTCCCATCGTGTGTCGACCAATTTTTTTTCTTATCTATGAGTTTATTTCTGTTTGTCATTTATTTTCCTTTTTAGATTCTGCATATAAGTAAAATCATGGTATTTGTCTTTCTCTGTCTGACTTATTTCACTTAGCATAATACTGTCTAGGTTGTAAATGATAAAATATCTTTCTATTTTATGGTGGAGTAATATTCCATTGTATATATGTACCACTTTATCTTCATCCATTCATGTATAGATGGACACTTAGGTTGCTTCCATATGTTGGCTATTGTAAAAAATGAAGCAATGAACAGAGGGGTGCGTATGTCTTTTGAATTATTGTTTTGGATTTCTTCAGATAAATACACAGAAGTGGAATTGCTGAATGATAAAGTAGCTCCATTTTTAATTTTTTGAGGAACCTCTGTAGTGTTTTCCATAGGGATTGTACTAATTTCATGATCCCATTAACAGTGCACCAGGGTTCCCTTTTCTTCACATTCTCCACAACACTTGTTTGTTGATTTATCAATGACAGCCATTCTGATAGGTGTGAGGTAATATTTCATTATGGTTTTAATTTGCATTTACCTGATGATTAGTGATGTTGAGCATTTTTTCATACGTTTATTAGCCATTTGTATGACCTCTTTAAAGAAATGTCTATTCAGTTCAATGCCATTTTTTAAATTGGATTGTTCATTTTACTGGTGTTAAGTTGTATGTGTTCCTTATATGTTTTGGACATTAACCCCTTATTGGGTGTATCATTGGCAAATATCTTCTCCCATTCAGTAGGTTGTCTTTTCATTTTTTTGAGGTTGCTTTTGATGTGCAATATCTTTTTAGTTTGATGCAGTCCCATTTGTTTAGTTTTTTCTTTTGTTTCCCTTGCCTCAGGAAACATATCCAAAAAAAATTGTACTAAGAGCACTGTCAAACAGTTTGCTACCTATGTTTTCTTCTAGGAGTTTTATGCTTTCAGGTTTTACATTGAAGTCTTTAAATCCATTTTGAGTTTATTCTTCTATATGATGTAAGATAATGGTTTAATTTCATTTCTTTGCATGTGTCTGTCCAGTTTTCCCACATTATTTATTGAAAAGACTGTCTTTATCCCATTGTATATTCTTCCTTCCTTTGTCATAGATTAATTGACAATATAGGTGTAGGTTTATTTATGGTCTCTTCTGTTCCATTGATCTATGTGTCTGTGTGCATGCTGGTGCCATGCTGTTTTGCTTACTATACCTTGTAGTGTAGTTTGATATCAGTTAGCATGACAGCTCCAGCTTTGTTCTTTTTTCTCAATATTACTTTGACTATTCATGGTCTTTTGTGGTTCCATATAAATTTTGGATTATATGTTCTAGTTCTGTGAAAATGCCATTGGCATTTTGCTTGCACTGAATCTGTAGATTGCTTTGGGTAACTTGGACATTTTAACAATATTAATTCTTCCTATCCATGAGCATGGTATAGCCTTCCATTTATTTGTATCTTCTAGTTCTTATTTTAATTTCTTAATAGTTTTTCTGGGTAATTTTACATCCTTGGTTAAATTTATTCCTAGGTATTTTATTTTTTCATGCAATTGTAAATGGAATTGTTTTCTTAATTTCTCTTTCAAATAGTTTATTTGTGTATAAAAATGCAATGTGCTTTCTGAATATTAATTTTGTATCCTGCTACTGAATTCATTTATCAGTCCTAATAGTTTTTTGGTGGATTCTTTAGAGTTATCTCTATATAATATCATGTTATCTATAAATAATGACAGTTTACTTTTTCCTTTCCAAATTAGATGCTTTTTATTTATCTTTCTTGCCTGATTGCTGTGGCTAGGCTTCTCATACTACGTTGAATAGAAGTGGTGAAAGTGGACATCTTTGTTTTGGTCCCAGTCTTTAAAAAAAGTTTTCAGCTTTTTGCCATTGCATATGATGTTAGCTGTGGGTTTGACATATGTGGCCATTAGTATGTTTAAGTATGTTCCCTCTATCCGCACTTTGCTGACAGTGTTTATCAATAAACAGATGTTGAATTTTGCCAAACATTATTTTTGCATCTATTGCTGTGATCATATGATTGATATCCTTTATTTATTTATGTGGTGAATCATGTTAATTGATTTGCTGATATTGAACCAACTTTGCATCCTAGGAATAAATCCCACTTGATCATGGTGTATGATCTTTTTAATGTATTGCTGAATTAGTTTTTTGTATGATTTGTTGAGGATTTTTCATATATGTTCATCAGAGTTATTGACCTATAATTTTCTCTTTTCATAATATCTTTGTTTGGTTTTGGTATCAGGCTAAATCTGGCCTCATAAAATGAGTTTGGGAGCATTCCCTTCACTTAAGTTATTTAAGTTATAGTTTGAGAAGGATAGGTATTAATTCTTCTTTGAATGTTTGGTAAAATTCACCTCTGAAGCCATCTGGTCCAGGAGTTTTGTTTATTGAGAGTTTCTTGATTACCGATTTGATTTCATTAGTAGTTATTAGTCTGTTTAGATTTTGTTACCTCCTGATTCAGTCTTAGAAGTTTGTATGTTTCTAGGAATTTATCTATTTCTCCAAGGTTGTCCAATTTGTTGGCATATAGTTGTCTGTAGTATTTTCTAATAATCCTTTGTATTTTGTGGTGTCAGTTGTCATGTCTCTTCATTTCTTATTTTGTTTAAATGTTTGTTTAAAATGGAAGGGACCCTATACTCAAACCTATACAGTGGCATACTGGAAGCACTCTGACAGACCAACCAGCCTGGAGGTAGATGGGACCTGGGACCTTTGAGGGATCATCAGTTGAGCCTCCCAACAAGACCTCCTCTAAGCTCATGTCCACCAAGGGGCATGGTGGACAGAAAAGCTACTCTCCATGCCCCAAACTCCTCTAATTTTTGCTCAAGTTGCACAATGTGATCGATTCTAGGGTAGTGATGCTTCAGCATGACCAGAACAGCCACAAAGATCAGAATTGGCACAGAAGCTCTGGCCTGTTTAGGAAGGTGGGGATGATATAAGACATCAGTTCTTAAAGTGTAGTCCCTGGAACAACAACACTTCCTGGGAGCCTGTTAGAAATGCAGATTCTCAGGTTCCACCCCAGACCTACTGTATCAGAAATGCTGGGGCTGGGGCCTAGCAATCTATGGTAACAGGCCTCGAGGTGGTTCTGGTATATGCTCAGGGTTGAGAGATACTTGCATAAGGGAAGCCATCCCAGAAGGGAGCTATTAGAATTGGCCTTTGAAGGATAAACAGGAGTTTGCTACAGACAACACTGTGAACTTTCCAGGCAGAGACACTCTAGTGCTCATCTTTTCCTAGTTCTCAATTTTCTCTCCAAATGTCTGCTCACCGTCCAAGACACTGAAGTTCCAAAGCCTGGATTTTGATATCTTGCCTTTGGAGATGGTGGGATAAGCACCCTCACTGGTTACATCCCCTGTACTGTTTTAGCCAGCAGCAGTTATACTGGATATTTGGAAAGGCTATCAGGAATAAGCTCGGATCCCACCCAGGAAGTTGACAGGTTAGTGTGTGATTGAATTAGGAGCCTGGAATGGAAGTTAATCCCTGGCTGGGGTTGAAAAGTAACTATGTGCTTGGGATTAGAATGATACTGAGCTCAGGAACTTGGGTGGGTGGGTGGAGGTGGGTCAGTTGGCAGCAAAAGAGGTATGTTTATAGCAAAGCAAGCTGTTATTTATGGTCAAGTGTGAGTCTGAGATCAGAATTAGACAACTGTCTAGCCCGATATTGGACAGGCATGAGGGGCATCTACACTTTTTGCAGAGACCCAAAATTACTCAGAAAACTATTAAGACATTAGCTCTCTTTAAGATTGCAATGCCCCTGACAGAGAGAAGCTCTACTAGTCCCAGAACCACGTGGAGCTCATAGCTCCATACCCAGCACTGCACTGTGTGCCTGGCACTGAATAACAGTTGTTGAATATTACTTGAAAGCCTAGATCCTTCTAGGGAATTGAGAATCAAACTGTACCTTGCACTGTCCACATTATTGTGATGACAGCTTTTGTTCGAATCCTGGCTTGACCAATTAATAGCAATGTAATCAGCAAAATGTTTACTAACTTTAGTTTCTGCATGAATAAAACAAGATAACAGTACCCACCTTGTGGAAGGGATTAGAAATAATAAATATTATATATACAATGTAGACAATAACTACATGGCACATAGCTTGGAATAGGGTTTACTAAGTTGTAGCCACTATTTTGATTCTGATTCTTCTTATTAATTCCTTTTTGCATGTAATTCAATGCCGATCACCTAAGCGACCAATTGACAGATGCTGTGAGTCCATGCAGAGGATGGACACTAGTTATGGTTTTCTAGCTCTGTCCCAGCTGACTGAGAAACAATACCTGGGTGCCCAGTGTCTCTGTGTTCCCACATTGTTGCAGGGATCAGGGGAGGTTCCAAAAAATGAAGAGTAAGTTTTTGACCTTAGGGGCTTATGGTGTCTCTGGGAAATGTGATTGTGAAATATGAGTTTTATTTAGGGCAGTGTTTGTCAAACAGGAAGTCCCAACTCACCGGTGGGTCTTAATGTGTGTGTGTGTGTGTGTGTGTGTGTGTGTGTGTGTGTGTGTGAGAGAGAGAGAGAGAGAGAGAGAGAGAGAGAGAGAGAGACAGAGACAGAGACAGAGACAGAGAGATAGAGAGAGACAGAGACAGACAGAGACAGAGAGAGAATGAGAGAATAGCTTAGAAAGTATCAGCAGCTTTCATACACAGGGTTCTGTTTGGTGGAGCTTTGATTTATGCCCACACGCCACAAGCATAGGGCCCTGAGTCACAATGTAAAGGGTCTTTCTTACTGAGGGTTGCACTCATCATCATGTTCAGGACCATGATTTAC
Source organism: Eonycteris spelaea (assembly GCA_003508835.1). Lineage (NCBI taxonomy): Eukaryota > Metazoa > Chordata > Mammalia > Chiroptera > Pteropodidae > Eonycteris > Eonycteris spelaea. Next base: position 70,025 of record PUFA01000349.1, on the reverse strand, counting down.
AGTAACACTATAAGAGGAATAAACCAAATCCTTAGTCCTACAGTGTTTTGTTAAGGGAAGCCCAATGAAGAGATCAAACAATGAGCAGGCAGATGGAGAACAAAGCCCAGCTTCATGCAGAGGAAAGTTGATGTGGGTGATGGCAGTAAAATGGCTAAGCTGTGGAACAACTCTAGGCTTCTGAACTTCTGATGTGGCCACCCAGCTGCAGGCCTCTCCACAAGGTCAGGTTCATGGCCATATGGCTAAGTGCAGGGAAAACAGATGCTTCCCTTGAGATGGTGGATCCTGAGAGAGAAAGAGAGGAAAGGGAAGTGCTGTCCTGCTCTTTGACTCACCACTTCCCATAAGGGGCAGTGGGGTGCGGGGACGCAAGCTGGCACAGTCATGGAGGCCCCTGGGAAATGCCAGGTGTGGGAAGAATGTTCCTGGACTTTGGAAGTGATAATATGTGTCCTGGGGGCAGAGGAGAAGAAAGAGCACTGCGTTTGTTCTCTGTGCATTTAGTTGGCGAAGTTGCTGGCCGTGGCTGCCACTTATGCTCCCTTATTTAATCCTATAGCAAGCCAACAAAAGAGAACGGGTTCTCCTTTCTTTAAGTTACAGATAATAAAATACATGCCCAAAGAGGTCAAATAATTTGTTGAAATCTCACAGCCCTAAAGGGCAGAACCTGTGTTTTAACTTGGGATTTCCTAGCACAAAATATCCGCTGCCAGGGCTGGGAATGGCTTTTCTCTGGTGCAATCTGCAGTTTGGCTGTAGTCCAATCCCTGCTGATGCTACAGGTCCACAGGGTGGCCAGACGCCTGTCCTCTGGTCAAAGGCAGCAGTCCCTGGGAGGCATCAGGGCACATGGGTACTGCCCTCCATGTAGGCTGACATTCTCCACTCCAGTTGGCAGCTTGGGCTCAGCTCACAGGATGCAGGAATTCAGCAGCAGCTGGGTCCTGGGGGAGAGGGGCAGTGGTGTTTCTCAGATGTTGACAGAGAGCAGTGGTCAAGTGCTGGCTCTAGTGACAAAAGCTGACCCTCCTCTGTGGCCATGAAGACCCTCCCTTCTACTTTGTTTTCTGATGAAGCTGTGCTTGGAAGTGCTCTTCTTTCTTGTAAGGCTCTACCTTTACACCTCCCACTCACAGCTAATGGCTTTTCCTTCTGCCTCAGGGGTGGTGGAGAGAGTGCACACATCCTGTTTCCCATCGCCCACATAGTCCAGCAAAGTTGAGGAATTCAGGCATGGGGCAGAGGACTCAGGGGAGTGAGCTACTCTAGCGGAGAGTGAGAATGGTTTCAGACTAGGAGGCCTGGGGATGCTGGAAAGGGAAATTATTCTAGCCTTAAATCATAAAGGGAAACAGGTTTGTCATAGCATCCTTTGAGAGCTCCTCACATGACATGATGTCCATGACAGCTGTGCAGTGGCAGCCACATCTATTGCTTGATGGTTTGCCAAGCTCTGTGCTACTCACCAAGAGCATTATAGTTCAAGGAACTTACAGATTTGCTCATAAAAGTCACTTTACCAACTTCTCTCAGGTGGAGATGCCTTGGGGTGAGTCTGATTTAGATTCTGGAGGAGGACAGCTACTGGGACAGGGTCAGGAAGAGTTCTTGGCTCACATTAGAGTTTCTTGTTTCTGCTCTAGATTCTGGCTTCAAAGTCCTTATGCAAGTGAAACAGAAATCACTTGACATTTGAAGTTTATTAAATAGATTTTCTTTTTGGTAGGAAAAAGGTCAAACACATTTACTTTTCTTTGATGGTTTGTTGTTATCACGCTTTAAAAGATAAAGCATTCAAGCTACAACTGGGAAGGAGCTCAGGATATAAGTGCCCAAAGAAATAAATGAATAGCTTATTATTATCCATCCATCCACTTCTCTTGTAAGCCATCAGTATTGGCTGAGCAGTGAATACATGCCTAACCCTAGACTCAAAGGGAAGTGGAGAGGATGGGGTTTGTCCTCCGGAAGCTTATGACTTGGGTGAGGAGATGTGACATATTCATATGAAAGGTTAAACCCTCTGTGTGATAAAGTGTCAAAATGAGCAATACAAATGTACCTGGGGTGTTAGCGGGAGACTCAACCATCAGCTTCAGTCCCAGGAAGAAGTTCATGATTCTGTTTGCTAATTACTTCCTTCAGCAGGCTTTTCCCAGCACCTACTACATTCCAGCAATGTGCTCCTTAAGGATAAGGCAAGGATCCTAACTTCAAGGAGTTTACTGTGTAGTAGACAGAGACAAATGCATCTGTGGGTAAGTTCAGAAGGGGTAGTTCTCTCTTGTTCTCAGGAAAGGCTTCCTTGAGGAGGAGGTCCCCAGGCTGGCCTATTGAGAGCTCGGTCCAGCAATGCCAACATGAGAACTGGGCACATTATTAAGCAAAGGACATGAGGGAAAATTCATGTTGAGTGGTCAGTAGGGCTTCTAGGCCTACCTGCCATGATGCCTGGCGATAGTCTGTCAGGGGCTGGGCACCAGGCAGTGGCTGGTTGTCTGCTGGGGGACTTAACCTACTTGCATCCTCCACCCTTCCTATCTATGCAAAAATCATGCACCCATTCACCTGGTTTGCAGACTGGATCCACAGGACAAAGTGATACCTGGCCAGGCAAGGCTGATGTGAATTTGATCACCTTGGTCAGGATGTGCCTGCCAGTCTGAAAGTCAGTGATTGTCCTCATTGTCCCTGAGTATCACCTTATAAACAACTTCCGCATTCCCAGAGCCACCAAAATGCTATGAAATGTTATGATAGTGCTCTGATACCCATAAAATGATCCAACTACACTTTCTTCCTCCAAACCATGCTCCTGTCTTCCCGGTTGCTCCAGTATCTGCTGCTACTGTATGAAAACCGGGATGGATGTCTGATAGGTACTGAAGCCTTGTAGGCTGCAACACACTCACCACATCAAAATAGTGCATGGTAGTTAAAGTGCTGAGGCCTTCCAGGCCAGGGGCAAGGAGACGTGGCCTCTCTACTCCAGAGAAGAAAACGATCCTGGCATCAGTAAACTGGGGAAGAGCAGAAACTCAATAATCAGAGCAGATTGTAGGCAATGTCTCTTCCATGTCTGCACCCTGAATCCTTGCTTGGGAGTGTTTCACATCCAGGCATTTGTTTTTGGGGTGTGCTCACTGGAGGGGACTGGAAAGAAGTGAGGAAGTCATGACTCACAATCCAAAGTATCTGATTCCAGAGTTTTCCCACTGATATCTCCCTGCTTTCATCACTAATGTTTTTCTACAGAGCCTTATTTTAACATAATGACCAGTCTGCCTCAGTTGAGCCATGGGGTCTAAGTAATAGGAAAGAATGCTCCATTCTTGGGCCAGAGTACAAAAAAACCCAAAAAACAAACAAACAAACAAACAAAAGCATGGCAGCATTCATAGGAATGTGCTAAATTATGGATAAGGAGAAAACAGATTAATGTATTTACTATCACTGAGTACAAAACACAGGCCCTTAGGAGAAAGGAATTAAATACCCTCAGGAGACTGATTAGTTTTCTCAAGTGGCATTGTGTTCCACCTTCTCAACTTGAGGTGGGAGTATACCTGCAGTGTCAGATGGAATTTCTCAGGCAAATTACCTCAACTCTGGAGCCTCCTTTTCCTCATCTGCAAAATGGAGACAATAAAACCCCAGCCTAATAGGATTCCTGTGGATTGACAGCTATAGCACTAGCTCTCAAACTTGAGTATGCATCAGAATTGTCTGGAGATTTCTTACACCACAGAACACCAAACCACTGTCCCCACAGATCCAGATTCTGAGTCAGCAGGTCTGAGTGGCCCCAAGAATGTGCATTTCTAACACATTCCCAGGTGATACTGCTCATCCAGGAGTCCCCCTCTGGAGAACCACTGAGCTTGTGACTGTACGAGTGGATACAGACCCCATAGATCTGTTCAAGTGCTATTACACAGCACCCTTTTGCATAAACTTTTGCCTGGTACCCACTCAGCAATGCAACTAAAAAGTGACAGTCACAGCTACCCTCACCAAAACTCTGAACTCAGTGTCTTTTCTTCAAGAGTTGGCTAATCTAGTTGGAGAGCTAGCACAGTAAATTCTGAGCATTTGCCAGTTCTGCCAACTCCCCTGCCTTTGCTGACCCCAGAATGATCTGGGTGAGGGTCAAGGAGCTTTGTGCCAGGGTCAGGTAAGAACACATGACCTCTGATCAATGACTGATCAAGGGCTGCAGTTGTCACTGGGCTATCATCTAAAAAGCTCTAACGTTTCTCGATACCCAAGCTATGTAATGAGCTATGCTTGTTTATAGGAACTGAAAAAGATTTCCAACCACAAAGACCAAGGTGGCGAAGGGGCATCTGCACAAAGAGGATGGTGTGCAAAAGGATGGAGTGCAACAGGAGAATAACCAGGCATGCCTAAGAGCTTAATCACGCCATGCCATAGCCTATAAATTTAGAAGCCTCCTCCCAGTTGGGAGGAAAGTGTCATTACAGCATGGACTCACATTTCTCTATTCCTTAATCAAAAAATAAAGTTTCTGCTCTGCTTTACTGAACTTAGTTTTCTTCTATTGAAGTGAATGGCACTAGGCAGAGAAGGACCTTGGTGTGGGTCCCTAACCCAGAAGAGTTAGTAGCAAAGTTTGGTGCCTGTGGAAGAACTGGCCTTGGCTTGCTGACATGACCCACTCCTCACACCCTGGGGTTTTGTCCAGCTCCTACGGGAAAAGCAGTGAACAGTGGTAGCTTGTCTCAGGCTAATTCTCCCATATTCCTGAGCAGCCTTGGGGAGCGGGTAAGGAGGGCCCATGGACAGAGAGGGACCATAGCAGTTCTGTCTGTTATCCAGCTGTCAGAATCATGCCACTGACTATCATGATTAGGCAACTGTGGCTGCATCGGGGGCACTTGTTCTCTGCCACTTCGTGAGGGTTTGCAACACACTGGTTCCACGAGCTGATTAAAAAATTACTTTTGGTTTAGCATCTGAAAGGATATAGGGCAAAGGAAGCCCTCATTGAGGTTCTAGATCCAGTCTGGACGGGACGGGTTGAGGGAGGGGAGAAGCCCCTCCAGAGAGGAGAAAACCCTCGAGAGGAACTGACTTTATCCAGTGCAGATGAGTCAAGGAGAAAGTCAAGCTTCTTTTAAAGTAACTTGTTCAGTCCAGTGGGGAAGAATAAGGAAAGGGATGCCTGACCCAAACAGGGAAGCATCAGGGACACCTGACTACAAGTAAAAGGTAAGAACAACCAGTCAAGGAGTCTTTTGTTTCTTCCTGCTTGCCATTCTGGCATCTCCTTTGTGTTCTGTTCGTTCTTTTCCCTTTAAATCAGGAGGGCTCTGGGAGGTCCTCTTCTCTCAACAATACCTACTGAAAGTACAGTCCTCTCTGAATGGAGAGACATCCTAACCAATGGACCTGGTAAGAACTCCTTGGGAGTCTCGTCTCTCACTAGTCCTTGTCTGGTGAAGGGCCAGTTACCTCATATTCGCCAACCGGAGCCAATGACTTTCTGGCCAGATCCATTCCAAAAAGAGATTACCAGCAGAATATTAGGTTTAGAAATCGGGTAATTAAATCAAATTCAGCCTGAAATTATCCCTTCCTCCTTCCTCTGGGACACCTTATGCATGAAAGGCATCAACATCTCAGATGTGGGGTATTCGGCAGAAGAAGTTTGTTTCTAGAAATCCTTATTGGGCAATCCAGGAACCCCTAGTTCTTATGTCTGTTGTCTGGATTCAGTCCCGACATCCACACTCCATTTGGGATGAATCTCAGGCTTTGTGGGTAGGGATCCTTATTTGGGTTAGGCCATGTGCCATCTGCATACCCACAGATCATAAGAACCTTCCTCTAGGGAGTTGGAAGCAAATCCAAAACAAAAGATCTAAGGTATAAGGTATCTTCAGGTGTCAATCACCTGGAAGAGCAACCCCTGGGCTGCATCCTAAAACTCTGGAAGCTATTCAGTTATCATCCATTAACTAAAAAACAATTTGTCTTTTTCTGTAACATGGTCTGGTCCTAATCTAAAGTGGGAAAACATAGCCCACTAAAGGGTCTCTAAATTATAATACAATCCTCCAGTTAGGCTTGTTTTGCCAAAGAACAAAGAAATGGGACAAAATTCCTTACATTCAGGTTATTATGGCTCTCTATTAAAATGACCTACAAAAGCAATGCAAATTAGAGTTCACTACTGTCATCCATAAAGAAAAGGAGCCTGTCTTGCCAGTATTAGACTCTCTGGCCAAGGATCCTGTAGACTGTCTTCCGCCTGCTTGACTGTGATCACCCCCTGCCAGTCCAGGTACTCCCACTAAGCCCTCCTCTATTGCCACCTCTCCCTCATCACAGTTGGGAACCCTGTGTCCTGGTCCTATATTATATTCCCCTTTGCCTGAACTTTCCACCCCACGGCCTACTGCCCCTCCCCTTGATGAGTCCCTGCTGGGTCTACCCCAACTCAGACCCAGTCGGGCCAATACTAGGAGTAGAACCAACTATCAGCCTGGGGAAGAACCAATTGCACCCCTATGGGTAGGTCCGAAAACAGATAACCGGCTTGTCGCCATACAAGTGGAACCAGCCTCCTGATGCTCCCAAGGAAGACATTTGTCCTAATATACCAATACAGACCTTGACTTTAATGAGCCTGTTAGTGATTTCACCTGCCATCTCTATTACATAAAAGGTTGCACGGAATGTACAAATTGCCAATCTTTAGTAGCCAGTAAAACAGGATTTGGTGATCGCTGCCAAGTAAGCACTGCAATGAGTTATGATTTCGAGAAATGGGATAGACAGGCTAAATAGGCAGTCTGGTACCACGGGGAACGCTACATTTGGACTTGAAACCTGAGGTGCCTTGGACATGGCCCCTAGGGCTCAGCTCTGTGGCATTAGTCCAGTGGGGACGAATTTGTAGGCTCCTTGTTAGTAGGTGTGAGTGCCTAGTGCAGAGCCTGCATAGGTTGGCTATTTAAATATTACTTCTTATCATTTTTGACCATGTTGACATGGCCTTAGACAAGCTGGGAATCTCAAAAATAAGCACCTTTAATGCTGCTGTACACTATTGGGCAAATGTGTCACCCTGAGAATAAAAAACTCCATTTCTAGTAATTGATCCTACAGAAAAAATCTGAAATGGAAACAAAAATGCATGCTCAGGAAAGTGTATTGCAGTATGGTTTAAAGTGCAAAGTGAAAAAAGAGAACAATCTAAATGTTCCACGTTAGAGATTTGGTTATGTAAATTACGATATGCCCATGTGATTGAATATTATGCAGTTATTGAAGTGAAGTATGGGAATTCTTAATGACAAGAGTAAATGCTTACAGTATGATTTAAGGGAATAGGATTGGTAAATGTAAATATTGTTAATTACTTTGAAAAGTTTTAGAAAAAACAATGAAAGGAAATACATTTGAGATGTTGAGGTGGTGGCTTCTGGGTAGTGAATGGCAGTTACGGAGGCAGTGTTTTCTCTAAGGTACAGTTTTCCATACTTTCCAAACCATCTACAATAAACATGTGTCACTTTTAAGAACCAGGGGTGAGAGTAGGTCTTCAGAACTGGCTCCCAGAACTGACCTCAGGCTAGAAGTCTATGCAGGGCCCCCCCCCTCCTGACTTGCCTGTCCACCACCCCACCCCATCGGGTGTTTGTGCTCCTCTACAGTGTCTCCCAACAAGTCACCTGGGCTGTCATCAGACAGCAGGACTGTGGCCACATTCTCTGAGTGACCTGAGTCTTGTGTTTCCACACACTTTTCATTGTCTTAACTGGTAAAGTGATGCTTTAAGTAGACATTTTTATCCCAGTCACAAAGTGCGCAGTGGGGAAAGAGCTGGTGCACTCAGTGATCAGAGCTCTGTCCTTGCTTCTTCACAGCTGTGCTTGTGGATGAGGGAATTGGGCTGAGGCCTGACTCGAGAAGTCCTCACACAGATGCTTGTTTCTGTAGGTGGAGACCAAGGGAGGCTCTGGCCTCTCCAGGACTAGGTCCACGGTGTTTGTTAGAAATCACAGGGCTGTTGGCTATACGTTTGCTTCTCTGGAGCTCTTTGAGGTCAACATGGAGTCCTGCTCAGCTGGCTTCTCCAGGATCCTCAGGTTTGAGTATCTTGCTACAAAAACTGGAAAGGTTTCCCTCACTTCCTAGACTGTCTGAGAGTCCTCTGGCCAGAATTCTCTGAAGGGAGGCCTCCACTATCCTTTTGATTTCAGTCTCAGGAGATAGAATATTATGCACAGACTCAGTTTTTCCTCTTGGCCTCCTGTTTCTTTATCTCCTCCATCTCTTTCTTCTTCTTTATCTGTTGCCAACTTCAATCTCTTCATCCTCATCCATGTAAGGGTTCAGAACTAGTCACTCCAAGATGTGCCTTTGTGCTATGCAGATTGTTTTTGAGCTAAAGGCAACTGAGACTCTGCAGGCTCAAGAAAAACTTCTGCCTCCTTAACTACCTGGAGGAATTTAAATTAGGGGCCTTGCCCATAATAAGAAGTTATCAAAGGTAATCTTTTTTGACCTATCTTTTTGGGGCAGAGCAAACTACCGAACATCTGCTCAGTAATTGCAATGATTTCCTCCTCTCTGAAGCCCAAGCTACCTTATCTCAGACTGTCATATATACCTCTTTTTCCCTTTCTGTCCCTGAACCTCTCATGTATGTGATGCTTCTGACTCTCTCATGTATGTAGGGTTCCCATATATACATGTGTAATTAAATTTGTTTTTTCTCTTGTTAATTTGTTTCATATAGATTTAATTATTAGACCAGCCTTAAGAACCTTGACGGGTGGAGAAAAGTTTCCTCTTCCCCTACATACATATCCTTTGCTTCTTCGTTTTCAAGGTATAATGAATTTCCTAACAATGATTTTGCCCTACACTTTTGGAATCTGTGTTTATTTCCATATTTATCAAGAAGTAGTTAGGTTTGCCCTCCTGAAGCAGTAACCTCTGGGCGTGCCTACAGTTTGGTGCACTAAGCGGAGTGAGCATCAGAGAACATAGGCTGGAAAGACCCTTATCCTCTTTGAAAGCCAGTCATTGTAACCTCAAGATTGTTGGGATTGTACCTCAAGGTCACAAAATGTCTCCTCTTTTACAATCACAGGGGAGTAGAGTAGGGTTAGAGAAGTCAAAATGATCTAAGCAACAGTGTAGTGAGCATGTGTTTATCAGTGGCTGGGATCATAGCAACTTTGAGTTGAAAACGACCTTGAACACTCATCCTGGCCATCCTGGCCTGGTCCTTCCATTGCTCTACAGTCCTCTTACCATAGCCTTCTACCATGTCCACAGATTCCCTGGGATTATCAACCCAGTCCCTGATTCTAGACCTTTCCAACCATGCTGGGTGGCTCTGTGCCCCCGGGACCCACCCCTTCATCTGGCTCTTGTCTTAGTTACACTATCTGTCTGCCAGAGCTCAACACACTGGCCCGGGGCAGCCATCACTCACTACTTTTCATGCTGCTTTTGAGGAAAATGTGATACAAATGGACTATAACAAGGCTTTGTTAGCAAGTTAATTTTGCACGCCTCCTCACCAAGTTAAGTACATGGGGTGTCAAAGCGACTACTTGTTTATAATTTTATTTCCATCCTGGTCTCCTACAGTCATGCCTATAGCAGAGAGGAGCTGAGGTGAGCAGGAGCAGAGAGGAGTGAAGGCAGCTGAGGAAGAGGAAGAGGCCCTGTAATGGGGGCACAGCTTCTCTCCTCCCTCACCATCAGAGCATGTTCTGTGTGTCTGTCCTTGGCATGGTAGGTAGATTCTATCACTTTCCAGTCCCTTACAGAGAGAGAAAAGTCTAGTCAAAGCAAAAGCTTTGGTCTCACATCCATTTTATAGCTCCTAAGCAAAATAAGCTAGGCATAGAAAAAACAAATGCTGCATGATTCCACCCAGGTGAGAAATCTGGAATAATCAAAGTCATAGAATCAAAGATTGGAATCATAGTGGTCAGGGGCTGGAGACAGGGGAGTTGCTATCAAGGGGCATGAAGTTTCAGTTAAGCAAGATGAATAAGCTCTAGGGATCTGCTGTATAACATTGTGCGTACAGTCAAATATAATGTATTGCACATGAAAATATTTGTTAAAAGGACAGATCTCATGTTAAATGTTCTCAGCACAATAAAATAATAAAAAAAAGAGCCCCCACACCAACTTGTGCTCAGCCTGCCCAGGAGGGAAAGTGCCCTCCCAGTTTTCTCTCCTTTCCTTACCTCTCCCTCCTGGCCAACTCTGAGCTAGGGCCCCTCCTGAGCTGCAGGGGGAAGAAGATGCCAGGAAAGGGGGAAACTTCTTTCTACTTAACTGGTGGTATGGTTGTTTCATCTTGGTGGGAAGGCCTCTGGTGTGCAGGCCCTTTCTAAGGGCATAGTGATGGCCACAGGGAAGAACTGGTGAAGGTATGCCCACCTTGCATAGTCCCTCAAACTGCTTGACTCCTCCCTAGTCCACTGCCCAGCCTGGACAGGGCTCTCTCAGTGGGGGTGCTCTGAAGATGGTGCACACAGGACTCCTCTGGGCCCAGCCCTGAACAACGGGCCTGTTTGGAGTGTTCAGCTGCTACCCTGACCCAGTCTCCTGGCATGAGCCTGCGAACCTACTATACACTTTCTCCCAGGAATTCCCATGCAGAGCGGCTCTCCTTAGTGGCCACACAAACAAGCACGCACCCGCACCTGGGAGCCAGGATCCCTCAGACACCAATCCTGCTTGCTTTGGAGCTCTCTCAGGCCCTTCTCACTTGGCTTGAGGTGGAAAGAGACTCAGAGTAACTTGGAGAGGCAGGAACAATGCTGTTTGTCTTCTCCCACAACTGCCCTCAGGGATACCCTGGGTGGCATTTGTCTAGAGACAATAGTTTATGGCTGGTGCACATTCAACTTAGGATGTGACTAGTGTATGTTTTGACTGTGAGGGTACTTATTACTCATTTTCCTCAGCTTTAAGTCTTTCATTGAATTCTTACAGCAGAAGAGACCCATTTTGCATTGTTTATACACAGAAATACACAGGTGCACACACACATACATCCATGCACACAGACACACACTGACTTTTGTGTTGTACAGCCTTGGCAATGACCACCCTGGGCTGAAGGAAGTGCTTCTCTAAGGCCGCCTGGCACTCTTGGCAGGGATGTGAGCATCTTGGGTCTGTGACTATTGTGTCACAGCATAGCGTCAAGCATATTGCATGGTGGGCAAGACTCAGGTGTGATGGGAAGATACTTCTATAAGAATCAGCTGAACCTCTCTTAGTGCAATGTGGAGGTCCAGAAGGACTGCTTGACCTGGAGATGCGCTAGCGGTGCTTTCCCCAGTACTGAGTTCAAGGTGGGAAGAACATGGGGACCAAGGACCTGATTTCTCTAGCCTAAGATAGAACAGAGGCCAGTGTCATAAGGCCTTTCCCTGAGGGTGACTCTGAATATCTGGCTGCCTCTGAAGCTTTATCCGAAGAGAATGTCACCTCTCCCAGACTTCCCCTGAAAGCAGGACCCTGCCCTCGTTGTCTGCGTGGCCTTTGTTTCCTCTCCCATTCATACCCTGAGGCCTGGGCCACCCCTCTGGCCTCCACTTCCCAGTGACCCCTACTGCCTGAGGCGCTCTCTTCCCACTGAACTCCCCTTTCCTGGTGTGGATAATGATGTAATGCCCCATTTGGGGGCTCACTTTACGATTGCATGTAAATTTTCAATTTTTCTCACAAGAATCATTGAGATGGATATTGTAAATGCCTTTTGCTTCATAGTTGAGGAAACTGAGGCCCAAATAAGTTGGGTAACTTGACAGAGGTCACACAGTGGTTGTGGGTGGGATTCAAATGGAGTTTGATTCCAAAGCTCATTCCAGAATCATCCATTCAATAAAGTTCACCAAGGGCCTATTATGTTCCCATTTTAGAGCCTTCAGATCTAACAGTGGACAATGCAAAGCCCTGCCCTCAGGGGCTTCCATTTTAGAGAAAGGAGTGGGCGACAGTGAGTCAAAAATGTGGATCCATGAAGTAAGGCCAAATGGTGATAAATGCTATGAAGATATTAAGAAAAGAGAAGGGGAGAGAGGGCATGCCTTTTCAGAGAGAGTGGTCCGGGAGGCCTCTCAGAGGAGCTCCCTTCTGTACTGTATTATAGACTGTATTCTCCCCAGTCTCACATGTTGAAACTTAACCTCCAATGTGATGGAGTTAGGAGGCTATTGAGAGGTGATTAGGCTGAGGGTGGAGTCCTCATGAACAGATGCTGACCTTAGAAAAGAGACTTTAGAGAGCTTCCTCAACCCTTCACCATATCAGGATACAATGAGAGAAGATGGCCATCTACACATCAGGAAGAAGCCACTCACCAGGTACTGAATCTGCTGATGCTTTGATCTGGGACTTCCTAGCCTCCAGAGTTATAAGAAATAAATGTCTGTCATTTAAGCCACCCAGACTACAGTATTCTGTTGCAGTAGCACCAAAAGACTAATAGTGTCCGAAATAAGGGAGGGAATGAGCCCTGCGGATACTGAAAGAGAGTGTTCTGGGAAGACATAAGCCAGTAGAAGGCCAGATTGGGGCAGGTTGGTGTTCCTGGTGAGTCAGAAGACCATGTAGCCAGAGCAGAGCAAACAAAGGGCAAAGTGCTAAGAGGTGAACATGAGCACGAAGGGCTGGACAGTGTGGGTCTCCAGCCACAGTGAGAAGCAAGGTCTTCCTCTGAGAGGGATGAGGGGCCAGGGATAATCTCCAGTAGGAGCTGTATAAACTGTGTAAGTTTGAGGAGCATCACTTTGGCTGCTCCGGGTAAAGACAATGTCCATGGTCCAGCAAAGTGCTTGAACTAGGACTGTGGTGGTACCAGGATGAGGAACGGTAAGATTGAAATGTACCTGAAATGTGGGACCAACAGGATTTGCTGATGGATTAGATGTGAAATGTGCAACAAAAAGTGTCTGATTTTGACCTGACCAAGATGGATGAGGTTGTTGGGGGAAAAGGTCTGACGGGGGTGAGGATCACTGTTGGGTGCAGGACATGTCATGCTCAGGAGCCTATTAGATGGAAGCACAGGTGCAGTGTAAGCCACTGGACATAGGGTCTGGAGCTCAGGGGAGAAGTAGGGCTGGAGACCTGGCTGAGGGGTCTCCAGCATCTTGATGGCTTTCACAGCCATGGGTGGGACAAAATCCCAGCAGTGTGAATGGAGAAGAAGAGAGAGCAAGAGCTGAGCCCTGGGCTTAGATAAGTGGGGCCTGGAGAGTTAAGGGCTGGGATCTGGACTGAGAAGAAGAAACAGTGAGCCAGAAGGATACCAGAGAGAGTGGTCTGGGGGCCGTGCTGTGCATCCAGGACACTGGGTGGCCCAGTCACAGACTTCCCACTTCTATGGCTGCCCTGTGCCCCTCAGGACCTCTGTGTGTACCCTAGACTCCACTTCCTCTCACAGACTCATAAAGCTCACCACTGAGGTCTCCCCTCTCTCCTGTACCAACAAATTGTCTCCCTCTGGAAGATCACCTAAACTTAAAGAAAAACCTCTCTTGACACTCTGTCTCCCTCCAAGTCCTGTTCCTTTTCTCTACTCCCCTTTATAGCAAAACTCCTTTAAAAATGTCCATACTTGCTATTGTTTCAAATACTTCTCTTTCAGTGAAATAAGCTGAATTGAAGCCTTCCTTGGAATGCCAGTGCCTGGAGAGAAGGGAGTGGGAGAAGGAACTGAACAGAGAAAGATGGTGACTTGCTGGATAGTGCGTTTGGGTTTGTGATCATGGCACCAAGGTGGGACCAGTCAGGACAAGTGTGTGTGTGTGTTTGTGTGTGTGAGTGGGGTGCATTTCCAGCTATGGTCAGCTGTTTGACTTCAGGTATACAGGAGGGAAGAGAGCTGTATTTATTTATCCAAGCCTGGGCCATTAGGGGAGAAGGAGAAATGGTTAGAGAGGTCATCTATTCACTCAACTAAAAAAACACCTGGAGATACAGCAAAACAAAAGAGCTGAAAGTTTTGGTCCCCCTAGAATAATTTACAATCTAAGGAAGGGATACAGACAATAAAAAGAAGTAAATAAGCTATGTAGTGTTCTAGACAGTGCTAAGACAAATTAATGACGAAAACAAAGGACAGGGACCGTGTGTAGAAGTTGCAGAGTCACGAAGAAGGCAGCATTTAATAAGACCCAAGAAGGCAATAGAGGGAAGTATGTAGATGTCTGGTGAAGAGCATTCCAGACAGAGAGAAGAGCAAATATGAAGGCCCTGGGGTGGGAGCAGCCCAACGTATTTACAGAGCAAACAGAGACCAGTATGGCAGAGTGAAGTGAGCATGGGTGAGGTGTAGAAGACACAGAGAATTAATGGAGACCATATCATGAGGGTCTTGAATGCACTGTCCATGCTCAGCACTTACTCTGAGTTACAAATGTGCCATAGGAAGGATCCTGAGCACATGTCGACAGGATTGCCCTGGCTGCTGTGCAGAGGAAGAAGACGAGCTGGGGACTCATGGTAAAGTCCAGAGGAAAGAGAATGGACTTCAGTGGAAGAGATGGGAAATGGTGGGATTTGAATATATTTTCTAGGGATTGCTGACAGGTGTTGGGGACATATGAGGGACCATCATACTGGACTCTGGAATCTAAGATGAACAGGGGAGGAAGTGAGGAAATGCAGGGTGGGAGACAGTGGGAAGTGGTCAGGTCACTGAATCTGAGGTACCCCTGAGGAACTGCCAGAGTGGAGATGTGGAGTCAATGGGGGCATGTGCTAGAAATGCTGGAAGTGGTCAGAGAGCAGGATGATTAAAATGAAGACTGTGGAAGTCACAGGTAACATCCTGTTCTAGTGTGTGACTGCAGGAATTGGTGGTTGGTGGCAAACGGAAGAACCGAGATAAGTTCACTGTATGTCTTGACAGCACAAGATGATGATGGAGAGAGATGGTACAGACGATGTCTCAAGAAGAACAACACAATGTGTGCTTTCGGAAGGAAGCTACTTTTAGGTGAAAGGAGTAACAAACACTGTCTTAGAAGTGGCCACCATCTCCACTCTGTGCCCAGTGGTATCAGAGCGTGGGAGGGGACTGGCCACCATCTCAGAGAGTCAGCAGTGTCCTCAGGTAGTCAGGCTTCCACCACCAGCAGAGGGTGAAGGGTGTTCAGGGGATGCGGTAAGGTGGTTTCGCAACGAGGTCTGTGGTCTTTGTTGTCAGAGCTATTAGGAGGCTGAGACTGGGTCACCTGGGGATGAGCTGAGCTATAAAAGAGAGGTCTGGGAATGGGAATGACTGGAAGGCTTGGGTGTCTAGGCATCTTTGGCCTTTGTGTGTCAGAGGCATGGAGCACTCTTAGAGTCATCTGTGTGCTCTTCTCTTCCATATCATTTAGCCCCCAGAACAGATCCTCTGGTGAGTCAAGGCCTAAGATCACTGCCATCAAGGCCACAAGGGGCCTGAGACTTTGAGTTGTCTGTTCCTCCCCACTGCTTCGCTGTCTGGGGGCATGCCAGCCATGTCTGACCAGATGGCTGTGGCCCTTTCTGCTAAAGATCTGGTCTAAGTTCTACTCCTGACATTTTAGAACCTCAGGACTCTCATAGCCCTCATTTCAAGTATCCCTAAATTGGTCTTTTGTCATTGTTTCTTGTATTGCTGGCTGACTGGAAGGAAGCTCCTGGGAGGAGAAGGTGCTGCACTTGTTATAAAGACTCGGGGCCTTAACAAACGCCTGCTCGGCCATGGAGTTAGGTCATGTCACCTCCTCCAAGAAGCCAGCCCTAACTTGTGCACAGGTGTGTGTGTTCCTTCCAATATTTTTGCAGGAGCAGCAAACTTTAGCTTTCTCACAATATTTTAGGCTTTGTAGGCCACATGTGTTTTCTGTTGCACATTCTTCTCTGTTTAATTGTTTGTCTGTCTCTTTCTTTCTTTCTTTCTTTCTTTTTTTTTTACAACCCTTTAAAAGTGTTAAAACCATTCTTAGATAGTTGACTATACCAAAACAGGCTGCAGGCTGGATTTAGTCTGCAGTCTGTAGTTTGCTGAACAACTTGTTCTATTTACCATTAAAATACTTTGCACACTAATTTTTGAGCTACTAGGAGGCAAAGATTGAATTTTATACCTCAATGTTTGACATAATGCTAGGTGAATAAATAAGTGATGTTGAATAAAAAATCCTGACAGGTCCCAACTAACTCTTTTATCAACCTTTTTTTCTAGACACCTGCATCTCACATGTTAAATAAATAACCTCCCTAAGACTCAAGTCATCTATTAAACAGTCACTCCACAGAGGTACCCTGAGCTTCCATTGATATTAATGGCTGTCATTTATTAAGTCCCTGGTATGCAGCAGGCCTTTGTAGAGTCCCAGGGACACAGAGGTAAAGCTGGCATCCTGTGTGCGTGTTGCATGTGTGTGTGTGTGTGTGTGTGTGTGTGTGTGTGTGTGTGTGTATGTATGTGCATACATTCCTGCCTGTGCATGCATGCATGTGCATGTGTGCTCACACGTGTGGTTCAAGCATATACCACTTGACACCTGTGAAGCCAGGGTCACAATGACATGCCCTCCGTGGCCCCTGCTCTTCAGCTGGATCATGTACATTAATCCCTACCACCTCTCTGGAGGACTTAATTCACTTAAACAATCATATAATTGCATTTTCAGCATAATTAGGTACCTAATTACATGACTAAATGTCCTCGATCAGGCTGCATGTGTAAATAATGATGATTTAGTTAGCCATGCTTTGTTATTAGGTTTCCAGAAGGCTCATCAGTTGGCGAACAGGAGGCGGAAAATGTTTTTCTCCTTCCTTCATTGGGTTTGACAGGCAGAAACTGCAGAGTCCCATGTCCTGTTGGGAAAGCCAGCAGGATGGTGAGGACAGCAGGAGGTGGCAAGGGACTTGTGCAGCCTCAGATACCAATTCAAAGCCTCAGGTAGAGTTTGTCAGGTAAGGACATTTAGGGCTTGCATTCTAAAGACACACAGAAGTACTTCCCCACAGGACATACTAAGGGGAGGCCAGAGTGACCCAGAGACAATGAAACCTCCAGTTTAGGGAGAGAAAAGGCAAAGATGCAGTGAAGGATTCTTGCAGGAAGGAGCGCCACAGGAGCAGGAAGCATGTGTCCTTCCTCCTCTTCCCAGCCAGTGCGGAGCCACACCAGGCGCTGTCTTCTCCCGCCCTCCCGCCCTGGATGGAGGGTGCTGAGCCTCACTATTCCTACGTGTGCAATGGGACCATGAGAGAACCCACCTCACAGGGCGATTGTGAGGATGACATGAGATGATACGTATAGTCAGTGTGGTGTGAGTTCATATGCAACACATATTAGATGATATTGTGAGGGATACCACTGTAATTTTGTTTTCTGCTGGAGCTGTGGTTGAAAAGTGTGCTAGGAAAAAGAGGGGTCATTTTGATTTACGTATTGGTAGAAAATTGCTTGAGGCGATAGTGACAGTAGGGCAGAAGTACATCAATAAACTGCTCTTTACAAAAATCATCTTAAAGTGCTTCCAGGGGCATCTTGATACACCACGTGGGACGTCTGGGTTGTGATACCAGAAATGCAGTGTAAACCTTGGCTCCCTGAGACTCTCTCTAACCCTCAGCTCACGCATCTGCATAGAGGATGCACCTGAATGGCTCCCAGGGGGCAGTGCCCAACGCACAGAAGCTCCCCTATCATTCCATTTATTTAAGAATAGCTCTCTCTCACACGCACACACACGCGCGCGCGCGCGCACACACACACACACACACACACACACACACACACCACCCCCACCCCACACACAGAGCACCTCTGGATGCAAGGTCCCTGGTGGGGAGGCTCAGGGCACCAGTTTCTGTGACTTGGGGAGAGGAAGTGCTTGTTTATCTTCTGGAACAGTTGGGCTTCCTGAGCACTTCCCTCTGTGCTGTTAGCCTTCCTTTCTCCTCAGGGTTTCAGGACAGGAAAGGGGCTTCAGGAAGTCATCAATTCACCTCATTTTGCAGCAGGCAACAGAGCCAGGAAAGTTGACCACTCCTGGTTCAAGCCCTTGTGCTGTCTGTGCTTGGGGAGGAAAGCCATTTTCTTCACTAGTTCCTTGCACCCTCAAATCCTCCACTCCACCCTCCCCTGTTTTTGTGGTTGACGGAGATACTCTATATAGGTACCAATCCGTCACCCTAGCACACTGCTGCTCCATCTCTCCAGCCCCCGACCTAGTTCAGGTCTTGTGATTGATATTTCCCAAATATTAATATTTCAAAAGCAAAGAAGCCATAAACACATACATAACTCTTCAGTCAGTTGAAATCCCATGACACAAATCAACTGTCATCTAAATTAAATGTTACTTTCATAGAAAGTGATAAATGCCCTGGAGACTAATCAAAGAAAGCCAACAAACTTGTTTCACTTTAGAATTTTGTAGGTTGACTGGTTAAAGTCTGACAACTGGTTCGTATTTAATGACCAAGAGGAATGGTGAAATGGCGCATTCCTGCCAAAACAGGACGCTTTGCCTGTCTTCCTTATCAGTGATCTTAGCACTTCAAAAGCAGATTTGAAATCTAACACATAATTTTAGGGGAAGAAGGGTAAGTACAAACATAACTTTTTATTCTGTTAGACTGGTATACTAAGTTCTTAAGCAAACTAAGTAACAGAATGAAAACGGAGTTAACAAAAAAGACATTCCCCAGCTGTAGGGTTGGGTCCGTTTGAGGGATCAGGATTAAGGGCTCTCAGATAAGCCAGATGGTCTAACAAATTTCAAATAATTTTATTCTTTTCAGTATGAATAATTTTATATTGAAACAAATGCAGTTTAAAAAAAATTATACCTTTCACATAACTATTTTGAATTGTATTTAGGGACATATAAAAGCTATGGTTTTAGGAGAAGGAAGAAAAAATGAATAACTAAATTCAGTACATATCTTGAATATGTACTGAATTTGTTTTTTGAGTTCGTTTATTCTCCTCTATTTTCCTTGTCTTTTTATTTCTTTTACCATCTCTACTGCATTTAAATCACTTTATTATTCATCCACTTGGTGAGTAATGGGCAATTAAGTGTCTTAAAGATTAGGTTAGAGAAGCTGGGTTTTGCCTTGTGAGCATTGAGCAGGTTAAGAGATTAAAGAAAAAGAGATTCTCCAGAAACTCTGAAATAATACAGGGATGAAGAGAAGATGAGGCTTCTCTCTTCCAAGTTTAGGAGAGCATTTGGGAGGTACCAAGAAAGGATCAACATGACACAATGAGAGACCTATGGGGCTGAGAGTATTGGACATGCAGAGGGAGGTATGTGTGTGAGGTGGGAGCTCTAGGAACTCAACAGACAAGGCTGGGAGTCTTGAGGGTTAGAGAATTTGAGTTTCTGGCAAGAGTGTAATCAGAAGTTTATAAGGAGACATGAAGGAGACATCAGTGTGATAGGAGTGACAGGAGAGTTATGAATGATGATTTATTATTTTGTATTGAAATATACCCAGTTATTGAATCACTTCCACAATTACATTATTTAAAGTAATTTTAAAACTTTAAAAATTAAGATGTGTTTCAGCTTTTAAAATGTACATAGAAAAATAGGTTTTTCACCATTGTGGAAGGCATCCATGAGATGGGTGGAAAGGATGAGTGAGAAGGAAATCTTGAAAACTTTTCTGAAGATTTTTAAGGCTAGGAATGCTCCATCTATTCAGAAGTCTTTGCAGTTGGGGATCTGGCCTGGGACTTGAGTGGGTGGGCTCCCTCACGGCAGCAGCAGGAGCTTCTTGCTCATGGTTCTCAGCACTGGCTGTACATTAGAATCACATGATGCCCAGATTCCATCGTTCTAGGGCTGCCAGATAAAATGTAGGACACCGTTACAACTGAATTTTAGATTAAAAACTTTTTTTTTTTTTAAGTATAAGTATTCCCCAAAATTGCATGCCGGCTCCACAGACTGTTCAGTTCTTTGTCAGCTCACCAGATAGACTGAGTTTCCTCTCGGTCTATGTGGGGACATTTCCAGAGGACAGCACTGGGGTTTCCTAGGCTTAAGCCAAAGCCACAGGCACAGACAGCCTGAAAGCCACATTTCATCTCACATGTTCATTCCACATTTCATCTCACATGTTCACAACCTTCTGTCCCATGGGAGCCCCTAGTAGGTCATGTGGACTCCAACTCTATTTCACATTCTCCAGTTTTGGCTCACGCTGTTCCTTTTGCCTGAAATGCTCACTCCTGGCCTGTCTGGTGAATGTCCACACATAAGTTCACACTGGTCGAGCTCCACCCACAAGGGATGTCTGTTCTAACCTCCCAGGAGAAGTGACCTCCTCTCACTGCAGACAGACTCATAAAACATGTCAGAATGACTCCGGGGTGCAGGGGAGGTGGTATCATCTTCCTCCTGGTGTCCAGCATTTTGCAAGGTGGCCAACACACAGTAGGTGATGTGGGCCTCTTTGGGTTCATCTTTTTGGGGGATCTTTGAGCTTCCTGGGGTTGTATGTCTATTTCCTTCACTAGGTGAGAGAAGCTTTCCAACATTATTTCTTCAAATAGCTCTTCAGTATCTTTTTTCCTTCTGGTACCCCTATGACATGGATATTTTTACATTTAATAGTGTCCCATAGGCTCTTTTAATTTATTTTTATGGTCTTGGCTTCTTTTTTCTTGACATTCTGATTGAGGGTCCTTGGCTCCCCATCCTCTATATCAGTGGTTCAATCCTCTTCTTTATCCACTCTGTTTATCCCATCTAATATATTCTTGATCCAGATAATGTGTTCTTCATTTCTGACTGGTTTCCTTTAATAATTTCCATTTCCATTTTTATGTTTTTTATCTCTTTGTTGAATTTCTCATTGAATTCATCTCCACTTCCCCTGGGAAACAGACATACAATCCCAGGAAGCTCAGAGAGTCCCCAAAAAGATGAACCTTAAGAGGCCCACACCAAGACACATCATTATTTAAATGCCAAAGGTTAAATACAAAGAGAGAATCTTAAAAGCAGCAAGAGAAAGCAGTTACAAGGGAGCACCCATAAGACTGACAGCTGATTTCTCAAAAGAAACTATGCAGAACAGAAGGGCTTGGCACAAAATATCTGACATGATAAAGACCCAGGACCTACTACCAAGAATAATTTATCTAGCAAAGCTATCATTTAGAGTTGAAGGACAGATAGAGAGCTTCCCAGACAGAAATAAGTTAAAGGAATTTATCACCACCAAGCCAGTATTACAGGAAATGTTGGAGGGACTCCTTTAAGAAGAAAAAAACATGTATCAAAAACAGGAATAAAGAATGGTAATAATTAAATTCCTATCAAAACTACCTCAAATGAAAAAGAATTAAGCGCTCCAACCAAAAGCTAGGGAGGTTGAATGGATAAGAAAATAAGACCCTTACATATGCTGTCTACAAGAGACTCACTTTAGATTAAAAGACACACACAGACTAAAAGGAAGGGGATGGAAAAAGATATTGCCTTGGTGGACCTAGAAGGTATGAATGAAATGGATCAGATAGAGAAAAAGAAATATCACATGCTTTCACGTATATATGGAATCTAAAGAACAAAATAAACAACAACAACAAAAGCGGAAATAAACTCAGAGATACAAAGAATATTTTGAGGGCTACTAGATAGGAGGAGGTTGGGGGGATGGCCAAAAAGGCAAAGGGATTAAGAGGTACAAATGGATAGTTGCAGTATAGACATAGAGATGTAGAGTGTAGCATGGGGGAAGGTGGTAAATAATGTAATAAATTTGTATGGGGAAGAAGAGTACTATATTTAGTGGAGTGATCACTTTGTGAGTTATGTGGATCCCTTTGCACTATGCTGTACAACCGAAACTGGTAATTATTGTACACCAACTATATATGACCAAAAAAACCCTCATTGAATTGTACAATGTAAATATCAGCAACTAATTGTCTACTATGTTTCAATAAAGCGGTGGGGGGAGGGAGGAAGCTTACTAAGTGAAAGCTCCTCTCAGCAGTCCAGTGGAATACAGCAGGAAAAATTACCAGACGAGTAGTTACCAAAGCAGGCATTTCCAGTCATTGCTAAGCCATCTGACTTGAGCAGTTACGAGGTGCTAGGTAATCAAACCCACCTCCTTCATTTATCTCCCCACACTGCTGAGAACTGTCACATATGAGTCTCGTGACTCTAATGATGACGTGATGCTCTGACTGATTCCAGGCAAGGGATTTGAGAAGCCTCCCTTGTGCCTTCCCCAGACACCAACTCACCTGAGCAGTCACCCTGGCTGGCCTTCCTGCCCTTCCCCCAGTCTGCCCTTTCTCTGGCTTCAGCGTTTATCTGCCTTGGTGTCTGAAAGAGGCTCCTTTCTCGATACTTCAGGATATCCCAGTTGTGATCCGAGGCCTGGAGCTCAGTCCCCATCTCAGGGCAGACCATCTGCACCACACTATTTGGGTATTTGAGTCAGGAGCTGCTCTCCCTGTCCTCGTCACCAGGCTTAGCATAATGTCTGCTCAGAGAAGTTACCTTGGCCCCCCTGCAGGTCCTCTGAAGGTGGGCCTCACTCCTCTGCACCCTTCTTGCAGGCCATCTCATGGTGGCAGCACCTCCGGGGAGGCTCCTGTCACTGAGCCAGGGTGCCCTGCGGCAGTGCCTGACCCACCATGTGGGGAACGCTGCTGTCTTGGCCTTGTCTGGAGGGCCCTTACCCTCTATGAAACTGGGTGCCTAAGTCATTGGGTGGAGGGCAGTCAGGAAGTCACCAGGCTCATGCTGGCTGGTTTTTATAGGTCTGCTCCATGTTGGGGCTTTCCCTGCATCTAATCACACTGATGATGCTTCTCATCAAAACTAGTTCTTATGGGACAGCCACACGTCTGCCATACCTCTCACTAGTTTAAATCCCCAAACAACCCTGTCAGCAGGACTTCCATCCCTGTTTTTATACAGGAAAAAATTCAGCCTCAGAGTTATCATTACTTTCCAAGGACATAGTCAGGATTCACATCCAGACCTGGACCCAAAGGTCCATTGATGCCTCACTGCTGCCCCTGGCCCTAACCTGACTCTTAGGGTGAGACAGAGTCCTGGTGGCCAGCAGCGGTGATGTGCTCTCCACCTGTGGAGTCCTGTGGTTCCTGGCGGGTACTGAGCACAGCGGCTCTGTGAGGCAGAGACGACCAGCCCATTTTACAGACTGGACAACTAAGGGCAGAGAGGCCAAGTCACTTGCTCAAAAACATAGACTGTTAACCTAGTCTGTCCTACCCTAACCACAGAAAGTTTAACAGTGACCTAAGATGAAAATGAAAGGAGTTAACTTTTGAAGGCAGAATTTCTGTCTTCAAATGGGGTGTGTGTGGTGCTGTGTGTGTACGCGTGTGCGTGTGTGTGTGCGTGTGTGTGTGTGTGTGTGTGTGTGTGTGTGTGAGCTTTTTGATCTCCTTCCGATCAGAGCTCTCAGGAGGGAGGAAGGCAGCTGTGCTTTGGCAGCTGGCAAACCTGGCTTCAAACCTGATCACACGTTAGACAAAACACCTTAACACCTTCCCTTTCCAAGTCTCAGTGTCCTACTCATAAAATGGGATCGGTACTGCAAGCCTCACAGGGAATTTTGGGCAGGCTCAAATGACACACATAGTCCCGATACACCCGTGGGAGGCACAGTTTCCACTGCCATGTTCAGAGTCCTAAGGCTTCTCTAGAGTCCTCTTCTCTATCAACCATCCTTGTCAAATCTTTGTTCCCAGGTCCTATTGCTGGTAGCCACCAGAAACCCACTTTGGTGTGTAAGAAAGAAAAGAAGCTCCTCATATCTCATTGTCCCTATTCTGGGGGTTGGGCCCCGGGGACAGGTCTGAGAAAGCAGCTGGTGAGCGGCTGGGCCCAGGCCCACTTTATCAGCACAAAGCTCGCCCAGTGTGAGCACCAGGTCCGCCTGCAACTGCCTGATAAGAGGCTCAGCTCTGCTTTCTTTACTGTTGGGAAAATTATCAGAGGCAAGCCTGGGTGAAGGAGCCATTTCCATCAGCGTGAATGAAGGGGAGGGAAAAAGGGTTCCTGGGAGAAGTCTAATGCCCTTGCACTCAGACACAGCCAAGATGGCACCTGCCTGTGAGGCAAACATCTGCACACAGCTGGTGCAGAAAGGGCTCAGGACAAGGCACCTATGCATCCCCCTCAGGAGCAAATGGAGACCCCCAGATATGAGTCTGAAGCTCACAAAGGCCTGAGCTGAAATCAGGCTAGTTCTCTAAGGGCACTGACATTCTAGTCTCTTCAACATGTGCATGTGGTGCTGGTGGTGGTGGGGGGAGTGGGAGTGGGTGGGGCAGGCAGTGCTTAAGCATGAAGCATTTGTCTCTTAAAACTGTAGCACATAAAGCACATGGCATCATCAAGAGGAGGGCACTAGCTGTCTGTAGGTGAGCCTGTGGGGCACAGAGGCTGTGGAATCAAAAGACACCTGAATTGCAGTGCTGGCTCTGCTATTTGCTATTGGTGTGGCTGGGACAGTTACCTATACCTTTCCCAGGAACACTCAGGACACCCAGCTATAGGAGGGCCCAGAACCTCTTCTCAACAGGTATACAATAGCACGCTCCTCCTGGTGGGCTGCAGGGAGGACCAAGTGAGATCAGAAGTGTAAATGTGAGTGAAACACTCCAAGTACAAACAGATGCCCAGGCAGCTAGACTTCCAGCAGGGCTTCGAGTGGAGGTAACAAGTCATTCACTTAAGTAGCAACTGGAATCCCACACTGGGATCATGTTATCTGCAGGGAGGAGACACTCAGGATGAGCTGCTGTGCTGTGTTTAAGTGGCTTTGGATTTCCTCAGACTAAGCATAATGGTATGCAAATATGAAACAGGTGAAAACACCTCCTAACACCCTTCAGTCTGATGAACCTATCAATTGTCACCTCTGATAGGGGTGGGTTGGGGAGAGACTGAGGTGATAGCATCCTGGGTTCTAACCTGATCTGTAGGAACCTGAGCTGGTCTCATCACCTCTCTGATTTGGGGAGATGCCTCTATTTCTAGGCTGCGCTTTCATTCTGCGAGGGAAGACTGGGTGAAGCTGAGCATGGTGCAGAGACTCCCCTCCCTTGGCAGGTGGCAGCTTGGATCCCAGAAGCAGCAGCAGCCCAAGACCACCCGTGTCCACACCCTTTCCAAGTTCTCTTCTCCATGCCTGCTGGGCCAGCCCCTGCACTCAGGGGGAGAAGGCCTCCGCTCTGCGCTCTCTGCTGGGCTAGCAACCCCACCTTACATGGGTCCAGAATATGGGTGAAGGACCAATGCACATTCCTCCAGCCCTTGTGGGCTTGCTCATGTGTCCTCATCACACTCCTAGCTGCTCCCCGAGGGTCCTGAGTGTCCTGTGGACTGCAGGTGCTGGGGCCAGGGGCACTGCACTCACACTCATTCCCTGTAGAGCCAAGCACTGTCCTGCAGTAAAGCTTCACTCAGAGGTACAATTAGCAATATCAGAGAGGCTTCTGAAAGCCAGCCTGAGTGTGTGTGTGCACAAAACTAAAGCATCTTTCAGGAGCATTGAGAATAAACTGGGCCCTTGGTGAAGTCCTTCCTGCCCCTTTCCTGTGTTTCAGGCACTCCATCTTCTTCCTTCCCTCTCAGCTCCCACCACAAGCCACACTCTCCAAGGGCCCTCCTCTCAGCCCCTTGCTAGAGATGCTGAGATGCTGAAAAACTCTCCTTTCAGGGCACGAGCATCCTAGCAGGGGGCTTGGAGGCCCCAGGGCTCAGGAGAATGGTGGAATTCCAGCATCTAAAACAGGTGCTGAGAGATAGCCTCGTCTTCTGGCACTTCATCTCCTAGTTTACATTTCCAACTCTTCTCTCCCAGCCACACTGGCCTCCTGGCTATTTCTGATCAGCTGAGTCTCCTCCTGCTTCAGAGCCTTTGAACTTGCTATGTGCTCTGATTCCTACATATTCTCTTAGATATTCCTGTGTTTCCTTTAGGTCTTTAGGTTTCCTTTAGGTCTTTCTCCAACATCATCTCCCCCAGTGGAGACTTCTCCGCCATACTCTTTAAATGGCACCCCTTCTCACCCCTTGACCTTCTCTCTCTCTCATCCTGGCTTGAATGTCTATCATAGCATTTAGCACTGTCTGACAACTGAGCATTTTACTTATGTGCCTTATGTTCATTTGTCCTTCCCCACTGGAATGTAAGCCCCCTTTCAGATTTTGCTGTTGGTTTGTCTACTGTCACATCCCCAGGGCCTCTGTCAGGGCCCAACACACAGTAGGTGTTCAATACCTGTACATGGAATGTGACTCCCGGACTAAAAAGCTTGCTAAATCCAGCATTTTATAACTAGCTAAATGGGACACACTTCTTCCCAGATCTTCATTTCCAAACCTGAGAAGAGGGGAGAGGCCTCAACAGGTCAGGTGCAGTATACCTGGTCTGATGCTGGGTGTGGAGTGGTGTGTCCCTTGGCTTGGGCTCTGGGTGAGAAGTGCTGTTCTTTGAAGGCAGGAGTGAACTGGCTGGACTTCTGGCTGTAGGTTCAAGGAGAGTCTGTCTGAGATGTAGTTGTTCTTTCTACCCTGTCCTGTTGAGGTGAGGACTGTCTGCTGGAAGCAGCAGGACCCCGAGAGTGTGTATTTACAGAGGGAGTGATGAGAGGACAAGAGAAGGAAAAGACTACAAAGGGGATCCTCTCTTTGTAGCCTGGGTAGATCAGGTCACAAGAATCAAGGCACTTCATGTGTGCTCCAGTTAGCCAGGTCCGGTCCAAGCGGGTCTCACTAGCTGCTGCATGGTCCCTGATCTCGGCTACAGGTCTTTTTTCCATGGCTTCTTGTCCATCCATGAAACTGTGGTGTCCCCAGAGAGAAGTACAATGGAGGCGTGGTGGACTCTAAGCCTAGATGTTAAGCCATGAGAGATTTACCTATTGGTTTAAGTCAGAAGTTGGCAAACTTTTTTGATAAAGGGCCACATAGTAAATAGTTCAGGCTTTGTGAGCCATGTGGTCTTTGTTACAACTCTGCCACTGCTGCACGAAAGCAGCCATGGACACATGCAAACAAATGGGTGCAGCTGTATCACAACAAAACTTTATTTATAAAAGCAAGCTGCAGGTTAAATTGGGCCTGTAGGCCTTAGTTTGCAGGTCTTGGTTTAAGTCTCTCTTCCCTTTCAGGCTAATATTTGCTGAGTGCCTGCCCCATGCTTGGCCTGGGACTTCATCTACACCTTCTCATTCAAGGTGTTCATGGGGTCAGAGCCACTGCGTGACCTACCTGCACCTTGAACATAGTTCTCATACCTGAAACCTATGCTTTCAACCCATGTGATGCTCAGCTGTTGGAACACAGACACACTGTCCATGGCTGTGACCTCTACGGATTATATAACCTGGCCATACCCAAGCCCACTGCATCCTGAACACCTTGTGAGGTTGTGAGGACATAGGCACCAGGGTCATGGAGGCCAACATGGCTGAAATCACTATCCTGAGGTCACCCTCACTAGTTAGCAGTAAAGTCAAAACAGCAGGTGGTGAGGTGGCCTGGGTGAGTCCTGCCTCTGATTTAAACCTTATGCAGGGTTGAGGCCATCTCTATCAGTGAGGGCTGTGACCTGGACTCTTTTACTTCTCTGGCTAGTCACGCTGATACATGAGGCCCTGCTACAGAGGGATTCTCCAGGAAATCCTGAGCTCTGGGATGTCAGGTCCATGAACAGGACAAATGGCCTACCCAAGTGGCCATAGCCTGGTTATCCTGAAGGCTTGGTTCAGGGAGGCTGGAGGAGATCTGAGCAGCATCCTGCAGCAGTACGAGGGTCGCTGAGTGATGGTCGTTGGTTCAGAAAAGGCATCCTGAGTTGAGGCTGAGGAGAATACCACCCTTGCTCATTTCTCTTGGGGATGGCCCCAATCACAGGAACTCAAAGAACCACCAGGACCCAGGGGCAGGAGGCAGGGCAGTGAGAGGTCAGCCTTTTAGCTACCCAGACAGTAAGCCTCTGTTCTCACAGCCAAGGGACACAAAGGGCAAGACAGGGCCAGGAACTCAGATAATTGTGCCTCTGGGCAGTGCAACCTCAGAGGCTTTTACCAAAGGCACCACCCTGGAAACAGAGGGAGAGAAGGACAGTGAAAAACTGGGTGGCAGAGATCAAAGCCTCAGAAAACAAATTGTCCAGAAGTACTCCTGAGTGGGAAACACAGCCTCAAGGGCATCTGAACTTTGAAGGAAACCACAGATTTCATCTGCCTTTGACTACAATGTCCTCAAAGGTATATTTTGATTTTCTCCAGCATTGTTTGTTTTCTAGGGAGTGACCAACATTATTTCACTCAAACGAGTTGTTTTAAAATAGCATGTTCCAGAGGTCTTTTCAGAAGCTCCATGATTCTTAAATAGGAAGTGACCTAGGGCTAATTACCAAAGCCTGTGATAATAAATACAGTTAAAAAGTCTATTTGAACCAATTTTCTTTCACTGCTCCTGTGAAAGAAAACTTTGTTTTCCTTTGAAACTCCCCATTTCCTGTGTGTATGAAAAGCGAGGATGTGAGGGGTTAAAAGATGGCCAAAGGGTTGGACCACTTGGGTTCAAATCACAGCCCTGCAACTCACAACCGAATCCTGTGTGCTAAAGGTGGAGGTGCAATCTGAAGACTTACCTCACAGTGACAGAGGGCAGCTAGCATGAATAACTGCTACTGGCTAGCTAACATTTCCTCAGCATGTGTGACAGGCCAAACCATCCCTGTACATAGTGGGTCCCCGTACAGGTGTGCTACTCTGTTTTTACACCCTTCCTTGCAACTTGTCCCTACTTAAGTCATTCCCAGATTTTCGAAAATTGGCATTGATCACTGACAACTTCATCACAAAATCTTAGTTCAGCAAGAGAAAACTATAGTTAAGCAGAAATTCACCATAAATTTAATATTAGCTATCAATATTAGCTAACTTACAATTGGGGTTACACCTGAAGTTAATCTTTAAACATTTGGATATTGATTTAGCTGTTTCAGTGAATAATCACAAGACACAGGCAATTTGTTCTGAAACCTGACATCTTTTGACAAGAAATTTCTCACTACGAGAACTGAGTACTTTTTTTTTTTCCTGTCACGGTGTGTATTCTGCTGTCTCAAGAGCCCACCAATGCTTTGAGGGTGGGAATCTTGTATATGTTGCTTGTCTCCTCTTTGATTCCTAGAGCAAAGGACAGGATATGGACATTTCTATTGATGAACCAGGGATGGGGATATATATGATGGTTAGTACACATTTGTGGATAAACTGGTTTCAGGATTTTCCATCGAGTTTCCTTTCCAATACTTTAGATTTTCTTCATGGAATCTGAATGTTCTGAAGTTTGATAAGAACTTTTCTTATGGAATTAACTGGTAAAGTGATTGACAGCTGGGTGTACATTGCAGTCTGGCTATAGGCAAACATTTAACCACACTGAGAGCATTTGATGGCTTCATGATGTAAATGTCTAGTATGGAAAGATCTTCTGAGATCCAAGCCCTAGAGTGCATCAGTGGCAACAAAACAAATAATGGTTGGGCATCAGTTAACCATTCCAGAAGGTGCCAGACAGAAGTTTACAAACTTGGTTACATGAAGCCTTCAGTATCCAGAGATGTCTAGAGAGTGAACCATCAAATGGGGACCTTAGAGTGTGGTCACCAGGCCTCTTATCTCTAGCACAACTACAGCTGATGGGCTCTATCTCTTACATATTCAGACTTCGTCTAAGAATTTATTTTGTAGAAATGTCATCTCTGATAAAAAGAATAGCAGTGGAAATTTGTAGCTGTGACATTTTTTGTGTATGCCTTCCAGGGTGGGAACCCTAGGTGGGAAGCCAATTCTTATGGAGGTTCATGGATAAATGGCCTTCATTCTAGAGGGGACCAGAACCATTTTCTGTATCTAAGCTGAGTGTATCTGTTGGCCTGGGGGCCCAATGGCTCTGAATGGTGTTTTAACTACTTTTGCCCTCTTGGGTGTTACCCCACTCCCCAATGAGGCTGAAGATCCATTGAAGACAAGGTCTCTGTCCCCTGTCTACTGTGCAGCCCTTGCACAAAGGAAGGGCTTTCTAGATTAAAATCAAAGTGCATAACTTGTTCATGGTAATCCAAATGTGGCACTCTGAACAGAAAGCTGAAGGCTTGTGGCTTGTGTCACCTGCTACCCAAAGGGTCACTGAAGACATGACACTTATAAAAGGACCTCAGGTCATGTAACAGGCTGGGAGTGAGGAGGGGTGCATATAGAATCGAGTCTGGAAAACTGGCCCAAATTTGATTCCTGGTACATGATTGTGCTGCACAGATAACCTACCTGAGGGAAGATTCCCTTTATTAATAGACTTGTTAAAAGATTCCTGTCTTTGTTAATAGACTTGGACTTGGTTCAAGAAGGGAAAGCATGGGAGAAGCAGTGCTGACCTCAACCCCAAAATAACCTAAACCACCTTGCTGAATTCTCCAAAACTGTGTGCCTCTGTTTGCCATGTGGGATTTAAAGGGTCTGGCCTGAACACCACACTGACCTCAGGGGAGATCACAGACAGAGGGGCTTTGAGAAGCAGAACACAGTGCGATAGCTGGGCGCACTGCAGGCATTCCAGACTGAGGCACAGAGATGGGAAACGTGTTTGAAAAATGATGGCGTCAAAAACGGTTTTAAAAGCACGCCCAAGGCCAAGGATGCTGTAAGCAACAGTTTTTCCATGTTTTCAGTTATCTCTGGGAAGTCAGAAGAACCCATGGACCTGTCTGCCCTGCCCCAGATTGAACCAGCCCCCGAGAGTGCCTCTCTGCCTTGAACCTGGGGGGAGACACCAGTCTGTTGCTGAGAAATGCAAGGAAGTAGTGAGGAACATGTGGGAGGGGTATGCGGGGAGGGGAGAGTAAGCTACAGGGTAATGTAGGGTCAGCGTCAACAGTTTCTTCCTTTTGGTAATGATGCAGTCTCAGCATCTTCAACATCACGCACATTCTGACTCCCCCCTCCTTAAGAACATGGTGAATGAGTTTCTGTGGTGCAAACAGTGAGCTCTAAGAGGTTGACATGTGTACTAGTCTTGTTCCATCTCCTACACCTGGCTGTGTGAAATCTCTCAAGTCACTTAACTTCTCTGAGCTTCACTTTATTTCCCTGTCAAAGAGGAGGAGTAGTATCTCTTGAAGAAGAAAGGATACAGATTTGAAAGTGCCTAGCAAAGCATAACATACATTGCAGTAATGGTCCCACAGGTTTATGATATTTCAACAAAAGACAAAGCTTCCAGCTGAGGGGTGGTTCTGTGATGGAGGCATTCCAGGAATTGGTGGGGGCATTATTTTCTCCTAGTGCCCTTGTAGTGACCCTGAAAGGCAGCTGCCCACTGCTTCCCGGGGAGAGTGGGATCTATGCGTGGGTTGGCCTCAGCTGGCAGGACTCACACAGTCACAACTGGGTCCTTGTGTGCCACTATGAGTGTTTCATTAACAGCTGCTGGGCTACCAGGTGGGGGCTGGCAGAAGAGGGCTGAGCCAGCACAATGGCCTGGGGTAAGAGTGGATAAAGAAAGGCCTTTTCTCCTGAGGCAAAGTGAGTGACCTCAGGGCTACATGGAGCTGGGCACGCAGGTAAGGGGTATGACCAAGCCTCTCCCAGCATGGTGGGTCCCAGAGATGGAGGGACACACCTGGCTCAAGACTGGACAGTGTCAGTGATACACAGTGAGGCCCTGGGGAAACAACCCCTTTGAACCTCAGTTTCCATATTTCTAAACTGGCATTAATAATATCACATTCATGTGACATCTTCAGGATTAAACAAGGTACCATGTATATCCCTGCTGTGTATGGAATAGCACAGAGTGAGCGTTCGCCAAGTGCTATTCACCACCCTGCCCACATCATGGCCTCTGCGCCCCGATCCAGAGTGATGAGTGCAACTCCAGCAGGCTCTTCACAGCTCCTTGTGGGTGCTCCCCAGGTGGCCTCTTTACACTGAGGTCTCCCATCTTTATCTCTGCCCAGATTTCCCCTGAATGGCCTTCCAGCTGTCACCTGGTTGTCCCATGAGTATCTGAAAGTCACCCTGCTCTAGAGAGAATCTACTTACATCCTTCCTCTTGGTCTCATATGTACAATTCTACAAGGAACATGAATTGCTTCTGTGTAATGAAACAGCAAAGAAAACTTATTTTTAAAGTTTTAAGTGAAGAATAGCCCAATATCCTGGCTTAAAAAACCAAGAAAGTTAAGGGGAAGATAAAGATAGAGACAGAAATAGAGATAGAGGTAGAGATGAGACAGAGACAGAGATAGAATCAGAGGCAGAGATAGAAGCAGAGACAGAGACAGAGATAGGACAGAGAAAGAGATAGAGACAGGCAGACAGAGATAGACAGAGTAAGTCCTGGGTTTCCTCAAACATTTACTTTTGACTCTGAATCTCTAGAGGACAGAGGTAAAAGTAGGCACAGAAGAAGCCACTGCAGCTGCCCTGCCCAGGGTCCTGCCGTAATGGGCAGGACTGCCAGGGGAGGAGTATGAGGATCTGAGGTACGGCAGCCATGCAGAGACGCATCAGAACACCCGGAGCAGGCAGAGTCTGGTAGGAGACTGGCAGTGTGGGGACCAGCCAGGACCCAGCCGCCCCTGGCGTTGTATGGGCTGAGATAGAGCTGCAGTGTGACTTTCATGGGCCTAGGTGCTTTGCCTCCACGAGCTGCAGTGTGACTTTCATGGGCCTAGGTGCTTTGCCTCCACAAGTCTCTTCTCCCCCAAAATATTAAAAATTGCTTTTTATAGTGCTGTTGGTATAGACAAATGTAATGTTTAGTCTTAAAAGTTCATTTTTTCCTTTTGAGTTTAAAAGAAACAAACATCTTTGTGGGTCTCTAAAAGCACTGTGGACCCTAAGCACTGTGTCTAATGTGCAAGTTGAGCCTGGCTGAGCCCTTCCTAGAAAAACTTGCTGTATGTGAGTATGGGCATGAGGGGTTGACCGTGGCTCTCAGCAAGTCGCATTACCTCTAAAGTTTTGGAATCATCACAATCAAAATGGAGATAAAAATACCTCCCTCAGGACTGCTGGGGTAAAATGAAATAAGTTATTCCAGGTGAAGCTTTGAGTCAGTAAGAGAGTCACCATAAGAGGAGAATGAGTCAGGATAATTTATAGAATTTGTAGAAAAGTAAAAAAAAAAAGAGATCATGAAATTAATAACAACAACAAAAGGACCAATCCATATTTCCAGCCATAGCTGAAATTAATTCACTTAGATGAGAGCTTAAGGAGGGCAATTCGATGACAAGTTAGTCTCAGGACACAATCACAAAAAGCATGGCTCAGATTCCCTGAAGGAGCTTAGGCATGGAGTGCAGGCTGGGAATGGGGGAGAGGTACCCCTTCCAGGAGGGGGTGACGACTTTAAAGAGCTGCTGAGAGTGTCCCTGCTGTGAAGTCTGTCAATGGCAACACCAAGGAAAAGAAAGACAAACTGAGAGAAGACGCTGAAAGGTAGAGCATGTGAGGAGCCAGGTGGGAAGGGAATGGGGCTTCACATGTGCACCTTTACATTAGGGTGCACAAGGAGTGCTGGGGAGAGGTCAGTGGGCTAAGCCAAGGGGAATTCAGACCACTGCAGGGGTGAGTCTTTCACTGGACTGGGAAGGGATGCTGGTGAATTTGGAACCCACAGTGCTCTGTGTAAATAAGGATTTATCTACACTGGTTGGAACTTCAAATTCATTCATTCATTCATTCATTCATTCACTTAGTGTTTTTAAAGAGCCTTTTTTTTTCCCCATGGAGAATGAGGCAGTGAGATGCCTTTTGCTAAGGGGCTGGTATTCAGGTGAGGCTGGAGAGCAAGGAAGGCCCTCCCAGGGTACCAGGTAATGAAACTGAGCTGCTGGGCCCTCATGTGTTTTCTGGGCTGCTCTCCACAACCTGATAGAAGCACAAAGGGGCAGACATGTTGGAGGCAGCTCTCACAGCTAAGGAGGGAGCAGCTCCCCACAGCTACTGAGGGGCAGCTGCCCCTGGGTCGGAGGGCTTTGCTTGGGCTCTAGGACCTGGATAGACTGTGCCATCCTGTCTGTGGGTATTATTTCCATGTCAAATGGGCAAATAGATAAGACCTGGGAACAAGGAGAAACTAGACAGTGGGAGGGAAGCAGAATTCATTTAAGACACATTCAAGACTAAGTGAGTAGCAGTGATGAATATATACCAGACACTATGCTAGAAACTTTATCTATAACACATTTAATTTTGAGAACAAATCCTGAGGTAGAAATAATCATCATCTCCATTTACCTCATTAAGACTAGCTATAGAATTTGTGTGGGCCAGTGCAAAATGAAAATGTAGGGTCTCGTATTCAAAACTTAAGAATTTCAAGATGGCAGCAGTGGAGCACTGAACATAGTGAATGTGGGCCCTCTCAGGGCAGGGCCCTGCGTGACTGCACAGGTCGCATGCCCATGAAACCAGCCTTACCCTGGATGTGAACTGAGACACACAGAGGCCGGGCAACATGTGTTCAAGGCCATAGCCAGGTCTGAGCTGGTTCACGCTTAAACTTAAATCCTTGAACTCCAAAGCTGGTGTTCTAACCTTCTCATCAGTAGCAAATCAATGCAAAGCATATTTGGGTTAAATGGTTTAAAAAAGTACAGAAGAGGGACCTGAACTTGAAGCCTCTACTTGTTAAAAGCTATGTGTAAAGTTCTAGAGAGAGTGTTTGCTGAGCACCACAAGAGAAAGTGTCATTCCACAGCTAGTGGACTTTGCTGTCCAATGAACACAGAAGCCACAGACTGGGGCTTAATACAAAAGGCAGGAATGAATGCTTTATCTGGTTTTAATCTGGCAAACCATACTTTCCTTCTTTTTAAGACTCTGCTGAGAATGCGTGTGCCTACAGCTACTGTTAAAATGTGAATGAAAATTCTCCTTTCCAGAGTCCAAAGGGGGAAAAATGGGTCAGCAGGCAGTTTGCACAGTTGAACCCCTCATAAAAACGTGCATTGCATGCAGAAGTGGGGCAAGACGGCTATGCTCTCTGCAAGTGATGCGCAAGTCAGTAGACCACATTCAAAATTGAGATAAAATGCCTACATCACGTGTGACAGGTGCAGTGAGATAACAGGGCAGCTTTGCCAGGGCTCGCCCCACACAAGTGCCCGGAAATTCCAGCTCCCTTCAGCCCTACATAGTATGTTGGCAATAAGAGAAGTGTGGCTTTAACTTACAGAAGGATTTCGCTAAAGAAACAAGAGAGAATATAACAAAGTGTCATAAGGAGTTATTCATTATAGTTGTTTTAAATTCTGTCTAATAATTCCAACATTCCTGCCATGTCTGCTTCTGAGCCTTGTTCTGTCCCTTCAAGTTATGTGTTTTTTTCGCCTTTGGTATGACTTGAAAATTTTATTGACAGCCAGAGATGATGTACTGGGTAAAAGGAACTGTTGTAATGTGGTGGAGAGGTGGGGAAGGGGATGTACTCAACAGTCCTGTGATCAGGTCTTCTCTGTCACAAGTGTTTCTCAGTTTTTGTCTCTCTCTTTATGTGGGACAGATGGCTAGAGGGGGCTGGAGTTGGGTGTTTCTCTTCCCCATGTCTGTTTGTTAGGCTCTGATAACACCATACCCTAGCAGGTTAGGCTCTGGCAACTTGTTTTCCTGAGGGCAGGGTTTGTTAAGATCAGCTGTCCTGGTGTAATTCCAAATGGGTCCTTTCCCCATCCACTGCTGGTAACTGCAGGGTGTGGAGAGGAGACTTTCTGTGATATTTACCGTGGGGACCTGGTTGGGTTCCAGGAGGTAAATCTCACAATATTGTGGAGCCCCCATGACTGAGTCCCTGGAGTTTTAACTCTCCAAGTCATCTACACTGAGCCTCCTGCAATGTATCAATCTTAAAAGAGTCATTAATGAGAACTGCTGAAGATGTCCATCCAGAGGAAGGGCAGGGCTTCAGAACTAGGCAGGTGGCAGTGAGTCCTGCTCAGCTGCTGTCCCCCAGGCAGGGCAGACCCATCTGTTGGGGCCCAGTGGCTCATCTGTGTGGTGGTGATAACCACACAGGCTCTCTGTGGATGCAAACACGGGTGAGGGGAGCTGTGTAGGGGCCCTGCTGAACTCGCCAGGCCTGTGATGGACCCAGTGTCCTGGGCATGAGAGGAAACTGGCTCTTGTCAGATCTGCCATGCTAAGATTTTGCACATTATTTCTTCTGGAACAATGTACAAAAGTTAAAATTTATAGTAACTAAGGGCAGAAGCCAGCATTCCCTCAGAAGTTCAGATTACATAAGGATCTGAAGAAAACCTTAGGCAAAGATGGGGGTAGTGGGGAGGCAGGGAGAGGAAGGGGAGAGAGGGAGAATATAAAATGGGACTCAATGCTGAGTGGGAAGGAAAACTAGGTGCTGACTGCTGGAGCCCATCAGTTGTATTCCCAGAATCTGTTTTGGTATGACTTTCTGCCCGTTTTAATTTATTATTTACTGCCATCCATGTATATGCCAAGTTCTGAACAAGGAGCTATTGAGCATATGATTTTCTAAAAGGCACTTTTGACCTTTGGAATGGACATAAGCTTGGGAACATTGGCCTTTGGGTCATCTGTGTGGTCATCCATTCATTTCTGAGTCACTTCCTGGGCACCTCTCTGTACCAGGCCCAGGAGTGGAGCAGGTAGGGTCATGGAGACCCTTGAGGGGTCAGAATTCCATAAGGGAAGCAAATCCAGTAATCTGTTGGGACTGAGAAGTATTCCCAGGGCCATGGTGGGTGTATAATGTTAAGAGGGCGCTGGAAGGTGGCAGTGCATAAACTAGGCCTAAACTGACAAGCAGATGTGAGCCAGTCAGACAGTGCATATGTGCATGTGTGCATGTGGGAGTGCATGTGTATGTGTGTGTGTATGTCTGTGTTGTGTGTGGTGTGTGTGTGTGTGTGTGTGTGTGTGTGTGTGTGTGTCTTTGGAGGGGAGGGTGTTATCCAGAGAGTCCAGAGGGTGAAGCTGGAGAGGCAGAGTGGTCTGGACATGAGAAGGGGCCATGAGAGGAGGCTCTAGAGCAGCCTGAGATGGACAGAAGCAGCTGGCCCAGTGTGGGTTAGGTCTGACCACAGAAAAGGGAGTGATGGCAGGCAGTGGTGGACCGAAGTTGGACCGCAGGCCTGGCTTAAAAGCCATGGGTTTTGGGGTAGGTTCTGAGTGTCTATGCCACACGCAGTCCCTCTATGTGCAAAACCACAGCAATGATTTCCCAGTTAGCTCCCACGGTGGGAGGGCAACAGAACACAGGAACAGCAGGCCCGCATGTACCCTAACGTCTCCCTCAGGTTGGCCTTTGTAGTTCTGGGGTCTGCAGCCTGTGTCCGCAGCCTGGTTGTGTCCTCAGTCCTTGGTAGCCCTGGGTAGGTCATCCCCCTGAGCCTCCAGTGTTTCATCTGAGTAACGGGTAAGAAATAGCCTGTGAGCCCAGGCTGCGAAGGGTGGCCTGTGCGAGGCCCACTGCAGCGCTGGGCATATAGGTGCTGCTATTGCTGCCGTTACATTATCTAAAGCCAAACTGCAGCTGTCTGCAAGGGAGACTCGGGAGATTACCAGCACCTGCAGGCCAGGTTTGTGCTGATAAAGTCAGTTACAGCAGCCATAGATACCGCTACTGTTGGGCA
The DNA here is from genome assembly GCA_003508835.1 of Eonycteris spelaea. NCBI lineage: Eukaryota > Metazoa > Chordata > Mammalia > Chiroptera > Pteropodidae > Eonycteris > Eonycteris spelaea. The sequence goes on along the minus strand of PUFA01000349.1, from coordinate 32,294 downwards.
TGGTGCCAAACCTTTATTCTCTGTTCATCATGTGATTCCATGAAGTAGCTGTTATTACTCTCATGTACAGATGAGAAAACTGAGGCTCTTAGGTATTACCTCTCCAAAGCCAGTAAACGTTGGAGGTAGCATCAATCCCAGGGCTGACTCCACAGCATGTGTAGGACTCCAGTTCCTGCTCTGCCTCTAGCTTGCCACGAAAGGGGGATGCGTCATTAACTTCTGGGCATGTTTCCTCATAGGGGGCAGGAACCTGACAGGAAATTGGCATAAGCTATAAAGAGGTACTTCCTAGAAAAGAAATACACTATCTTCTGGGGGTATGAAAACCTGTACAGCCTCACTTGTAATTACAGAAGCACATTCAAAAGTGACAGTGTGTTTTATTCATCAGATTGGCAAAGATAAAAACTGCACAGTGTGAGTCGGCAAATGGCAACTTTCACTTCCTGTTGGTGAGTGTTAGAGATCATGCGACCTTTTGGAAGGCACATTTTTACTATCTATTAACGTTTTAAATGTACACACTCTTTGTCCCAGAAATTAAATTCTGGAGGAAATTTATCCAGAAATGATGTAAACACATGCAAGTAAAACTCTACTTACAAAGGTTTTCATGGCAGCACTGTATCACTGGTTAGAAAAAAAAAAATCAAATAAAGACTGTATACAACCTAAAAGTCCATTCAAGGAGGAAAAAAAAATAACCAATTAATTTGGATATTCATAAATCCAAACTATGCCCTGAGAAGAAGTTACTCTACATATGGTGATAAGGTATAATCTTTAAGATATATTCTTAAGAAAAAAAGTAGGATGGAATAGAAACATAAAAGTTTCATTTTGTAAAATAAAAAGTATTGTGTATACCAACAATACTTGTAGAAAGATTCTCATAAATCAATAAAGTACTTGCCCTTGAGGTAAGTGGAAGGTGTCTTCCTCTTTCCTATTATTAATTCTTCATTCAGTGTTCAAATTTATTTGTTTTTGTTTTGAGCTTGTGTTTGTTGGGCCCATTGAGTTCGCTTAGTCTCTAGAAGATGTTTTGGTTGATGCTCGAGAAAGGCATTTGCCATCCAAAGAGTCAAAACAGACTTTACTTGCCAACCTCCCCCGCTGGTGACGGGCCTCTCCCTACTTATTGCAGATGGACTGATGTGCTCCCACTGAAAATACAGGATGCCTCTTACCCACAGGACTCTTTCACAGGGCGTTCTACAAGTCCCCAGAAATAAATGTCCAGCCATAGCACCTTAAAAAGGCCCAGGCACTGACTAGAACTCCCTTCTCAACCGATATCTGGAGAGGTATAGCAATGGCTGAATTGTAATTTCTTTTGGCACTGGATGCAATTCTTTCTGCTCTGCCAGACCTGGCCATCTTCTCACTGAGTGTTGACCTCTTCCATCCAAGGGCAAGGCAATGGATTTCTGCACATGATTCATTCGAAATAACTGGCATTAGGGATTATGGGAGTTGGCTGAGCCCAGCTGGGTAGGGCAGGCCTGGCAGGGAGTGTAACAGCAGTTCCTCTCCATTCTAACCTCTGGTTCTGAGGAATAGTGATGTAAACTGAGAGACATCCTGCCTGAGTTAGCAGCAAGAAATAGGGCCCCATGGTTCTCCCACAGCAGAGATCCTGCCATAAATCAAGTCCTAAGGGTAATCTGGAATGGTATGCAAGGAAGGGCTGCATCCTTGTCAGTTCCAGAGAGCTGTGTTGCAGTCATTGGTCAAGATCTGAAACTTGAATCCAGAGAACTGTGGTGGGGGTGGGGACTGGAGAGGGAGGGGCAGGGACAAGGCTCTGAGGCTGACAAGCCTGGCCTCTCCAGACTGAGAATGGCTCAGGCCTGCACTTCCTAGGTACCTGAATTGCAATGATTACAGTGGATCTGTCCTTTCAACCTTGGCCCTATACACAAACATATGCCCCTCCCCCTAACACACACGAGCTCACTAGAGTCTTGATTCACACATACAGATGCACACATGTAAACACACCAGCCATACAAGCTAACAGAGCCATAGTCTCACGTAAAATGAACAAAGACACCTGACATTTATCTAGTACTTAGTATGTGTCGATCTCTGCGCTGAGCCATTTACACACAGTTCTCACAACCCACAGAGGAATATCCTACTATTACCTTCTGCTGATGATAAAACTGCAGTTAATAGAGGTTGGTTGCCTTGGGGCCTTGGCTAAGAAGAGGTATACATGATCCTAGTGCGGGCAGCGTGGCCCTCACTCCGACTCCAGACTGTGCACACTCAGATTCAGCTGAGCCATGTGCACACAGGCACGCAATATACTGACCCAGACCTGGCCACACTCACTCGATTTCACCCCTAAGGCCTCACAACCACCTGGATTTTAAAGACTTATAAAACGAGTGGGTGTCTCCATACCCATATCATTACCATATTAATTGCTTAACATGATTAGATTACAGACTCAGAATGTCTCCTCTCTCATGGTTTCTAACGACTTAGCCAGTGTGGGGGTAAGAGGAATAAACATTCATTCTTTTTAAAATAAATTTTAGTTTTTGATTGCAAAGCCCAACAAGGGCGAAGGGGTGGGGGTGGGGCAGCAATGTTTCTGAACATCCTCCCAACGAATCTCAGGGTTGTATGATTTCCTGCCAGCCAGAAAACAACAAAAAGAGCGGGTTTCCAAAAGAAAAAAAAATAGGCTCTGAGGAATTACAGGCCCTCAATGGTCAATGCGAGCGCCCCCTCCAGCATCTCTGCAGCCCTTCGAACACCAGACGGGGCCTGAGAACAAGTACAGGGATGAAGTTGATCTAAAGTTTTCTCCGAAACACCTCATGTTCCCTGCCTAGGCAGCCTGGAAACAGCTTTTGAGTTCTTTCTGGGCTGCTTAACGCTCTGCCTCTCCTAGTAGGTCCTTTATTTACTCACTTAGGGGAAAGTTCTTGCCACGGATACTTCCCGATAAACACGCAAAGAAACAACGAGCAGACGCGGGGTGGAAGTGCTCTGGGGACTCTCCAGGCCCAGGGCGCTCATCCAGCAAGCCCGGGTCGGGGCGCAGGGAGCGGACCCGGCGCGCCAGGTTGCTGGGTACACAGCTCCAGCGTCAGGGTCAGCCGGCGCAGAGCCCGCGCGCCAGGGTCTGGAAGCGCAGACCTTAACTCCAGGGTCGGTGGGGAGCAGCGCGGGTCCTTCCAACGCCAGACTGGCATCCCGCGCGACCGAGGCGCACCAAGACGTGGGACAATGTTGGCGTCCCGTTCTGAGCCCAGCATACCCCAGTTCACAGAGCCAGGGCACGGCCACAGCCCGGTGGCTCGGCCAAGCGGTGGCTCGGCCCCTGCGCCCCTGTTCGGCCCCTTCTAGAGTTGTTGTTCGACCCCGCGGACTCCTCCCCGGCGAGTACTCACCGTGGGGGTTGGCGACGTTGCGTTGAGGTTGCTCATCGCCGAGTTTGCCGGACGCGGCCAAGCAGTGGGCCGAGGGGCCGCGCGGAGCGGTGCGAGGGTCGCACGGGCCTGCTCCTGACCCTCACCAGCTGGAGGAAGAGGCCCCTGGGTCACACTCCTCTGCGCGGGCCGAAGGGAGGGGCTCTAGCACCAGATAGGCAGACTTCATTTATTATTTTTTTTCTGCAGACTTGGCTTGTGGGGTTTCCACCCCTCCTCCTCCCTTTTTAAAAAACACACCCGCCCACTTCTAAACTCTTTATGCTCCAACTTCCCTGCGCAAGAATCACATTTTTCTAACTGTGTTTTTGTGTCCATCTGTGGCTACCAGATACAGAGGTTGTGGCTGAGAATTCCCCTGTGTGTGGACTGAAAAATTGCCAGATATGACATGACGGCCTGCCAAGGCAGTGTCCGGGACTGTGACCAAGTAGGGACAGACCTGCGTTTGAATTTTGGCTGGCTGCTCTGCCACTCAAGTGTGTGGCCTCTCAGAACCAAGGGCATATGTGGCCTGGGAAGGCGCTCCTGCCTTGCTGGCCTCTGGGGGGCGGGTGACGGGGAGCACCAATTTATGGGTTAATGTTTGGGAAAGATACTTAGAAAAAAAAAAAAGGATTGCTGGACAAAGGCCATGTGATTTATTTGGATCACTTTTGTCTGAGACTTCCAGACATAGTGGAGTTTGTGGAGAATTCATTTTCCTTAGACAACTAAACATTCAACTTGGATTTTACACTCTCTGTTTAGTTAAATGGAGCCTGCATGCATCCCCCCACAAAGAATCTTGTGTGAAATGTAGCATTATATGCCTTCCTCCCCAACCCCAGAGAAAGGCAGGGAGTTTAGACCATGTTACCCTTATATTAAATCGCAGCCCAGGAGACACCCTGTACTTTTCACATCTGATGGCTGATCCTCCTTGTGGGGCTTTCCATTGTGGTTTAGCTGAGAGTCTCAGTGTACTGCCGGGGACAACCCCCTTCCTTCCTCCATTAAGGCTGCTCTGCTGCAACCCTGGGGCACTTTTGCAGCTGTTTCCATAAGGTGTATGTGGATGGCAGTACCATCCACATTTAACACAGTCTGAGACTGTCCCTGGAGGTGTACAGTGTGGATGCCCTCCCCAGCTCCTCCTGGGCTGGATGAACTCCAGGCATATTAGGACTGCTTGTCTGAAACAATGGGAAAGTGTTCTTAATTTTCTTTTTTTATAACAAAGAACCTCACATTGCTTATAAATATTTAGTAAAACGTCCATATTGACCATATATATACATATATTGACTTCAAGTGAACTATTTACAGAATGCCTTTGGCTGGGTGTGGACACTTTTGAGTCTTGATTTTCTCATCCATATCCTGAAGACAAAAAACACTTACATCCCAGAGTTTTACAGAGGCAGCGTGTCTAAAGTAACAGTGGGCAGAAAAGCCATTTAATAGAAGCTAGCAATGATTACTGTAACGGTTCAACATTTTGTTTTGTAATACGTGTAGGTCTGTGTTGGATAACAGTATCCTGTGTCAGAGTTCATAAATTAAACAACTTTGATTCTCTGAAATGTAGCTGTGGAGCTGAAAGGAAGGCAAAAGACCCACCAGGTGAGCAAAGGACAAGTTCCCAGGTCATCTCACCTCACTTATGGGAGGACTTTTCAGAGGCTCACTTACAGCCTTTAGACATAATCACAAGACATTTGCTTACTTAATTTCTCAGGTTAGAATAGGTTAAAAGCACCGAAATATAACAAGAATTCCTTAGAGGAAGCCAAAAAACAAATTAACTAAACAACCAAGGTAGAAAGCTCAACAAACTTTAAAGGTCAACTATAAAAGCAAAAGTAGCATTTATTATACAACCAAAGCATCTGGGCTCCAGCTAAGAGTGGGGGGGCTGTGACGGCACCAGGGGCTCTTGGGCTCCATCTGTGTTTGCTTGCATCTTCACTGTCTTCTAGCTGGGGAACTTTTAGCATTTTATTTAACTTTTCTGAGCTACGAAATTGGAGCAATCTTCAAAATTAGATTGTTGTGAGTAATATGTTAAATAGTTAATAATTAATAAGATAACACTCAACACATCAGAGTTAATGATACCATAATATCAGTTCCTTTCCCCTCAGGGGCACTCTTGGTTCATAGTAAGCACTCCAAGCCATTTGGAAAAGAAGACAAGTAATGTTTAATAAAATAATGAGTAGTTAGTTAGTAGGGAAACATTTGATATATTTTAGAAGATTTAAGCATGGATATATCTAATTTTAAGGAAACAAACCTTTAAGGAATCTTTTTCTTTTAAGAAGTAAAATAATTATATGAAAAATTAGGTTATATTTCTCTGATATTAACTTACAGAAATGCATTATTGGTGTTTTTATATATTGCATATTTATGAATGGAGTAGAAAGAATTCAGGTATATTTTACAACAATAAAACTGTTATCTCATTTAATTCCCATAAATATCTTCAAAGAGGATATTTTCAAGGTCCCATTTTAAAGGTGAGGAAACTGAGGGTGGGAGCACTGACATGAACTTGTCCAAGGGAGTACAGCCAGGATTGAGACTCAGTCCTGACAGGCTGTGTGGTGCCTGTAGGAGGCGGCTGATATAAGCTGCTGAGCCCTCCATAGGATGAGAAGTGTGATGGAGTCCTGTAGGGGACTTTCTTCTTTTCAGCACTATATAGGGCAGGAGCTGCCCATGGAACAGGACCCCTGCCTTTCTCATCCCTACCCCAAACTAACACACTTAGTGCTGCCCCCTTTTGGGGAGAGGGCTCAGAGGTTCCCCTGCTCCAGACTCTCTGTATTCTGGCTGTGAGTTTTTATAGGCTGAGGTGGGCACATTTTACTTGGGTCCTCTAAAATTTCTAATGAAAAGTTTTGCCCTTTAGGCTTCCAGTCAAGATGGAGATGTAGATAAACACTGCCTGCCTCCGCTCATGTACATAAGTAAATCACAACTAAACTACAGAACAACCATCATGGAGAATCACCTGAAGTCTAGCTGTACAGAAGTCCTACAACTGGGGACACACAGAAGAGGCCACCTGGAGACTGGTAGAAGGGGTGGAGATGCAGGATGGGCTGATTCTCCAACTGCGCATGGCACTTGAGAATCAGGAGAAATCCTGGCTATGGAGATCCTTCTGAAGGAGCTAGGGGTCCCTATCCCACACCAGGCTCCCCAGCCCAGAATCTAGTGCAGAGTGGAGAAGTCCTTACAACATCTGGCTGTGAAAAACTAGAAGTGGAGATGGTGGCTGAGTGAGATGCGGGCTGCCTCTTTAGGGGCCATGCTCTGACATAGTCACTGAGCTCTGCACTGGGGCAGCAGCTTGAAAGGTACCAGGGACATATGGGGAGGAACTGAGTTGTTTAGCTTCAGGGAGAGGGCTGGAGGAGCAGCTATCTCCCAGACAGAAGTGCAGGCAGAAGCCATTGTTCCTTTGTTAATACCTTTCCTCTTCTCAGTGAATAGATGCAAGAAGCCACCATATTCAAGTCTCCATCAACCTGGCTAACACAGTTTGCTCTGCCCAAGTGATTCCCTGAGACCCTGTCCCAACTTGCAGGCCAACCCAAACTGCCTCCAGTGGCTTTTCTATATAAATGGCCTATCTCGGCTGATGCTGCAAACTTTCCTAAAATCTCTCAAAGGCTCACAAAACCCAAGAAAGCAGCATCTGGCCTCAGTGTGCCCCATATGTCTTGCTGAGTATCCTTAAGTCTGGCTCTAACAAAAGCAGCCCTCAGTTTGTGGCTTGGCTTCTTCAGGCACATCCAAGCCCAGCGCAGGTGGCAGCCATCTGCGAATTGCTTGGTGGTTCATGCCAGGTGGGCCCGGGCAGGGCACAGTCTACGGCTGAACTTGGCTTGCAGCAGCGCACCTCCCAGGAAGCCCAGGCCTGCGTGTATAGTGGCTGGCTTCAGTCTCAGCTGGAGCATCACCAGGGCCACATCTGAAGATAACATGCCCAAAGGGCAGACTGGGCAGGCATAAGAGCCCTGCTAATGCAAATCCTACTCCACAGGGTCAGCCCCTGAACAATAGCTTTCCACGTGTAGTCATGGCCAGTCCTCTCAACCAAACAGCCTGAGGGTCAATCCCCCACTGACATGCAAACAGCAACCATAGCTCAACTATAATCACACAACCCATAAAAGGGACACGCCTGGACACCTGGCTCAGGTCAGGGAGACTGTGTCACTGGGCCCCACAGGATACTTACTTCATAAGGCACTTTACTAAGACTGGGAGACATCACAGCTCTACCTAATTCATAGAAGCAAACAGGGAGGCAGCCGTAGTGGGAACGTGTGCAAAATGAAAGAAACGTGTGCAAAATGAAAGAACAGAACAAAGCTCCAGAAAAATAACAAAATATCATGTAGAGTTCAAAACACTGCTTATATGATGCTTAATGAACTTATGGGAAGAGTAGATGGACTCAGTGAGAACTTTTACAAAGTGATAGAAAACATAAAAAAGGACCAGTGAGAAATGAAGAATACAATAACTGAAATGAAGAATACTTTAAGAGCAATCAATAGTAGATTAAATGAAGCAGATAGAATTAGCGATTTAGAGGATAAGGCAGCAGAAAACATCTATCCAGAACAGCAACAAGAAAAAAATACCCCTCCCCCCAAATGAAGATAGTTTAAGGGGCCGTTGGGACAACATCAAGAGTACCAACATTCACATCATAGGGGTACCAGAGGGAGAAGAGAAAAGACAAGGAATTGAAAACTTATTTGAAGAAATAATGACGGAAATCTTCCCTAATCTGGTGAAGGAAATATGACCCCAGGAGGGCAGACAGTCCCAAACAAGATGAACCCAAAGAAGTCCACACTAAGACACATCATAATTAAAATGCCAAAGGTTAAAGACAAAGAGAGAATCTTAAAAGCAGCAAGAGTAAAAGCAGTTAGTTACCTACAAAGGAGCTCCCATAATGCTGTTAGCTGACTTCTCAACAGAAAATTTGCAGGCTAGAAGGCTTGGCATGAAATACTCAAGTAATGAAAAGTAAAGACCTACAATACAACCGAGATTACTCTCCCCAGCAGAACTATCATTTAGAATCAAAGGAGAAAAAAAGAGCTTCCCAGACAAGAAAAAGCTAAAAGGAATTCATCACCATCAAGCCTATTATAGGAAATGTTGAAGGGAGTTCTTTAAGAAGAAATAGAAAGAAGAAAAAATAATAAAAAATATAAATAATGAAATGTCAGTAATACGTATTTATCAACAATTACTTTACATGTAGATGGATTAAATGCTCTAGTCAAAAGATATAGAGTGGCTGAACAAATAAGAAAACAAGAACCACTAACATGCAGCCTGTAAGAGACTCACTTCAGTTTGAAAGACAGGCTGAAGATGAAGGGATGGAAGAAGGTATTTCAATAAAATGGAAACAAACAAACAAAAAAGCTGTGATAGCAATACTTACACTAGACAAAACAGACTTTAAAATAGAGGCTATAGCAAGAGACAAAGAAGGACCCAGTAATCCTGCTTCTGGGTATTTAACCGAAGAAACCCAGAATACTACTTTGAAGGAACATGTACATCCATATATTCATTGCAGTATTATTTAGAATAGCCAGGATATGGAGGCAACCTGGGTGTCCGTCAATTGATAAATGGATAAAGAAGAGGTGGTACATATATACAATGGACTATTACTCAGCCATAAAAAAAGAATTAAATCTTGCCGTTTGCAACAACATTCTAGGACCTCAAGAGTATTGTGCTGAGTGGAGTAGGTCAGAGAAAGAAAAATATCATATGATTTCATTTACATGTGGAATCTAAAGAACAAATCAAACAAACAAACAAACAAAACAGAAACAAACACATGGATACAGAGAACATTTTGATGGTTGCCAGATGGGTAAGGGGTTTGGGAGTGAGTGAAAAAGGAGAAGCGATTAAGAAGTAGATTGGTAGTTACAAAGTGGTTACGGGGATGTAAAGTATAGCACAAGGAATATAGTTAATAATATTGTAATAACTATGTATGGTGTCATATGGGTATTAGATTTATCAGGGTGATCACTTTGCCTAGTCATTATGTTGCACACCTGAAAATAATATAATATTGTATGCCAACTACAATTAAATTTTTTTAATTATTAGAAAAAATAAATAAAAATAAAGATATAAAAACATAAGGATGAATAGGGAAGTTTTTCCCTTTAAAAGTAATAAATGCTCTTTGTGTAAAAAAATAAAATTAAGTGGAAAGAAAAACCTTAAACCCTAAGAACTGCTTATAATCTCTAGTGCATTAAGATATATGTTTATTTCTAGTTTGTTTTATGCATTTTGGACATTTGTTTTATACTATTGATATTTAACCAAATGTGTGATTTTGAGTGCTGAGTTTTTGCTGTCAAATATTATGGCACAATTATTTCCCCATATAAAAGCAAAAGCTTTTTAATTTAATTTAATTACTAAGTTGTTTTCTATTCTTTGCTAGTTAATTAGTGCTTTAATAAACCATATGAACATAATTATCTACATTTCGTACTTTTTTCTTAGCTTGTGTTCCAATATTAGAATTACTAGATCAAAGGTTAGGAGTGTGTTTAAGGCTTGGATACATTCATGAGTTGTGGCTGCAACAATCTATATTCTCTCCAATCAATGATGAGATGTACCAGAGCTCAAGCCAGAGCTCCTGCTAGAATCAAGCATTAAATTTTAAATCAATAATAATTTCGTAGATGATAAACATTTGTAGTTATTTGAGTTTGCAGTTTCTTGATTACTAGTGAGGTTGAATATACTGTTATATGCTTATTTATAAATTTTGCATTTTTTAGGTGGATATTTTGTTCATGCTGTTTCCTCATTCAGAGAGGTGGTTAATGTTTTTCTTATTGATTTACTTGAACTCTTTATACACAAAAGACATCACTTTTTAATGTGTATTGAAAATATAGTCTCCTTGGATTTTTTTTCTCATTCTTATGCATTAGCACAGAAACATAGTTTGACTTATCTGATTGGCAAGTTGGCAACTTTTAAGAAAACCAAACTGTGGCTATGCATATTTTAAAAGGAGTGGGGAGAAGAAACAGGCTGTCACAAGCTGTGAGCGAGGAGGCCAGGGTGGGGAGTGGGGAGGATGGTGTCCAGGGAAGTACAGAGAGATCCATGGCATGGGCTCTGCATTCCTGGCCAAGAAGAACCTCTGTCCTTTCCCTCAGGGCACAGGTCTTTCTAAGGAGAATCTATAAGTGAGGAGGTTTGAAGGCTGAGAGGCAGAAGACCTATTGTTGCCTTCTAGGACTGAGCTGCTAGGCCCTCTTCCACCTAGAATTTGCTACAGGCACATGGGAAGGTGCCCAAAGTTGATGATGCTGTGAGAACCAGAGGTACAGCCTGGGCCTCTAACTTACAAAGGCACCTTGCCTGCGGGTAGATCTGTAACAATCCAGAATGGCCTGCCTCACGAAGTTTCTTAACTAACTGTATCCCTAAGGGAAGAGGAACAGCATAGAAACCCAGCAGGAGCAGGTGGTCTGGGATAGTTTGAAGTGACCATAGGTAAAATCTCATGTGTGGTTGACAGCTCCCAAAGCCAACCTGTTATGGACTAGGGTAGAGAAAAGTAAGGATGGTTCAGAATGGAAAAGAAAGAAAAAGAAAGAAAGAAAGAAAGAAAGAAAGAAAGAAAGAAAGAAAGAAAGAAAGAAAGAAAGAAAGAAAAGAAAGAAAGGAAAAGAAAGAAAAGGGAGAGAAAGAGAAGAAAGGAAGGAAGGGAGGAAGAAAGGGAGGGAGAGAGGGAGGGAGCGAGGGAGGGAGAAATGTCTGGGGTGGGGCTGGCTTGAATCTCAGGCAGAGAAGAGAGAGTCGTCAGGAAAATGGACACAGCATATTGGTCAGCCTGGGTGGTTCTGACACTTTAGGAGATGTAAGATTTTCCAGAGGAACATGTCCCAGCAGATGTTGGATTATACAGACAGTAACAAGAAATTGGAATGTGCCAGGCTTGGTGTTCTGCTGGCCCTCTTACATGTTGTTATTACTGATGCCATAACATTACATTACAGAGTAGGTATTCTTTGTTTGGTTTGGTTTTTCTTTTCCCTCTTCTTCATTTTATAAAAAAGGAAACTGAGGAAGAGAGAGGAGAAATAATTGCTCATGCTCACATGGCTACACAGTGACAGCTAGAATTTCAACCATGTTTGTCCAACCCTAAAATAATGTTAGGAAGTGTTACCAGTTCACTCTGCTTAGCACCCCTCCTGTACAACTTGGTGGCTCTGGTGGAGTCTTGTGTCCCTGGAATATTCTGGTGTTCTTGGTGGATCCAAGTATCCTTGCTATATATTGGTGTCCTTAGTGGACCTCAGTGTCCCTGGTGGACTCAATGTTCCTGGTGGACTTTCTAGAGTTACTGCTAAGATTGATGGGGCTATGCATGTGAGAGGCCCTGAGACACAAAAAGGGTGGCAAGGGGTTGCTGAGCAAGTTTCAGTGTTCCCATCAGAACATGTAGAAATGGAATTCTCTCAGCAAATAAAGAGTGGATTAGTAACTTCCAGGAAGCCTTTGTTGGGTCACAGCCCTTTCCCTTGTTGGTGTGAAACTGAACTAAAATTTGCATCCCCAGCTGCTCCCAACTGAGCTCTGAGCCCTCCAAGGAAGCAGGCAGCTTCCTCCTTTGACCTTCTGTTGTGGGTTTTATCCTCTTTCCAAGAGGAGGAGGAAGTCAGGATATGTATCACTGCTACAAAGAAGGGGGAAGTAGAATGGTAATTACATTTGCCAAACTTTTGCTGTGAGCTCATTTAGTCCCCCAAACAATCTCATGAACAAGAAAAGGAGGAATTAGAATGTGGCCAAATTCTCTCATGAGCAAAATGGGGTTAATGACATTTATATCTGATGTGCTCTGCAGGGGTTGATAAAGACAAAGGCTTCATAGCACTGTAGCAAAATGTGAAAATATGTGAAACACATGCATTTGTGATCACAACTGGATGTAACTATGTCCACCTATAGATAGGAATGGTCATGCCAAGGCCACAGAGACATGGATGACTATTTATCTACTTCTCTCATCTATAAGTTTCTTCAAGGATATAGCTGAAGACAATAGTGTTAGCATATTTTGTATTCTCTGCCTTTTGATATCCCACAATTATGTTAAAGGGATATATACTAAAAGAAATAAGCTCTCAAAGTGAAGAGGCTCTAAGGGGATCTTTCAAAATGTGTAAGATTTCAAGAATTCTGGGTAGTTGAATGGATTGTGGAGCTTGTTGAGGGTAAGAATTAGAGAGATGGAGGCTCCAGGCTTGAGGACGCCTAGTGGAGAGTATAGGGTAGCCATGGTGGGTGTGTGTATGTGTGTGTAGGGGTGGTAAGCCTGTCAGAGCCACAGGGGTATGGGCTCAGAGAAGGCAGGTTGTAGGGGAGGGTTGGAAGTAGAGATGAATATAAGGAGATTGTGTATTTGGCGTGGAGTTGGTGCTTCCCATTTCCCGACCTTTGGGTATGAGATGTCAGGCCAGCCACAGAAGTTTGCTCCTAGCGACAAAAACAAGTGGATGTTTCTTACAAAACTGTGTAGGAGAGTCAAGGCTGCTAATGCTGGAAGGAGCCTTTTTCAGAAAAACCCTCCTGTTTCTGAAATTTGGGGCTCATAGCCTGTCAGGAAGCTTCTCCTCCACTCTCACTAAAGCAGAGACCATATAATCCAGAAACACAGATCGCTCAGCTGAGTTTTTCTACAAGAAGAAAGGCTGATTAGGAAACAGATGGATTCAGGCAACAGAAGAGGAAACTCTCACAATCCTTTGGAATAATCAGTCTGGTCTTTCATTTTTAAAAATTGATAGACAGCTATATATGACAACCAAGTCACATACAAGAAACAGAACATGGAAGAAAAGGGCCAAGTTGAACAAAAGGACAACTAACCTCAGTAAAGAAACAGAGATAGTTAAGAAGAGAACTTAAAGGAACTTTAATATGCTAAAAGATGTGAGAAAATATTAAAACCATAAAATAAGAGTAGTGTGCTATGATAAAGAAAAACAAATAATAAGAAAGAATTTCTGAAATGCTACAATGGCCAAAATGAAAATTCAATTAAAGAGTTGAAAATTAAAGCTAAAGAAATTCTCCTAGACTGAGAGCAAAACAAGAGAAAATGGAGAGAAAAAAAAGAGAGCTGATAGAGAAGGTCAAACTAATATGAATTTCTCAAAGAGTGAACAGAAAAAATGGAAGAGAGAAAGTTAAATATAAATTATATGAAGAAAACAAAGAAGAAAAAAGAGGAGAAGGAGGAGGAAACAACTAAAGAAGAATGCAGGTCTTCTTCAGACTAAAAGGGCTGAATTTAAAAAATATGTGTACCTCTATATTGTGTAATTTCAGAACAACAGTAATAAAAAGAAGACTTTTTAAAAAGCTCCCAGACACTGGTGGGTGGGGAGAGGGCGGCAGGGTGCCTTCTGCAGAATGATAAAGTCAGACTGGCATCAGCACTCGCGTCACTTGTACAAATGCTATGAGACAAGAGTGGTGCTTTCTAAGTCCAGGGGGTGCAGGTAGCTTTGAACTTTAAATAATGCCTGACTAAAATATTGATTGGCTGTGAGAAAAGAATAAAGACATCTATAGGTATGTAAAGACTCAAAAAGTTTACTTCTTACACAGAAGAAAGCTGTTGGAGAATAAAATCTGTCAGAGCAAAGGAGAATGCTTAGCCAGAGGAGACCCACCATCCAGGGACAGTGGGTGTGGCTGGAGGAGGGAGGGCAGGGAGGTTCCAGGGCCTTCCTTTAGTTCTGGAGGACGGTGAACTTCAAGAGGGATAATATGCTACAAGACAACTGAGCTACTGGATACACTTGAAAATGTGTTCAGAAAAAATGTTGGCTAAAAACCCAGAAAAACAAAGAAAAAAGCTATACAAATAAGTCATGGTTCTAATATGAAGCTTACTAAAATATGACATTATTTTGGGCCATTGATGAAGTATGTGAAAAGATCATTCATTTTACAAGTATGGGAGCACTTTCCTTTGGGCAATGGAGGCCCCAAGAACAGGAAATGCAGACTTCCCACACCACTGGGCTCTGCAGTGGAAATAGTTCCACAGTGCTCACACACAATCACTGTTAATTGGTATTTGGGTTCAGATTAAGCCTATGGAAAACAAACAAACCCAGACAATATTAATTGGGGTCACTGAACAGACTGCAGGTTTTGGTAACATGGATATTTTGCAAGTCCAGGTCCATGGGTGACAGAGCGGAATGGGGAGGATGTGGGGAGGAGGAATACAGAAGGAAGGGGAAGGCTGTTGGTATTCTCATTTCACACAGAGGGCATTGAGATGTATATGGCATCACGTTACAAGGACAATCAACCAAGAGAAGAACCAAATAATAGTAACAACTCTACCACATTTGGAGAAAGGAGGAAGGAAGTGGAGGTGCCAAATGCTAACATACCATTATTTCTTGTGAGGGTAAATCAGTCAGGAACCTGGAGTGACAATGATGAACCGATCAAAGGGGATGAAGTACAGAGAGTTTTGAAGGGCTGGAGCCTTGTGTCCCAGAATGAGTACTCAGGTCTCAAAGGGTGTGGGGGGGAGCAGTGTTGTAAAAGCTGGGCCTGGGCGGGGGCTTGTGTGGGGGCCTCCTAAGAGTTGTTGCTTTAGAGAAGCTGCTGACCAGAGCTAGGAGGGGAGGCTGGCAGCAGGGTGGGCCATGGAGTGGTTGCCCGACTTCTCGCTCCAGTTGTCTTATGCTGAGGCCTTCTTTGGCCTAACCTAACTGGATACTCTGCTGATGAAGCTCTTACCAGATGAGGTAAATGAAGAGCACCTGGCAGGGGAAGTCAATACACATTGTCTAAAGTTGACAAGTCAAAACTAAAATATCAAAAAGCCTTGGCTAAGAAAATGTACTTGACTTAGCAAGATAAATTTAGCAGCAATTCATTTAAGTCCCTGACATTGTTTCAAGGAAATGATACCTCAAACAACAAAATAACAACAAAAGATACCCCATCTTCTCCAAATATACCACACAGAATACTACCACTGTGCTTTCCTCTCACTTGAGTTACCACCCAGAGTTCAAGTTTCCTAGTCCCTTCACACACCAGCTCTTAAGTCCTTAATGGGAGTCCATCACCCATTCCTTCCCACTCTCCAAACCCTCTGCAGGTGCTCCAAAACTCACAATGCTCTGTATTCTATAACTTTTCGGTAAACGTCGCCTTCACATTCTCACTTTTTTAGCACCTGGATTTCTCTAATGACATCCTTTCCTCCTTAGTCTTTTCAAGTGGAGGTTGTTTTGTTTTAATTATTGTTTGTTTGCGTGTGCATGTCTATCAATATGTGTAGCTACATTGACATTGACCTCTGTGTATATCACACAGTTTACTCAGCAGGAATGGACTTGCTGGGTTATAACAGAGCTTGCATTCCACTTTCAGATGACGTCAAATTGTTTCCCAAAGTGCCAATTTCCATTGCTACCAGCAGTGTATGGAGTTTTGATATTCTACACATTCTAAACACTTGGTATTTTTGAGTCTTTAGAATTTAGTTATTGTTTGTTATGTAGAGTATTTCATTGTGGTCTTAATTGGCACAAATAAATAAACAAATACATACATAAATCAAATAAGGTGACCAGTGAGGATGAGCACCCTAAGAAACTGGAAAGCACTCATGGGCAATTAGATGGGCTGCTAGAACTGGCTTGACATCTATCTTTGGTCTGGACTTGATGACACTGGAGTAGATATTTTCTCTTTTTGATCTGTAGCTTTCTCAAATGTAATGTGACTATAGCAACTCTCATCTTACAGACTTGTGGCAAAAATTAAAAACATTATATATAAAGTGGCTGGAACATTGGAGGTACTCAATAAGTGGTGAAACTAAGACTTTCATATCTACAGAAGTGGGAATGAAAATTGTTAATCGGCAGGTATCTATCTCTCTGTTTTAAATTTATCTGCACTTTGATTTAGCAATTCCATTGTTAAGATTCTATCATTCAGAAACTTTCATAAAAGCAAAGATATCTTATATCAGCTAATAATGTTAACATTTGCCAACAATCACTATTTTCAGATACTGCTCTTAGTGCCTCATGTGTATGAACTCAAATAATTCTAAAAATGACATTGAATCAATAGACATAGCAATCTGAATGGTAGTCAAAGTAGGAAATGAAAGCTAAAAAAGGAACATAATGTGCTTGTTTTGTCTCAAATAATAGGTGGAAGAGGCATTTTTAATGGCTGAATGGAAGGAGAACAGGCATAGATCAGATAGTGTTATCCAGGTGGGTCAAGGGGTTTTGACATGGAACCAGGTGCATAAAGCCACAAGGCTGGTCAGGCCAGGCCCCTAAAATTTGATAACCATGGGAGAAGATTTTCTTAACTCCATGCCACAAGTAGTACTCATTTTCTTATTATCTTTACCTATCAAGGGTTAACTTCTGAGGGTTAACTTTTGAATGACCCTTGTGATAGCTTGTATTATCATCCAATAAATGATTACCCTTCCCTTCACCAGCTGGAGAACAGTGTATGGTCCTGCCTTGGGAATTCTAGGCTTGAACATAAGATTTGTTTTGGCCAATGGAATGTGAGTGGACATGACCTCATCCCCATCCCAACAGAGGCTTGGAATGTGCTAGCATGGTTTGGCTTGGCCTCTTGGACTCCGGCCCTCCACTACGGGAAGACCATGCCCCAGGGAGCTGCTGCTTCTTTAGCTGAGCCACACTGCTGGAAGCCCATTGGCTCTTACTGCTCCATCTTGAATGCCTTAATTCAGCTGAGTATGACTACACTGAGAACTGCCGGCCATGACAATCTGTAACATTAGGATTTCAGTGAACCTAGAAATGACAAAAAAATAAAAAAATAATAATAAGCATGAAATAGATTTTATTTGCAGATAAGACTTAATATGACAGTGGACAGATACTCTATATTTATCTCTGAAGCGGTTAGTGTTTGTTTTTTCAGAAACATGAAACAATAAGTACAAAAGATCTTTCTGCTTTGAAAAGAGAAAAGGCAGCTAGAGAAAACAGCATCATTAAAGTTATAGTTTTCCCTGAACTGGTGGAGTTTAAAGGGTGGAAATAAATTCCACAAAATTGGAATCTTGAAGGATGGAAATAAGCTATATCGGAATATAAATATTTACAGGACAGTAAACTTTAGACCTTATCTAGTACAATCCTTATCTACATATAAGGAAAGGGTTAATACTAGATATGAGGCATTTACTTACTCTTCCATCTGCCCATTCACTAGCCTATTCATTTACCCATCCATGGATCCAGTCATTCATTTATTCAATAACCACTCACTAGCTGTCCAGTGTAAGCCAGACATTGTGTGAGGTATAGAGGATACATAGGTGAATCAGATATAAATTTGCCATCAGGAATTGCAGAGACAAGCAGGGGAGAGAAACACTTGACAGAAAATCCCTACATAGTCCTGGAGATGCTGCCTCTATTTTTGTGCAGGGCTCCTTTTCTGGAAGCCTGAGGCACAGTGTACAGTGTTCCTACATGATGTCTAGATGATGAGAGACAGAGACTAAGTCTTGCAGTTCTTCCTTCAGCCCATAGCAGTTGGCACAGTGGAGCACACAGAGATGGCAGGTGATTGAAGATTATGGCATGGAGTTAGGAAAATCTTCTCCCATGGTTATTAAATTTTAGGGGCCTGGCCTGACCAGCCTTGTGGTTTTATGCACCTGGTTCCATGTCATAACCCCTTGACCCACCTGGATAACGCTATCAGATCTATGCCTGTTCTCCTTCCATTCAGCCATTAAAAATGCCTCTTCCACCTATTATTTGAGACAAAACAAGCACATTATGTTCTTTTTTAGCTTTCATTTCCTACTTTGACTACCATTCAGATTGCTATGTCTATTGATTCAATGTCATTTTTAGAATTATTTGAGTTCATACACATGAGGCACTAAGAGCAGTATCTGAAAATAGTGATTTGTTGGCAAATGTTAACATTATTAGCTGATATAAGATATCTTTGCTTTTATGAAAGTTTCTGAATGATAGAATCTTAACAATGGAATTGCTAAATCAAAGTGCAGATAAATTTAAAACAGAGAGATAGATACCTGCCGATTAACAATTTTCATTCTCACTTCTGCAGATATGAAAGTCTTAGTTTCACCACCATAAATCAATGATACATTGTATTAATTTGTAACTTTAATGAAATGAATGAAAATAGCATCTTATCACTATTTTAATTTGAACTTTCTTGATTAAAGGTGAGCCTGTACATCTATCAGATCTTTTTGTATAGCATGTTTGTGTTCTCTTTGTGAATTGCATGTTTAGATCCTTTATCCATTTTCCTTTGTGGTGAGTGTCTCTGTTCTTATTAATTTGTTAGAACTCTTTATATATTATTGATAACCATTATGTCTATATATCCATAGAGTTGTACATATAAGATTTGTGCATTTTTCTGTATATTAGTTATAATCTAGCTAAACATTTTAAAAATAACATATAAGACAACACAAACACACCCACAGAAAATTCAGGTATTGGATTGATTAGACATGAACTCTATAATAATATGTCCAAGGAATTAGCTGACAAATTGGAGAATTTTATCAGGAAATTATAAAAAATTATATGAACATTCCAGAAATAAAAAATACAACAACCTATTAAGTACTGAATAGATAAGTTTCACAGCAGACTAGACAAACTTACAACAATTAGTAAGCTGGAAATCAGGTCAGTAGAAAATGAATAGACTGAAGCATGGAGTGAAAAAAGGATACAAAATACAGAAAAAGAATATGAGATATATGAAGAATGGTGAAAATACATAACAAAAAGTTATAATTGGAGTCCTGAGGAGAAGAGATTTGAATGGGACAAAAGGTATACTTGAAAAAATCATGGCTAATAATTTTTCCAAAAGGACAAAAGACAGCAAGTCACCGTTGCAAGAAGTGCTTTAAACCTTAAGCAAAATAAATGCTATGAGTAACCTATCTCTAAACATATCACGGGAAAACTGGTAAGAAAAAAGAGAAAATTCTAAAGGCAGTTAGAGAAAATGTGTCACCTTCAATGGAGCAGTGATTAGACTGAGAGCTGACCTTATTTTTTTGTTTTGTTTTGTTTTTTGGCAATGGGATCAAACTGGATTTATTTCTGGCTGTATACATTTTAAACGATAATCAGAAAATAATATAAAGTTATTTCTATTTAGGGGAAATCCAGATATAGAGGTTAAACTATATCCTAGTGATATGGCCCCTCTTTGAAATGATTTTCCATCTAATCTCAACTTGAAAAATTGTAGGTTTAATTTATAGGCCACATAAGAAAATCAGTCTCTTTTTTCTTTTTAAAAATACAATCAGCCATGCTATTGTTAGTTTTGGTTTAGATAAACTGGCAGTTGCTCTTCAAAGTCAAATCTGCTCACAAGATGTGCTAATGCCATGAGGCGTCAAAGGATGCCCTGTAAGCCTGACAGCAGCTTATGCGAACACAGCTAGAGCAAGGTCAAGCTTCCAAGGCAACTATTTTAAAGGAAAAAATAACTTACTTGGCTATATATATTATAAAGTGTGAGATGAGGAAAGTGATTTAAAAAATAATATATTTTTTAGAGCAGTTATAGATTTACAAAAAAATTAAGCAGATAGTACAGTGAGTTTATACTTCTCTTTGTACGCACAGTTTCCCTTATTATGAAATTTTCTATTAGTGTCGTACATTTGTTTCAACTGATTAACCAATATTGATACATTAACTAAATTCCATAGTTTACATAAAGATTCACTCATTGTGTTTGACAGTTCTATGGGTTTTGACAAATGAGAATAATGTTATATACTCACCATTACATTATCATACAGAATAGTTTCACTGTCTTAAAAATCCCCTATAGTCTACCCATTTATTATCCTTAAACTCTTGACAACCATAGATCTTTTTTGTCTATATAGTTTTGTCTTTTCCAGAATGCCATATAGTTGGAATCACATAGTATATAGCCTTCTCAGATTGGCTTTTCTCACTTAGTAATCTGTATTGAAGCTTCCACTATGTCTTTTCATGGTTCAATAGCTCATTTCTTTTTATTGTTGAATAATATTCCATTGTATGGATGTACCAGGGTTTGTTTGTCCATTCACCTATTAAAGAGGTATTAGTTACATCCAGTTTTTGGCAATTATGAATAAAGTTTCAACAGACATTCATGTGCAAAGTCTGTGTGGGTATGGGTTTTTCAACTCAAATTGTAAACACCTAGGAGAGCTGTATTATATAGTGAGACTATGAAACTGCCATACTGTTTTCCAAATTGGCTTTATGATTCTGCATTCTCAGTAGCAATAAATGAGAGTTCCTTCCTGCTACATTTTTGCCAGCATTTGATACTGTCATTTTTAATTAGCAATTCAAATAGGTGTGCAGTGGTATTCATTATTTTTTAATTTACAATTCACTAATTACATATGATGTTGAGCATCTATTCACATGCATATATGCTATCTAAATACTTTGGTGAGAGGTCTGTCTAGACTATTTGTGTAATTTTTAATTGAGTTTTTTGCTATTGTTAAGTTTTAAAAGTTCTTTGTATTTTGGATACAAGTCATTATTAGATGTGTTTGCAAATATTTTCTCCCAGTTTGTGGCTTATCTTTTTGTTCTTTTATTAGTGTCTTTCACAGAGCAGAAGTTTTCAATTTTAATAAAATCTAACAGCATTTTTTCTTTCATGTGTCATGACTTGGGGGTGTTGTATCTAGAAATCCTTTGCTAAACCAAGGGCACCTTGAATTTCTATGTTATCTTCTAGAAGTTTTATGGTTTTGCATAAAAATTAGGTCTATGATACATTTTGAGTTGACTTTTGTGAAAGGTGTAAGGCCTGGATCTAGATTTTTCTTTTTAAAATATGGATGTTTAATTGTTCAGCACCATTTGTTGAAGAGATAATGCTTTCTATTTTGAATTGTCTTTGCTCCTTTGTCAAAGATTGGTTGACTATATTTGCATGGCTCTATTTCTGGGCTCCCCATTTTGTTCCACACATCTATTTGACTATTTTTCACTATTTTACACTGTCTTACTGTAGCTTCATAGTAAGTCTCGAAGTTGGTTAATATCAGTTCTCTAAATTTGTTCTTCTTTAGTAAGTATTGTGATGACTATTCTGGGTCTTTTGTCTCTCTGTATAAATTTTAAATCATGTTGTTAATATCCACAAAATAACTTGCAGGGATATTTATTGGGTATGCATTGAATTTATAGATTAAATTGTGAAGAATTAACATCCTAATAATATCAAGTCTTCCTATCCATGAACATGGACTATATCTCCTTTTATGTAGATTTTATTTAATTTCTTTTATCAATCTTGTATTTTTATATAGATTCTGTATATACCTTTTTTCTACATTTATACCTTAATATTTTATTTTTAGAGGCTAATATAAGTGGTATTATGTTTTTAATTTCAAATACCAATTGTACAATGTTGACATACAGGAAAAACAGTTGACTTTTAAATATTAACCATGTATTTTGCAAACTTGCTATATTCACACATTAACTCAGGAGTTCTGGTTTTTTTGAGATTTTCTACATAAAGTATGATGTCATCTACAAACAAAGCAGTCTTCTTTCTTTCTTTTCAATCTTTATACCTTTAATTTCCTTCTCTTGTCTTATTGCACTATCTACCAGTGCAATATTTAATAGGAGTGTGAGAGAGGATATCCTTGTCTTATTCCCAGTTTTAGGGGAAAAGTAACTAGTTTCTCAAAATTAACTATGATGTTATGAGTTGATTATTTGTAGATTTCTTTATGAGATTGAAGAAATTCCCCCTATTCTTCCTATGCCAAGAGGTTTTATTTATTTTATCATGAAAATGTTTTACATTTTTAAAAATTTTAAAATACTTTTTATGCCTCTGTTGATACGATCATAAAATTTTTTTAGCCTATTGAGGTGATGGATTACATTAGTTTATTTTTTTGAATGTTGAACCACTCTTCCATACACAGATAAATCCCACCTGGTTGTGTGTATAATTTTCTTTATACATTGTTAAATTTGATTTGCTAATATTTTGAGGGTTTTTTTTTTTTTTGCAGCTATGTTTATGAGAGATATTGGCCTATAGTTTTCCTTCTTTGTTACATCTCTATCCAGTTTCAGCATTAGGGTAATGGCCTCATAGCTTCTCATTTCTGAAAGATATTGTAGAGGATTTGTAACATTTTCCTTAAATATTTGGTAGAATTCACCATTGAGACCATTTGGGCTTGGTACTTTCTTTTTTGGAAGTATTGATTCAGTTTCTCTAATAGATACAAGCTTATTCAGATTGCATTTTTTTCTGCATTGAGTACAAGTAGATTGTATTTTTTAAAGGAATTGGTCCATTTCTTTGAACATTTGTGGTCAAGAGTTGTTGATAATGTTCCTTTATTATCTTTTTTTTGTATGAACCAGTTTAATCACAACTAATTTATCCCATAAAAATTACTTTCGATATATTTACAATATATATACTGCTCATACATTTTTTCAGAAGAACAGGAATCATAAAGGTTGTAAATCATAAATGACAAATAATTTCTTTAATAAATGAAGCTAATAGTTGCTGGTGGATTTTATATGATTGATCTCTTTGCTTCTAAACATGAGAAGAGTGGCCTTGAATAAATTCAAATTGCTCTAGGAAAGTGTTCTTTAGGAACTGTGACCTAAGCACTTTCAATTTGATCTGGTTTAAAATACTTTTGTATATTTGTTTATTTTTATGTAACTGGAAAAGGAATATGTTCCATATGTTTGGTGATTAGGCCTTTGAATATTAATACCTATCACATATAACCACATAAATACAGGCATTCTCTGGGCCTCAAACTGTGTGTCTAGTCCCACGTTTACCAGTGATTCACCAAATAATATAAAGTACTATATTGTTTTTGAACATTCTACCTTTCTTTTTTTTCAATTATTAACTTATTTTAACTAGTTTCAAGAAAACAGTACATTGGTTAGACATTTATATAGTTTATGAAGCAATCCTCCTATTTGTTCCTTCTCTTCTCTGGTTTGTTACCTAGCCAACATAGTAATACAAACTGCATTCCCTATGCAGTGTTCCCCATCCCCATAAACATCTATCAACTACTAACGTGCACTTCTTTAACCCTTCACCCCCTTTCCCAGCCCCACAACCCCCTCCCTTCTCTTTGTCACCAATTATCCAGTATATTTGTGAGTCTGTTTTTCATTAGTTTGTTCTTTTTGTTCCTCAGATTCCTCATATAAATGAGATCATATGGTATTTATCTTTCTCTGTTTGACTTATTTCATTGGCATAATAACCTCTA
This sequence comes from Eonycteris spelaea, assembly GCA_003508835.1. Taxonomy (NCBI): domain Eukaryota; kingdom Metazoa; phylum Chordata; class Mammalia; order Chiroptera; family Pteropodidae; genus Eonycteris; species Eonycteris spelaea. The sequence goes on along the minus strand of PUFA01000349.1, from coordinate 8,375 downwards.
GGTTCATCCATGTTGTAAATGGTAGGATTTAATTTTTTAAATGGCTGAGTAATGTTCCATTGTATATATGAATCATAATTTCTTTATCCAATCATGTGTTGATGGGCATTTAGGTTGCTTCCATATCTTGGCTATTGTAAATTTTGCTTCCATGAATATTGGGGTGCATAGTTCTTTATGAATTATTGGTTTTTTTTGGATAAATACCCAGAAGTGCAAAAGATATATCCATTTTTATTTTTTTTGAGAAACTCCATGCTGTTTTCCATAGCAGCTGTACCAATTTGCAATCCCACCAACAATGTATGAGGGTTTCCTTTTCTCTGCATCCTTGTAAACACTTGCTGTTTTTTATTAATGATAGCCATTCTGATAGGTGTGAGGTGATATCTCATTGTGGATTTAATTTGCATTTCTCTGATGATTAGTGAGTTTGAGCATCTTTTCATATGTCTGTTAGCCATCTGTATTTTCTCTTTGGAGAAATATCTGTTCAGATCTTCTGCCCATTTTTTAAATTGGACTGTTTGTTTTTATGTTGTTGTTGAGTTGTATAAGTTCTTTATAAATTTTGGATATTAACCCCTAATCAGATGTATCATTAGCGAATACCTTCTCCCAAACAGTTGGTTATCTTTTTGTTTTGTTGGTTTCCTTTGCTGTACAAAAACTTTTTAGCTTGATGTAGTCCATTTGTTTATTTTTTCTTTTATCTCCCTTGCCCAAGGAGATATATTTGAGAAAAAAAATTCCTGTTAGTAATATCAAGAGTTACTGCCTATGTTTTCTTCTAAAAGTTTTATGATTTTGGGTTTTACATTTAAGTCTTTAATCCATTTTCAGTCTATTCTTGTAGATGGTGTAAGAAGATGATCCAGCTTCTTTTCCTTCTTCTTCTTTTTTTTTTTTTTGCATGTATCTGTCCAATTTTCCCAGCACCACTTATTGAAGTGACTATTTTTACCTCATTGCATACTCTTACCTCCTTTGTCATATATTAAGTGAGCGTATAAGCATGGATTTATTTCTGGGCTTTCTATTCTGTTCATTGATCAAGGTATCTGTTTTATGTCAGTATCATGCTGTTTTGATTACTATAGTCTTGTTGTATAGTTTGATATCAGGTAGTGTGATACCTCCAATTTGTTCTTCTTTCTCAAGATTGCTGTGGCTATTTGGTTTTTTATGGCTCCATATAAATTTAGGATTATTTGTTCTAGCTCTCTGAAAAATGTCATTGGTATTTTGATAGGGATTGCATTGAATCTATAAATTGCTTTGGGTAATATGGCCATTTTAACAATGTTGATTCTTCCTACCCATGAACAGGGTATATGCTTCCCATTTATTTGTGTTCAATTTATTTTTCAATGACTTATAAGTTTTTGAAAACAGGTCTTCTACTTTCTTGGTTAATTTGATTCCCAGGTATTTTGTAGCTTTTGAGGCAATTGTAAATGGGATTGTTTTCTAAATTTCTCTTTCTAAAAGTTCATCATTGTGTGTAAAAATGCCACTGACTTCTGAAAATTTATTTTGTAACCTGCTACTTTACTGAATTTATTGATTGGTTCTAACAGTTTTGGTGGAATCTTTACGATTCTCTCTATGTAGTATCATGTCATTGGCAAACAATGAGTTTTACTTTTTCCTTTCCAATTTGATGCTTTTTATTTCTCTTTCTGTCTTATTGCTGTGGCTAAGACTTTCAATACAATGTTGAAGAGAGTGGTAAAAGTGGGCATCCTTGTCTTGTTCCTGATCTTAAGGAAAATGCTTTTAGTCTTTTCCCTTTGAGTATGATGTTAGCTGTAGGTTTGTCATATATAGCTTTTATTTGTTGAAGTGGTGCCCTCTATTACCACTTTGCTGAGAGTTTTTATCATAAATGGATGCTGGATTTTGTTGAATGCTTTTTCTGCATCTATTGATATGATCATATGGTTTTTATCTTTTGATTTGTTAATATGGTGTATTAAATGATTTGTGCATATTGTAACAAACTTGCATCTCAGGAATAAATTCAACTTGATCGTGGTGTACAATATTTTTTAATGTATTGCCGACTTCGATTAGGTAATATTTTGTTGAGGATTTTGCATCAACATTTGTAAGAGATATCAGCTTATAGTTTTCTTTCTTTCTTTTCTTTCTTTCTTCTTCTTTCTTTCTTTCTTTCTTTCTTCTTCTTCTTTCTTTCTTTCTTTCTTTCTTTCTCTCATGCTCTCTCTCTCTCTTTCTTTCTTTCTTTCTTTTTTTTGTAATATGTTTGCCTGGTTTTGGATCAAGGTAATGGTGGCCTCATAAAAGGAGTTAAGGAGCCTTCCACCTTCTTCTTGAATTTTTTGGAATAGTTTGAGAAGAATAGGTATTAATTTTTCAAATTTGGTAAAATTTGCCTGTGAAGCCATCTGGTCCAGACTTTTGTTTTTTAAGAGGTTTTTATTACTGATTCTATTTGTTGGTGGTAATCAGTTGGTTAGATTTTCTGCTTCTTCTTGACTCAGTCTTGGGAAGTTGTATGTTCTAGGATGTGTCTGTTTCTTCCAAATTGTCCAATTTGTTGGCATATAATTGCTCATAGTATTTTCTTATGATCCTTTGTATTTCTGTGGAGTCATAGTTATTTCTCATTTTTAATTTCTGATTTATTTGAGTCATTTCTCTTTTTAACTTGATGAGTCTGGTTAAGAGTTTGTCAATTTTGTTTATCCTTTCAAAAAAGCAGCTCTTGGTTTCATTAACCTTTTTTATTGTTTTTCTAGTCTCTATTTTGTTTATTTCCACTCTGATCTTTATTATTTCTTTCTTTGATTCACTTTGGGCTTTGTTGCTGTTCTTTTTCTAGTTCTTTTAAGTGTAAGGTTAGTTGTTTATTTGAGCTTTTTCTTTTTTTTTTTTTGAGGTAGGCCTGTATTGCTATGAATTTCCCTCTTATGACAGCTTTCACTGTGTCCCATAGTTGTATTTTTATTTTCATTTCCTCTAGGTATCTTTTAAGTTTCTCCGTGTCATTAATAACCCATTATTGTTTAGTAGAATGATATTTAGTCTCCATGTGTTTGTGTATTTTACAGTTTTTTTCTTGTAGTTGATTTCTAGTTTCATACCATTGTGATCAGAGAAGATAGTTGTATGATTTCAATCTTCTTAAATTAATTGAGATTTGTTTTTGGTCCTAACATGTGGTCTATCCTAGAAAATGTTCCATGTGCACTTGAGAAGGATGCATATTTTTGCTGCTTTGGGGTAAAATGCTCTGAAAATATCTATTAAATCCATCTGTCAGTGTCTTTTAGGCCATTGCTTCCTTGTTGATTCTTTGCCTGGAAGATCTGTCCTTAGTGTCAATGGGGTATTAAAGTCTCTTACTATGAATGTATTACTATTGATCTTTCTTTTATGTCAGTCAATAATTGCTTTATGATTTAGGTGCTCCTATGTTGGGTGCATATTTGTTTACTAAGGTTATGGCCTCTTGATGTATTGATCCCTTTATCATTATGTAACGCCCTTCTTTTTCTCTTATGATAGCCTTTGTTTTAAGTTATTTTATCTGATATAAGTATCACTACCCTGGCTTTTTTTTTTTCATTTCCATTTGCATAAAATATCTTTTCCATCCCTTTACTTTCAGTCCGTGAGTGTCATTTGATCTGAAGTGAGTCTCTTGTAGACAGCATACATGGGTCTTGTTTTCTTATTCATTTGGCTACCCTATGCCTTTTGATTGGAGCATTTAATCCATTTACATTTAAAGTGATTACTGATAGGTACATAGTTACTGCCATTTTATTATTTGTATTTGTTATTTTTATTTTCTTTTTTACCCTTTCTCTTTTTATAGAATTTCCTTTATCATTTCTTGTAATACTGGCTTATTGGTGATGAACTCCTTAAGCTTTTTCCTGTCTGGGTATCTCTTCATCACTTTCTATTTAATCAAAAGCCTTGCTGGGTAGATTACTCGAAGTGGTAGATTCTTGGTTTTCATAACTTTGAATATTTCTTGTCATTCCCTTCTGGACTGCAAAGTACCATTGAAAATTCAGCAGACATTTTTAGGGGGGTACCTTTGTAAGTAACTAGCTGCTTTCTCTTGTTCCTTTAAGATTCTCTTTGTCTTTGACTTTTAACACTTTAATTCATAATGTGTCTTGTTGTGGTTCTGTTTGAATTCCTCTTATTTGGGAACTCATTGTGCTTCCTGAACTTGTATGTCTATTCCTTTGCCAGGTTAGGAAAGTTCTCTGTCATTATTATTTCATAGATTCTCAATCCCTTGCTCTCTCTCTTCCCCTTCAGGTACCTATGATCTGGATATTATTATGTTACATGTCCCAGATGTCTCTTTAACTATCCTCATTTTTAAATATTCTTTTTTCTTTTGTTGTTCTGATTGGATGTCTTCTCCTATCTTGTCTTCCAGTTCGCCAATTCAATTTTCTGCTTCATCCAATCTACTGTTGAATCCTTCTAGTGTATTCTTTATTTCAGTTATTATATTTGTCATTTCTGTCTGGTTCTTTTTTATGGTTTGTCTTTTTTTATGCTTACTATCTCTCTGTTGATGTTCTCATTGTGCTCATCCATTGCTCCTCATAAGTTCGTTGAATATCCTTATAACCATGATTTTGAACTCTGTCTCTTGGTAGGTTGCTTGTCTCCATTTGCAGCCTTTTTACTTGTTGCAACCACTTTTGTGTGGAGTGCTAGTGGACTAGTCAGGAGTTGCTCTTTTGTGGTTCTGATTGCCAGCCACCAGATCTGTTGGTTTTTGTGGACCCTTGGGAGGGGCTCCTCCCATAGGCCAAGGTCAGCCACTGCTTTTGACTGCTTAGGGCTACACTATTGAGAACTACAAAGCAATCCACTGATGGTTGTTTGCTATGCTGGATCTATAGGTAAGTGGAAGAGACAATTGCGTAGGCAGCGTTTGGTTATCCCCCGTCCCTGAGCTATGGTAGTTTAGCAGAGAGATTAGTGTGCCTCCTCCAGGTCTGACACTTGCCTGTCAGTTGCCTGTAAGTCTCTTGAAACTGGAATAGCCTCTGGGTTATATGTGTATTGGGTGGCGTAGGGATCCCAGGAGTCTCCTGGGTCTATTGAGTAAATTTCCCCTGCCCACCAGTGTCAGTTTACATGCCTGCGCTATCTCCGTGGCTTCCTGTAACAAGTTTCAAATCATAGCAGTTTTCAGCTGCTTCTACCTCAGGCCTGAATGTGCTACCTCGGGTCAGGGGCAGCTGCCTATCAATGTGAGACGGGCACTTTGTGTATTGGATGGGGCAGGGAGTCAAGGGCCATCAGGCCAATATAGCCTTAGTTTTGCTGCAACTTCTATGCCCAGGCATTCCCCGCTGTAGTCACATATCACAGACTAGCTACCATCTGGCAGTCCCATAGACCCCTGCGCGCGTCCCCAGATGCAATATTGCAATTCTTACAGACAGCAGAGGTTCTGCTGCCGCTGATTTCCGTGCAGTGCCCACCCTGTCTTAGCCCAAGTTTTGTCACCTGTGTGGATTGGAAGAGGGGTTGGGGGGCAGGGCCTGGGCAATTTGTGGGTAGGGTGGGTGGGGTCCAGGGAGACAGTGGCAGTCAGATCAATATAGCCTCAGTCTTACTGCAACTTTGGTAACTGTTAGACCAGCTGCTTTGTCTGGGCTGGCCCAAGATGCCCAAGAACCTGCCCACGATCATGTTTGGCAACAATGATCCTGCCTGACTCTATCTTTGGAAATGCTTGCTCACACTGCTGGCTGCCAGCTGAATGCTTGGCCTGAATTGGTGCAGGGAGTCGACAGCCATCTAGCAACAAAAGTCCTGGGCCATCTGCAGTTTGGGGGGGGGTGGGCTGATCTCCTCAGGCTAGCAGCTTCCTAATGGCCTTGTAGGAGGAGTCTGCACAGTCAAGCTGGCATTGTCTATAGATTGGCAGGTAGTGGGGCTGAACTAAGGCACAAGCGATGGCTGCCCTTCCAGCCCTTGTTTTGGCACCAGGTAATGAAGAATTTCTTGGAATGGATTCCATGAGAGGCCTCTGAGCCACTGCCAGTGTCCTGGGTGAGTGTCTGCAGGTCAGAAAGCCTGTGTGGCGGGTCCTTCAAAGGGGCATCAAGGGATACAGTCTCCTCTTGTCTCACCTAGATGGCCGAATTCCCTCTGGTTTCTGCAGTCGGAGTATTGGAATATCCTCTTCCCTGGGCTGAGACCCTGGGCTAGGGATCCCCCAAATGAGACCAGGACCCCCACTCTTTCAGGAGAGCCTCTGCAGCCTTGCCTCTCCGGTGATCCTGCACTATCTGCAGGTGTGGATCCAGCCCGGTTTGCAACTTTGCCCCTTCTACTGGCTTCGATGTGGCTCCTTTATATTCAGATGTAGGTGTTATGATCAGCTGGACTTCAGGTGATTCTCCACATTGATTGTTTTATAATTTGGTTGTAGTTTCAATGCGGACCTGGGAGGAGACAAACCCTGCTTTTACCTAGTCTGCCATCTTCCTTCCTCTCTCTTTATTATCCTTTTAATCTCCATGAAATCAGTAATAATAGTCCCTCTTTGATCTGTGTTATTATGATTTTTATGTTTTCTCGCTCTTTTTAAATTAGTATGATTAGAGGTTTATCAATTTTGTTGAAAAAACTTTTTTTATTTCTTTGGTTTTCTCCATTATTTTTTGTTCTTAATTACATTGATTTCTGCCTAGTTATTTTATTTATTTTCTTCTGCTTGCTTTAGGTTTTTATTGCTCTTTTTTCTCTAGTTTTAAGTGGAAGAGCTGATAATTTATTTCAGGTATCTAATTTTTTCTAATATGCATTCAGTACTATAATTTTTCCTCTAAGCACTGTTTTCCACAAATTTGATAAGTTGTATTTTCATTTTTATTTAGTTCAAAATGTTTTTTTTTTAACTTCTCTTGAGACTTCTTGAATTGATGCACAATTTAGAGGTATTGTTTAATCTCTAAGTATTTTGAGATTTTCCAGCTATCTAATCTGTTATTTATTTTAATTCAATTCCATTAATGTCTGAGAGCAAACATTGCATGATTGCTATTCTTTTAATTTGTTAAGGAGTGTTTTATAATCCAAACTGTGATCTCTCTTGGCGAATGTTTCCTTAGAGCTTTAGAAGGATTTATATTCTGCTGTTGTTGGATGAAATATTGTATAAATGTTAATTAAATCTAGTAGATGGATGGTGTTGTTCAATTCAACTATGTTCTTACTGATTTTCTGCCTGCTGGATCTGTCAGTTAATGGAGGGATGTTGGAGTCTTAAAATATGGTGTGAAAATTTCTATTTACTTTGTAGTTCTATCAGTTTTTGCTGCACATATTTGATTCTGTATTGTCAGGTGTATATCTGCTAAGGATTGTTATGTGTTCTTGGAGAATTAACCTTCTTATCTTATCTTTATCCATGATACTTTTCTGTTTGAAGTCTGCCTTATGTGAAATTAATATAGCTACTCTAGAATTTTTATGATTAGTGTTAGCTTAGTACATTTGTTCCTATCCTTTTACTTTTAATCTACCTATGTCTTTATATTTAAAATGTGTTTCTTGGAGACAACATATAGTTTTTTTTTTAAAGAAATTTTCTCTGAAAGTCTCCATCTTTTAATCTGTGTATTCAGGCCATTTATATTTAGAGTGATTATTGACATATTTGGATTCATATCTACCATGTTTGTAACTGTTTCCTATTCATTGCACTGGTTCTTTGTTTCTATTATTGTCCTTCACTATTTTTTCTACCTTGTCTGGTTTTAATTGAGTGTTTTATATTATTCCATTTTTTTCTTCTTTTACCATATAAATTATACCTCTTTAAAAAAATTTTTTAGTGGTTTCCCTAAGGTTTGTAATTAGACTTACAACTAATCCAAGTCCACTTTCAAATAACCCTAGATGGCTTTGGATGCACAGGTACCTCATAACAGAGTATTCCTAATTCTTCTTGCCCTTCCCTTATAACATTGTCATCATTCACTTCATTATTCGCAAGCTACAATACCCAATACGTTGTTGCTATTATTTTGATCTTATCCATTAGATCATTTAAGAATAAGAAAAATAAAATATTTCATTTTCATCACCTTCCTTATTCCTTCTCTAATACTCTTCTTTTCTGTATATAGACCCACATTTCTGACGTATACCATTTTCCTTCTCTCTGAAGAACTTTTAACATTTTTTTTCAAGGCAGGACTACTGGTATATTGTCCCTGTTTTTATTTTTCTGAGAGAATATTTATTCTTTACATTTCAAGGATAATTTCACTAGATTCAGAATTCTAGCTTGGTAGTTTTCTCCCTTTAATACTTCAAATATCACATTACATCTCATCTTGCTTGCATGGTTT